>LR824612.2:1205000-1805000 GCA_902829305.4 Spodoptera exigua | reverse complement strand
GAGTATGGCGACATGTCTAGCGGTGGTAATAGCCCGTGGCTCAGGATTTTTCAGCGTGCAAATCATCGCCAATCTCCTTGGGGAATATTGTACACCAATGATAAGTGGATACATTGTCTTAGTTATGTGTAAGTATAGTTATAGGATATAATATATAATTTATTTTATGAAATATCAAAACTGTCAAGTGAATGTAGATTACTTGGTGATAGTTAACTCACATAATCGTAGAAGTAGAAAATAGTAACCTTTTAATAAGAGTGTTCTCTTCTGGTATGAGGGTGTTATGCGAGAGTATTTGCAACATTTTTGTTTATTAATAGTTGGATTAAATAAACAAACTTCGATTTTGAACTAGTACTTATAATGTTTAAATTTTTGTTGCAGCTGGATTCGTTGTTGCAACGTTTTTGCCATCAGAATCCAAATTGAAAAGCATAAGCCAAGGAGAACAAAACCATGCAGAAGATGCTGAAAACCCTAAAGATTAAGATATTTAAGTAATTAATTATGTAGGCAATGTTTGTTTAAAATATTCCCGACCTGATGGGGATCAGTATTGAGGCTTATGTTGTTAGAATGTTACGACATTCTTGATAAGACTTACTATCGAACCGTTTTAGGTTCCCGAACCCACATTAATTGTATTGAAATATGTGGCGTGACGGCGTGATAAAGTGTATGTTTTAGTCAATAATCGACAAATTGGTTGTATTGAAAATCAATATTGTCACAGTATAGAACTTAATTTTAAGACTATGTGAAGAGACGATGTTGTAAATATAGTTTACCATTATTTATTACGAAACATGTCTGTTTTATTTCCCTTTTTTAAAAAAAATCTAACAACTTAAGACCATAGTTTTTTATGTTTCTGTGACTTCAAATTAGTAGCAAAGTTTTCCTTACACTGGTAACACTTATCACTAGTGCCTGTCGGATTATCTGTCAAAACTTAACTGTCATTCGTTTTTGTGAAACGGCTAGCGAAATGTCTGATTGTGCCGGTGATAATTCAAAACCACGAGTTTTGGTTTTAGGAGGTAATTAATTTTACTAACCTGGAGAATTCGGACTGAAACTTACCAAAAATACAGCTGTATCAGTTTTTTATTTATTAGTATAAAGTGACATGTTTTTTTTTTAATTCTTGTAACGGTCCTAGAGTGTTAGTCATCCGGCCAGAGAAGATTCTTTTTCGTCGGTTGACGGTGTGATTTTGATTCAGGGTGCGGTTTCATCGGTCGGAACCTTGTGGAATACTTAATATCCAATGACCTGGTCAGCGGACTGCGCGTTGTGGACAAAACTCCCCCACAACTGGCCTTCTTGAATCCAACACATAGCAAGATCTTCGAAGACCCCCGTATAGAATATAAAAGCGCGAATCTAATTAATGCCAGTGAGTACTACTCTTTATTTATTCTATTTTTGAATGATATTATTTTATCTTTTCTGCTTTATTTTATAATACCACTACATAGAAGCTGAAAACATTTTAAATTATTATAAATTTTAAAAATTCGTAGTTGCTGTGGCTGTCATTATAAAATACAGCAATAAATGTCCAAGTTCCATACTAATTTTATAGACCTTATTCATAGTTATTTTTCTTCTGTACTTTCTATTTTGGTTCTATTATAGACTACAAATATTAAATGGTTGATTTTTGAGGAAAATAAATGTAGAAATGGCTGAATATGATCTAAAACAAATATATTTATTGTTATATGTTTCATAATTTCATTTACAAATTAGATACAAGGTCAGAGTAATCACAATCACATGAATTTCAACTTTCACACTATCTGAAATGTAAACAGAGATAAGATAAAAACTTTCTGGCACAAGAGATATCTAATTATAATGTTATAACAGTCTACTGCAGTCAAAATATAATTAATTGTGATTCAACAACTGCAAAGTATTTTGTTACTGTTAGTTATAATAAGAAATAATATTAGCCTGAGGTAAATTAAATTAAACTAGATAATCCTGTATGGTTTCATCCACTGCTCAACTCGTATAGGTTGTAGAATGTAGTGTTCCTCAATAAATGAACAATCCAACATGTAAATATAATGGGTTAAATTCAATCAAAACCAGAGGGTAGCTCAATCAATCAAACTTAACTTTATAATAATTTGATATATATATTTAATTTTCAATCTTATGGAAACAATTATTGTAGCCTAGAATTGGAAAACTTAAATTAACAATGGAATTCCAATACAACAACACCACTATGAATCAGCAAATAACTTCAGTAAAGGTGTATTGAAACGCAGTTAAGTTTTTATTTTTGTTACGGAATGCTTATGTGGAACTTTTGTGAGATTGAGTATAGGGCAAAACACAACAGAACCACACTGGTAATCTGTAATGCCGTAGTATCGTTCCAGTGGAACTGGAGTTACTCTAACTTAAAATATCATTATATTGTCTTCTTTTTCTGTTCTTCCAGTAGTCAGACCAAATAGATGTAGTTATAGCTATAAGTGAAAGCAAAACTCATGTATTCTACACTTTTTTATGAGCCCCACTCCTATGTAGATAAAATTACAAAAATATAAAAAAAAAAATAGAACAAAATTAATGTCAGTAGCGCATCATAACAGTAAAATATAGTTTTTATTGCATATGTAATTTCTTAATTAAATATTCTTTAACTAGCTATTCTCGGGAGGTTTCACCCGCTGCTTGGCTCTTAATAATATTAGTAAGAGTTTAGATAAATAAACATTCTTTCATTAAATCCTTTTCACATTTCACGTACTCAAAAGCCCAAATATATTTGTTTTATTTATGTATGTAATCATTTGACTTCTACAGTAAAGTCATTGATTATGTTATCACCAAACAGAATGATTCACTTCCTAAATGTATTCTCATGTATTTGTTACTGACACTTCACACTTTTGTTTATTTCGTTGCTAGCAATTTTATTTGTGAATTGATGCTAATGACTGATCAGAATCGTCTTCCATTACTGTTCAACTGATTGATAGGTAAAACAAACAAAAAAATTAATAAGAGAACTGACTTATGCCAGAAGTTTGCACATTGCTATTGTTTTGTATCATTCTGAACTATTATTGTGGTTGTGGACAAGGATAGCCTTATACTGCTCTTTGTTGCCGCAGCACAGGGCAACAAGTCTGTCGTCAATCTCTTTCACCCAGGATGAAAGGGGCATGCATTATAATTATCCATTTTATGAATCCCCATGAACATTCACATTTATTATATTATTATGATGATCAATAATAAGAGATATAGATTCTGGTTCGCTGTGCAGTAGGCAGGCAGTCATTTTCATTGGATACATGAAATAAGAACCTGTAAGTGCATTTTACAATCGTTGTAAAGAAAATGTCGAGTATTAAAAGGAAAACATTCAGTTTGCCTATAAACAGGGCCGTATCATCCCAAAGGCTAATGAGGCAAGTGATTGGGGCGTCAACATTTAGTTTGCTTATAAACAGAGCCGCATTAATTATCCCAATGGGGCGCCACAGAGTAGTCGTAACCATAGGCGGCGTGTGAAGCGTGGAAGCGAATCTATAAAAAAAATACGCGCTTGTGAGGAGCTTGCCCAGGGCGCTCACCTACCTTAATCCGTCTCTGCTTGTAAACTAGTAACGTAGTAACTATTTGTGTATTTTTTTGTTACAAATCGTGTTTTACAGTCTCGTAAGTTTCGTAATCCCACTCTAATTAGACTTCAGCTAATTACTTGCTTTTCTTTCATGCACTTAGCTGTTGCGTGAGCGCATCTATGCATAGTAATTTACGAAAAAAAAAAACTGTATTTGGTTGAATCTCTGTTTTGTGACAAGATGAATGTTTATAACGCGTTAATTTACACGTTACAAGTGCGTTGCCGGACTCTGGTTCAGCCCTTGGGGTTCGGGAGTTGAATATCTCGTAGATTCGACGATTGAAAGGTTAGAACTCCGTTAATTTTACCCACAAAGTGAAAAGTTAGTGGCATAACGTTGTTTGACACCGCTTTTCTGTGAGACCGTGGTATTAATCCGGTCGAGCCGGCCTATTCGTGCGGAAGTATGACTCTCCTTCATAATACTAACACTGTAATAGGTGCATCAATGACTCAGGATTTGCCTTCAATCGATTTTTGTAGACAGTCTTAGTATTAAATACCTATTATAATTCCGTACCAACTACTTATAAGTACGTACCTACAACATAGTTACATAGCTTTTGGAAAAACGTAGTTACGCAACCTACCTGTGACCTTTTAACTTAAACATTCAGCGCCTATAAATTTCACCCAGTTGACCTTTTTTACAAACAACAACAGACCAAAGGTCAATGCATTTAATTTTGTGATAGGTTTTAATAACTTCACTACCAATGAAACTATCAAAAGTACATGATATATAACATACTTACTTAATTTTATTTTTGTACACACCCGCTTTTCGCCATTTATTGTAGACCTCGTGTAATAAGGCACGAGAAATAACGAACAGGGATTGGAAATGTGACCTAAGTACAGGCTTTTGTAACTGGATCCCTGCAAAACCTTAGAAATGCGTTGCTTTTAAAATTACTTATCTTTTTTGCAAGTCTGCTGCGTTCGAATCAACAATAATCTCCATTTTCTCTCTTATACAAATTACAGTGTATTAATTATTAAATTTGAATGTCAACTAAACATCTCTACGAAATTTCATCTAAAAAATCAGCGATTTAGGCGTAAAAACGTATCAAGCGAAACTAACAAGCGAGGTGACTAATACTGTGTTTTTATCCACCAAAGACTGTGTTGAATGCGTCGAAACGCAAGATCCATTTATAATTTCTGCCAACTAGTTTCTCAGAAATGACAAAAAACCTAGTAAAATGGCGCCATATAATTTGTCGCTTATTTTTATCAATGCATTTAATGTAAATGCCCTCCATTCGACACTCAATAAGAATTGCCCGCGTCATTCGCGATTCGTCGCCGCTCCACTCCCAGGTTACACGAAGTTGTTTGTGCATCCGTTATCGTATTAACCCGTTGTTACAAATAATGTAAAAAGAAATATGTAAATGTGTGCACTAGACCGCGAATGACGAACATCGGTCAAGTTGTAGCCACATACAGAGAGTGGACCAATTATTTCGTTTTGCTAGAAATTCTTATTTAGACTAACTAGGGCACAACCAACCTCCTATAATTTCATTGCGCCCTGGTACCTGGTACCGCTTCGACACTCCAACAATTTACTTCATCAATGATTTTATACATTCAACTTGTTATCCAGAATATTATATTTCCTAGATACGTGTATAATATCGTGAAACACTAAAATTTATGTGAAGTCCAATTAAATGCAAACTTTCATCTTTTAACGGTGGTGTGTGCAAAATGATTATAGCGTTAACCACATACATATTTAAACAGCATCAAACCAAATGAATTATTTATAATTTAGAATTTCTTCTATAACAAATGTACAGACGAAAATAGGCCATATAGTCATATCTTTAGGTGCCTAGGTACTATGAGTCATGTATTTAAAGATAAATTAAGTGTCCATTGTCACATTTCGTTCCCAAGGCTCCCAACAAATACAGCACAAACAATATATTAATAAGATGTCTTTGTCGCATTGTTCTATCTAATATTATGAGGATAAATTATGTTTTTCCTTCATAAACAACATTATTGAAATGAAATAGGTAATGCTAAGGTATTCGAGAGAATGCTAAAATTCGCCAGTTTTATATCGTGTCATATTTGAAGTACTTAAATGTAATTTATATTATTATTGAAAATACAGTGATATTAATGGTATTAAAGAGATATGTCAAAAAATAACTATTATTGAACTGTTTATTTATGTCAACAATTTATCCTTCAGTTAACCACAACAATTAGTTACTGGAAGGATTACCTGAGTTACGAGTGCGTTGCCGACCGTTTAGGGATTAGCGTTTTGGAGATTTAGGGATTGGGAGGGATCGGGGGAGGGGAAGAATTGGGCCTCCGGTAACCTCATTCACACGGCGAAACACAACGCTGTTGTTGTTTCACGTCGGTTTTCTGTGAGGCCGTGGTATCACTCCGGTCGAGCCGACCCATTCGTGCCGAAGCTTGGCTCTCCCACACTTGGTTAATAAATCAGTAGCAGTTGGATTTTTTTTAATAGGTTTTCTACATTTCTGCCTACGATAACATTTTCAGTGCGACACTACAGCGTACCTAAAAGTGCATGAAACTAAAATTAACCAAATGGCTTTCGCGGTAAATTGATTGTGTATGCCTATCACAAAGTTTATCTACTCTGACATTCTGGAAAACACGCTATCGTGGTTTCTATTGATAATACATTATGTGAATCGTTACAAGCACAGCTATTGTTTCTATCCCGGGCCCCTTTTTTTTGTCAGGGGAAAATCATCAAATGACTTCTCCCGCCCAGGGTTAGGCGAGATAGAGAGAGTGTCAGACTCTTACTGACTACAAACCCCCCTTTCCTTCTCCTGCTCTGGGCAGAGGCCGCGGTAACTCGCAAGTTTTGGGAGCCAAAGATATTAATGGAATCATTGAGCTCCAAAACTTTCTAGAAAAGTATAGAATTAAGCCTGTTTTTTTTTTTTGGCAGGAGTCTTTATTTACACTCGGTTTTTTCGAAGCACGCCATGCTAAGCCACACTGGTTTTTTTTAAAACAAACGATTATAATAAAATTCCACTCGTAAATTCTATAAGGGAAATCTCCCAGAAATTAAGTAACTCTTTAATTTTTATCACACTTCAAGTCTTACCGTGTTAATATTCAAAATGCGTGACGCATGCAAAGAATATTAAACATCATATACATTACTGACCAATTGTTACTGCCTCAAGCAACCAGGATATTTAAACAGGAAGGTACACAGGAAAATATGTTTCTAGGTAGGTATTGTAAATAATCTGAATGGAACCTGCACTATTTATAGTCTAGAAAATGGATGATAAATAAGGATAGCTCTAGGCTAAGGCTCTAGCTATTGCTAGTTAGCTCGCGTTTTTTTGCAAAGGTCGTGTAATTTTCATTTTAAAAACTTTTCCTAGTATATTGAAATTTAATTAATTAGCCGCGTGTAGTGGCTGGCCATACGGCTGCTAAGTTATGTGGGCCGAAAATTGTACATCCTCGTGTAAGGTTCTTTGTTAGGGGCGAAAATCATCATAGTTGCGTCAGAAACATAAATAAGTACATTGTTTCTGGTATTCCATTCAGGAGTATAACGTGTTCTAACAGCCTCAATACAGAAGAAAATACTAGTCTAAACAAGGTATATAAAAAAGTATGTGATATATAAAAATGGATCGCAAAATGTGTTGGTAAGCGCATAACTCGACAACGCCTGGGCCAATTTTGCTTATTCTTTTTTTGTTGTGTTTGTTATTGTCAGGAGAAGGTTCTTATCAAAGAAAATATTAGAAAAGTGGAGGGAAAGATTAGGAAAAAGTGACCGTTTGATAGCGAGATAGTTGGACACGTGCGAAGCGGGGGCGGGCCGCTAGTATGATATAAATATGATGTTTTTTTCTTTTTTTTTTTGCCTGAGCACTCTGATATTAGAAACATGGTAAACCAGACAAGGCTCTTTCATATGTAGGTACATGCTGTAAGGAATACAAAACATCGCCTCTGTTAATAGAACGCTACCTAAGAGGTAAGGTTTTATTCTAGAATATCACTTTGCTTGAATTACAATCAAGTTTAAGAGGAAAATGAAACTTATCCTGGTAACGATATGGTACAAATTTCAATGAACCATTATTGCTGTAGCACAACCTTGATACTGCTTTAGGACCTAATGTTTATTATATTCAGTTATGAATGTATTGTATGCACTATGTGAGGATGTACCCGCCGTAATATGGGCGCCACATACACGTACAAGTCTCGTCACCAGACACCTGTCTGCCTAAATGATGTATCAGCGATTCAGATGTATGGGAAATAGATTTTATGTTCCGGGTCTAAAGGGGAAGCTCGCAATTCTCACATAATGCGAAGTGCCGAAAAGTCTTCGGCAATAGAACAGATCCGTTTTTCACGGAACTCAAACTAGGCTAGTTATTTTGTATCATAGAGCATTAGTCATCGTGCTTGCTCAAGACGGATTGACGACTTCAAACTTTAATTAGAAATTATAAGTCCAGGTTTCCTCGCGATTTTTTCCTTCGCCGTATGTATACCACGTAAACTTAATGAATTTAGAAAGTACACGTGATTTGAAAAAGTTCACACATTGGTACTTGCCAGGTTTCGAATCCACCTTCGTGCATGAAAAGCGGCAGGCGCCTTAACCTTACCCGTTTATTTATATTAAAATACTAGACTATTTTTATATTTTTTGGGAGGAAAAAATCATCAAATGGCCATTCTCGTCCAGAGTGAGACGAGAGGGAGTATCAGACTCTTACTGACTTAAAAATCCCCGTTCCTTGGCGCTCCGTCTTCTCCTTAGCTATCATCACTGCTTCGCAAAAAGAGAAGACGGCTTCCCAGTTCCTCTCTCTCCGCAACATGGCCTCGACTACGGCTGGACGCGAGAGGTCGCCGCCGCCGATCACTCCCCTGAGGACAAAATACTAAACTGACCTATGGTTACAAAAAAAAACTATAAAATTTACAATAAGAGCTACTGTGTATGTACTGAATCAATCTCTATTTACTTATCTACCAAATAACTTGGCTGACTACCTATTATCTACCTATTGTTTATTTTTACACGTGAGAATATACCTTTATTGAAAAGAAGTTTTATTTTCGATGGGATTTATTAGACCTTGTGATCAATGGCCACTGTACTTAGTATTGTTGATAATCGTTTCCTATTTTCGGTTTCTGAAAAGCATTTGTCCGCGTTTTCGTACGCGAATAATGTTCTCGGTATTTTTTTCGTACCAGTGGATAAAGACTTACTTTCTTGAATTAACTGAGAAATGCTCTACTAGTTACAAATTACAACGGGACTCTTATTCATGAGCAACTTGTGCGTCACTGCGGTCTCTGCGATGTCGATTTTTATTTGTTTTTTTTTTATTCGGTAATCTTTGGATTTTGGAACTGTAGATTCGGATTTAACATTATTTTTGTGTCGGATATCCATTGTCCATATTCCATTTATTAAAGGCTAAAAGCTCTTACTAACCCTATTGCCCCACCCAAAACGGAAGATGGCAATTGATGATATTCCCCCTTAAAAAACAAAAGCTAAAAAGACTAATTCTTTCCGGCGCGCCGCGTCTCGTGTAAACAAAGCCTTAATTTCTCCCTGTCACACCATAAAGAACCTGCAACTTTCTATGAACTGTAGATTAACATGAGTATGACTAATGCACTGACTCACTTCCGACAAACATTCATCTTTTTTTTTAATGCATTGTCTAAAATAATTATTTATTCATTCTAAGAAATGACAGTATGGACTGTGTTACTTGTGCTGAGTCTTTGGCGCTGCGACCTAAATTTATTGTCTATGCTTTGTTTTATTTTAATCCTTCCTCAGTTTTATTACTTACTCGATATGAGTAAACTTAGCGATTTTAACAACGTTTCAGAATTCTGAATCACTAAACTCGTTATAACAGCTTAAGTATTAAAATTGGTTTTTTTTCCTCATACTTTCTTCAGTATTTTTAAAAGTTCTGCTATTGATGCAAAAACCCAGTAACTTAGGATAACTAAAAACTGTTCAAAACAGTTTTTTTAGTACTACGTAATAACATGCGCTGTCAATATTTAACTAAAAAGGTACACCTATAAAATAGACTTTATTTCATACAAACCTTTCCACCGTCATTTAATCTCCATACTCTACCCTTATAGCATCATGCGCATCAGCCCTAGACCCTGGAGACGGAGCCGTATGGGGCTTGGTAGTGAACTGCGCTGGAGAGACCAGGGTGGGGCAGACGGAGGCCGTGTACTCCGAGGGTATCTACACCCTCAGTCTGAACGTAGCCCGTCAGTGCGCCAAGCTGAAGGTGGATAGACTGGTCGAGATCTCCAGTGGACAGATGCATAGTAGTGATAAGGTGAGTTTTCTGTTTTACTAATAAATTAAGTAGTAAGTGATATAATAAACTTTCAGACTATATGTCTTAGGCTCTAAGGCAATTATGAGCGACGATATCCGTCTACCCTAAGCGCGGTTCTGCGGTCGGTGAGTAAGAGTTGGCCGTTCGACGAGAACCTCACCCGAGTGTTTGTTCAGCCAAGGTTGCGGGGTAAGCGCAATAAGGTACCGCGACTTCGGCCTAAAGCAGGAGAAGGAACGGGGGTTTTTAGTCAGCTACAGTCTAACACTAACACTCTCGCCTCACCATGGGCGAGAGAAGTCATTTGATGTCCCTCAAAAAGACAACTTTTACAATACAAGGATCAAGTACGCTCTGTCATAAGTTTAGTTTAGTTAGTGGGAGATCCATGCTTCGGCAGGAATGGGTCGGCTCGACTATAGTGATACCACGACCTGACAGAAGACCGGCGTGAAACAACCACAGCGTTGTGTGTCGCCGTGTGAGTGAGGTTACCGGAGGCCCAATCCTTCCCCTTCCCCTTCCCGAATCCCTAAATCTCCAAATCCCTAATTCCTAAAAGGTCGGCAACGCCGAGTGCGTTTATATTTTTAACTCCTCCGTGCGGGTGTGGGTGTTCATGGGCGGCGCTCATAGCTTACCATCAGGTAATTCGTCAGCTAGTTTGCCGATCTATTAAATAAAAAAAAAATATTTCGTATACGGATATGACTTGCTTCTTTAATAGATCGCTAGACGTAGACATACAATCGGATTATAGAGTGGTAAGTTTATTTTTAAGTGTATCTAGATGTCTATCAGGCGTTTTATCTTTTAATTATATTGAGCCTGACTTGTCACAATCATAGCTAAAAGCATTCACAATTTTCTCTGTTCACTGCAAGCGTACGTTGCAAGATTGAATGATAATCCTATGGACGCATAGTCACGCAATGAGAACATTATAGATTGAATTTAGTGTACTGATCTGATGACGATAATTATTTGCATCGGTTAAACAAAACTTCACGTGGAAAAGCCATGCTTCGGCAGGAAAACACTGGTTGTTATGAAGTGCAATTATGTTTGTCTTGTGTTACGCCGTATATGTGAGCAGTGAGTCCAATACATTTCCCCTTAAAGGCCGGAAACGCACTTGTAACTCCTCTAGAGTTTCGACTATTTTTGGGCGGCTCCACCAGATGACCCATAAAACTTAATAGCCACGATTGATTTTAATTTTTCCGGCGGGGTTGCGGCGCAAACCCAATAAGGTACTGTCCCCAGGACCGAGCATGAAAAGGAACAGAGTGGCTTTTAGCTAGTAAGAGTCTGACTCTCCCTCTCGCCTCGCCCTAGACGAGAGAAGTAATTTAATAATTTTCACCCATCCAAAAATTCGCTCTGTCACATAAAAACATTCAAAACCCTCAGCCGTATTTCAACAGATATTATAGACCGACCTATCTACTGTGAATCCTGACTTACATGAGTTGAAGTCATTTTGGCCGGTTTAGTTTAGGTTTGCAAATAACATTTTTTATCTGATCGGACGGCAAACGACGAATTACCATAGTAAGCAACCGGCGCCCCTGGACACCAGCAACCTGACAAGATACCAGTTGCCAGCCTTTTTGGGGATTAGGGATAGAGATATAGAGGAGGGGAAGGATTGGGCCTCCATTAACGTGACTCACACGGCGAAACATAACCCTGTGGTTTTATACGCCGGTTTTCTGTAAGGCCGTTGTCGACTCCAGTCGATCCGAAGCATGACTCTCCCACTTATACTAATGATATAGCACAGAATATGTGCGTCTCTAGCCACCCCTTCATTGCAAATAGCGTAACTAATCCAGACTCAGTTGACGTCACTGCATGACGTGTTCTGAAACCCATTAATAAGTCGACGGGATCACTTTTACGAGAGAGACCGGAACTTGCAAGTAATTTAATTATTATTATCACTCTCTGATAAGAGGCAATTTGATGAAGTAGGTACCGCCGGCGTCGCAGCCAGATCGTACAGTAACATCGTTAGCCGAACTTAATATCAGTCGTAAATTTCGACTATATTTAGCAGATTCAATCAATTTTATTGAACCCTGTGACGTGACGTCATCTTTACTCTGGTGTAATCTGAAATTGTTGTTCAGTTTTAATATTATTGTTTGGATATTGTTAATGTAATTTGGGAAATACATAATGTTGTGTTAAAAAATGAATTGCTGTTTGTTAGTCTCGCCAAAACTCGAACCGATTTAATTTTGGTCTTTTCTTTAAACATAAACTTGTAAGCCGTTTAAAAGGTAGTTAATTTTGAGGTTTTACGAAATTCGCCTGGGCAGCTGGTAATAAAATGAAATACATCACCGTTGTCATCAGTCCATAAGTGGCTACTACTCAGCAAAGCCTTCTTTTAGCAAAGTTTCACCACGCTAGCTCTAGGCAGATTACCGACTTCCGATCCGTTGTCCTCACAATCCTGGGTTATAGGTGCCAGCTCAATAATGTACGGCGGCCCGGCCCGAAACAGTAGAAGAAACTGGGTAGTTTTTAGCCAATAAAAGTCTGGACGTTCCACCTCGTCCCACCCTGGACAAGAGAAATCATTAGATGAGTTTCTTCCATCAAAAAAGAATGCCTTGCAATGTTACCTTTTTTCGAATACCCGCGATTCCTTAATAAATCAGGAAATACGTGTAAACTCGGAAAAATCACAATGTTCCTTACCAGGTTTGAATTGAAACCCAGCCTAGCAGGACAGTTTATTTTTTTCCAGAACATAACTTTTCTCTGATTAAATTTCGTTTAGATTCGCTCAATAGTTTTTGTGAAAAGGTTACAAACATAATTATGTCCATACATCCTCACACATTCATTATACAACAACAGCCGCACTCAGAGACATCTATGCCCGGTTTCCGAAAGCCCGATCAATGTTAAAACTTAAAATTAACTAACTATAGTCAGACTTTTAATTCGATTCCTGATTTGACATTGACCACTGTCATTTTGTGAAATAATGATACCACATTTAACAGTGTAGTGATGAACACAAAAATCGATAAACAATCAGTAAATCAGTTTCAGGAAGGCATTCAAAATATTACGCCTACCGAATGGTCTAAATGTGTATCCCATGTTTTCAAAGAGGAGGAAAAAATTAGTAACCTAGATATGTTAACTGACAATAAATATCACAGACACAATTCATAATAAATATTACATAGAGTAACGGCGATAGCGATAGCGATGACGGCGACAATTTATAAAATGTCTGTTTTATTTGTCACGTTCCTTCATGATCGCATTTTTTATTAATTTCACACAAAATTACAAAAGAAAAGTCTCAGATCGTTAATTAATTGTCAAAACTAAATTATCGGTTCAGAAATATTTTATTTCCTGATAAACTTAGTTTACGAGAGTAAATTTATAAACGAGAGGAATCGATTCAGAAATATTCGATTTCCATATCGAATAATTTCGCAACGTCACTATTTATCACGTGTCATAACGTTGCAACACTGAAATTGTCAAATCTGGAATGGAATTAAAATTCCGAGTATAGGTGTCTCTTGTCAAGTCATCTGATTGGTTGTTGATAATTCAGTCCACCAATCAGATGACTTGACAAGTTAAATTGATTTTAACATTGATCGGCCTTTCGGAAACGGTTGTTAATCATTACTTACGATGATGATATACTTCTGGTCACTTCTCGTTGAATAAAGGTCATAATGTACCGTAAAACTGTTTGTAGCCACAAAAAGAAGACTGCGCAGTAGAGCCATGGACCACCGAAGCCAAGATGAAGAGTAAAGTGGAGAAGGAACTGAAGAACATGAGCGGCGAGCTGAACTACACCATCATCAGGCCCGCCATCGTTTACGGAATCGGAGACCGGAGGAGTTTAAGTAAGTCTATTGACATTATTATATTGATTTACCAGGTGTGGGAAAGCCAAGCTTCGGCACAAATGGGTCCGCAACCCTTATTCCCAAAAGACCGTCAACGCACTCGTAACTCCTTTGGTGTCGCGGGTGTCCATGGGCGGCGCCGATTGCTTACCATCAGGTAATAACCTGTTCGTTTGCCGACGACGAGTTCCTCTTATTTTCTCATGTGAAGCCGTTTTATTGACTTTACGGCTGCAGCAAGCACGAATAAGGACTTCAGTGCTCGGTGCCCGGTTCGGACAATTCAAAGGAATTTTCGTCATTCCAAAAAGTTCTTGGTAACAGTACAGATTTTGATACTGGATGCTAGGCTCCTAGTATATGGAACCTTGCTTACCTTCAGGAAAAAAAGGGTGCCCTTAAGTATGTAATTCTTATGTAGAGTTGATTATACCGATGTGTTATAGATATGAGATCTACTACACCAAGTAGATCTACGTAGTAGATTCAACTTGTAATCCGCTAACTATGGGGGAAAGTAGATTACAACATGCTACAGATAATTAAACAATTGGTTCTGTACTTAATCCACTTTTGTATTTACTGTTCTTTTCTTTGTTTTTGTTTTTTGATGCGGATTTTACTATTTGTCCTAAATAATGTCAATGAATTTGAATTACATTCTTTAAATAAAATTTAAAAAACCCCCGACAGAAAATCTAAATCTATCTTAAAGGAATACCTTTAAGAGAAATAATTTAAAAAAACGTGGCTTTGGGGTACCGATCCGGAAATTTTATTATCTACTACATATTTCTATTTTGTCGGGGGTCTAATTAATTATTTTATTTTATACTTTTTTTTAGGTATTTTATATCATTTTCTCTCGATTAAGTCATCAACATTCCCTTTCAGTGCGCTTTCATTTGAGACCCCACTCGAGTATATTTGCAGACATCCGTTACCCATCCCCACTTACCCCCCATAACTTCTAAACTGCTCAACTGATTTTCGTCACCCGTTTAGGCTCCAGGATGCCACAGACAGACACGTTAAACTTATAACACCCTTTCTTTTTGCGTCGGGGGTTAAAAATATCTTAATCTTTAAGAACTTAAAGTATGTAGTTTAATTTACAAGCTTGGTAATTGTGTCTTTATGTGATCTGCAAATAGTTATTCTGTATTTTAATTGAGATATTAATGTTTGAATAGAAATTTCTTCATATGCAAGTATTTAATTGTTTTTAGTAAACATTGCCTTAAATTTGGATTTTCCCTTTGTCATTAGTGCGTTACAAAAATACAATTTCACGTACACATCACACCAAGTCGAATCTGGGACAACAATTTCTCGGCACGTTGCGCAGCAGCCAGTTGCCCACTGCACGAACGCTGCAGTTAATTTTAACACAAATTTACACTTTTATAATATGTTTCCATTCACATAATTTGATTTAATCTAGTTATGGACAAAAGCCTATATTATTTACCAAAGTACACATCTCTACAATGTATAAATAATTCCACAGCACCCCGTCTCCTCTACGGCGGTATCTACAAGCATCTAAACGAAACGATGAAGCTCCTCTGGACGGCAGACCTGAAGATGAACACAGTCCACGTGAGAGATGTCTGCCGGGCAGTCTGGACTCTGGGCAGGCACCCAGAGGCCAACAAACAGATCTACAATGTGGTCGACGACGCTAACAGCACCCAGGGCGCCTTAGCCGAGCTGGTCTCCGATATATTCAAAATACAACACGATTACTATGGAACTGCTATTTCTACGCTTGCTAAGGTAATTTATTATATTATAAACTAGCTACCGCCCGCGACTTCGCGCGTATTTAAACGCTTCTTTTTTTTTAAATTTCGGTATTTTAAAATCAGTATCGTTTAAAGCGATAGCTTGACTAAAACGGTTCCAAATATTACCCCTACATACTTTAAATTTTTAAACTAACAATTTTTACCTCTTTATTTTATTTATTAAATTACTAAAAGTAAATGTTTGTGAAGTGGAATCTCGCAACCAAAGTTTAAAACAAATATTGATTGAACTAAAATCTTGTACGCATGTTTAGTTTATAATGACTATAAAAGCTGGTTTTAATTATATTTATTTTTTGTATTTTGAGGCTTTTGTGTGTATATGAAGGTAGAATTGCCTTGTCATTACGTAGTTTTATAATGCAACTGAAGTTGTTTAGTCTAGCCATTTGTTTACATTCCATATTCAAGTCGTTTTGAACTAACCAGGAAGCGCTGTTTCCCGGTCTTCGTCTAATATATAGTCAGCCTTAGTTTTATCCTACATCAGCCTTAAGAAATCTCAGTACCACAATGGGATGATGTCATTTATCTATTAATTGTACGCTTAGTGCTACTACTCTTAGTATTTTTCTAGCTAATTTAAGAGAAATGAGTTAGTTGTTTGACGTAAGAAATTATAACGTCACAATTCAGAATAGTAATCTCATAAACATCCATAGAAACATATCGTTCTGCAATGACAATATATGTATTGCATTGGCTTTCTTACCTTAAACTGCTTATGTCCGTCTTTTTAAGACTGTACAGTCAGTCTTAAAAAGACGGACATAAGCAGTTTTATTCTTATATGTACTAGCGGCCCGCCCCTGCTTCGCACGCGGCTCCCACTATCTCGCTAACGAAGTGTCCCTATTTACCAGATCTACCCTCTACTTTTTTAAAATTTGCTTTCATGAGAACCTTCTCCTGACTATAACACATAAAAAAAAAAGAATCAGTAGAATTGGTCCAGGCGTTATTGAGTTATGCGCTTACCAACATATTTTGTGATTCATTTTTATATTATAGATAAATAGTCGTACAATACAATAAATAAACAAGTGCAAATATTGCTATGCTGTGGCCAATATCAGAGAAAGAAATTGTCAACAGTTTTGTTGTAAACGTAACTTTACGCAGTGAACTCGTCCGAAACTACTTGACTACTTCGCACTTTAACGTGAACAACATCTTTCTTATGAACAAAAGCATACAATCATAATTATTTGAGTACATAACATAGTATCTATCACCACAGACGGACATAGCGTCAGTGGCAGAGGAAGCCAACGACAAGCACCTGACGGCCTGGGCGGAGCTGTGCAGCAAGTACGGGCTGCAACACACGCCGCTGGAGCCCAGCGCTGGACACGAACTCTTGCTGAACAAGCAACTCTGTCTCGATGGGAGGAAGCTGCGGGCGATACTCCAGCTTGATGTACCGGCGCCTACTATTGATAAGTTGCGTGAGGTTAGTATCGTCGACTTTTAATGCATTCTGCCTACCTTTATTCGCTTAGAAGTTGTTGCTCCCACATAATTTACAAAAATTGTTCCTAAGAATGGGAGAGCCATGCTTGTAGCACGAATTGACCCGCTCCATCGGAGTAATACAACGGTCACAGGAGCTTGAATTAACCACAGCGTTGTGTTTTGCCGTGTGAGTAGTTATCGGAAGACCAATCTTACCCCGGCCCCATTCCTCCTCAATCTTTAAATCCCTAAAACTCTTTGCCACAAAAAGCCGGACTTACAACTCCTCGGACGTTGCGGGTAATCCGAAAGGTCATTTGAAGTCGGGTCACCCAAAAAAAATTAACTACGGTTAGATCATTTACAGTCTAGAAATTAATTAAGCCAATTACAATCATGAATCTAAGAATGCTATATAATAATCTAATATAGCTCCTCAACTAAAGTTGTCGATATAGCCCAAAGGATTAGCAAACTAAAGTAGCAGTGGGCAGGTCACGTTTGTCGAAGAACCGATGACTGTTGGACTAGACGTGATCTAGAGTGGAGATCGTGTCTAGGCAAACGTAGAGTGCGCTCTCCAGCTAGGGGGACTGACGATATCTGCAGGGTGGCTGGCAGTGGTTGGTTGAGAAGAGCTGAACATCGAGCTCAGTGGCGTGCATTTGGGGAGGTCTATGTCCAGCAGTAGACGAAATCAGGCTGATAATAATATATATATCCTCTGAAAACTGCTTTGTATAATTCTAGAAAGATAGTACTTAAGCTATCGATATCTTGCAAATTGATCTCTAATTATATTGTATATAAGTTTTAAAAGTATTTATCTTCTTCCCAGGTACTGGAAGACTACGCCTCCATGAATCTGTTCCCCAAGGAGCTCCTTCTATGACCGAGCAAGTAAATTACCAACCGCCATTTATACGTATTGTACGAAATTTGGAATGCACCATTATGTTACAGCTTGCATCGTTTAGTTTCGCGATATTCGGTCACAAAGTAGCGGTTATATATTTAGCTTTAGAATAAGTTCGTACCAAGAGTTTTCCTGTAGGAATTGATGTTGTCACAAGTTTCCTTTTCAGCGTAAATTTGTACTGTTTTACAGGTAGATGTATTAATGTTTAGTATTCAGTGTATAAATGTCTATAGACATTAGCTCCCCCCTATCTCGCCCCCCCTGTGGCCGACCAAACTATCGCTTTCACAACTTCTGTCTTCATTACTTTAAGCATTTTTTGATTCATAATTTTAATGCAACACTGTGATAACAAGTGAGAAGTTTTGAGATCAAAAATAAATCCCAAAAGTATTTTTTATAAAAATTGTGACAATAAAACTTTTTTAAAAGACATTTTTTAAATAACCATAGTCTATTTAGTAAGGAATCGAAGACTGTGTATACCAAAAAGCAATGCTCTCATTTTGCTTTTTTAATGTTTCATTTTTATAAACGTATCTTCGAAATTCGGCGTTATTCCATCCAATGTGAATTGAAATAGTTATAACTTACGTATTTTTTTAATAATGCTATACTGCCTTATTGGTATGATAGTCTCCCTTCGTGATAAATAGGACGAGTTTCGAGTCTCGCTCAAAAGACAAAGTACTTAATATAACCTACGAAAATTCTGTGAATAGAATAGAAAACTGTTGTTTTTAATGCCTTCATAAAATTTGGAGGTCTTTTTACATCATAAAGACAGTGGGTAATTTATGCTTAACGGCTAGTACACGTATTTTTTGACTACGTAACTCGACTAATTTCAAGCAACGCTAGGGGCTCATAGCCAAACCCCGAGCCGTTTGCCGAGCGAGTTACTTCGTCAAACAGATCGTGAGTAAGGCGTGTAACATATAATTAATTATATTTGTCCCACGAAGTATATTACAAAAGACGACACAGTAGTTGCGGTATTTTTCAAAATATTCCTCTATATCCCGCTTTTAAATGTGCTTTAGTCCCGAAACAAGGTTTCTATGTATATTGCGGTAGATAAGCCTAGTGTAAGACATTTTAATGTTTAAGCTGAATATGTCAAGGCCTACGACGCAGGTGACTTTTGAAATTATTATTTTGAGATAAACTTTTCTTTAGGCTAAGTTCGATATTGTTACGTGTTTGTTCGAGCGATACAATCTGTTTTAGTACTTAAAGATGTGTTTTTTTGCTAGCTGTGCATTGTTCACAATTTTGTGTTTATTAAAGCTAATTAAAGGTTAACAAAAGGTTTCATACCGAAAGTATTTTCGTACAATAATTGTTGTAAGATGTGCTAAATTAATTTATTTCGAGGATACTCGACATGTTTCGAGTAATACCAGAGTTCATAATCCAGATATGACTAGCTAGTTTTAATTTAAATACAAAAAAGTACAGTAAATATTATATTAATAATAGGTAATCCACATAATAAAGATATTTTCGCAGTTGATTTATCGTTGGAATCAACACGTAACAATCGTTTATCTGAACCAACCCTTAGTCATTACATAGTCAAGTTGCTATAAGTAATTTTGAGTATTTTTAATAGAACTTTGGGTGTCATGAATGTAATAAATGCTTGTCAATAAATGTGTAATGTTTATTTTTATTACTAGTATATCGATATTAATGAGAATCGTGTATTCCTATTGCTTAGCATTTTATTCGATTATCATAGGTTTTGTTTAGAGAAGCTTTGTATTTTACGTTCTACATGTATCGTCGATTGTGTAATAAATACTTTATATGTACATTTTTGTTTTATTTTCTTCTCGTACGTGGTCATTTCGACATCATCATCAGCATAGAAGTGCCAATGCTGAGGAAAGGCAAAGGTCTCTCACACAAAGACGAACAAAAATTACGACGTTTCCTCAACTACTTATTAGTTTTTGACTAATCTGTTAACCCGTGATATGAGCGCAGATCTCCGCGAGCCGCAATGTGTTTTCTATTGTTTGTCATATACAGGCAGACAAGAGGTTACTAATTGGTACTAGAGCAGCACGCGGTCCACTCGAGACCTGCGAGTTATCCCTGAGTGGTCCACCCACCGTCCGCTCGTGAAGGGCTTATAGCTGGAGCGATCGCATGTCCTTGTAAATAATACTAGCCGCAGAAGGCGATTCTGTACGGAGTGGATGCCGGGTGGCTCTAATGCGCTGTGAGAGATTCCAGTGTAAGAGAGCCGTGCTTCGGCACGAATAAGTCTGCTTGACCGTAGCGATACCATGGCCTTACAGAGAACCGGCGTGAAACAACCACAACGTTGTTTCGCCATGTGTGTGAAGTACCGGAAACCCAATCCTTCCCCCCTCCCCCCCCCCCCACCTATCCTCAATCCTCAAATTCCTTATTACCCACAAGAGGATTATTGGTATTACGAGGGTCCATGGGCGGCGCTGATTACTTACCGCCAGGCAATCCGTCTGCTCGTTTGCCGACCTGTGACATAAAAAATGCTGACGACGAACGGATCATACACCGTTTTTCTCTGTATCTGTTCTACTGATTGAGATTATATCATCATGGTTATGTTTATCAGTCGGGCTTGCCTGTGCAAGCACAATGAGAACTCCGTTCCTTCAAGAAGGAAGGAAAAAAGCAGTTTTTAGTCAGTAAGAGTCTGACACCGTCACCGTCAAAGGACCGGAATACGTAGTGTGGGCAGGCCTCCCGCTAGGTGGACCGACGACATATAGTCGCGGGGAACAATTATGAAAAATATAATAATGTTTACAATTTTTCATTATTTTTTTGAAAAATTCTAAACATTATTATATTTTTAATAATGTAAACTTTGAATTTTTCATTATTTTTATGAAAAATTGTAATACTAACCTTCCTCATTAAAAAAGAATAAAAAAGAATACTAATATTTTTATGCCCGACAGGGCCCACAATGCTCCTAAACTAATATAAGTATGTAAATCCTTATGTTACCCTGCCACCTAAGTTCACATTGTAGAATGCAATATATTTAATATTGAGTATTGAACCAATGGATGCAGGTTGCGACTTGTCGTTCGATGTGGAGGACTAAGGGTACAGCGCTGGATGTATTCCAGCTAATGATGATGAAGAGTCTGACATACACCCCTCTCGCCCAAGACAGAGCAAAAGAAGTCCCTTAAAAATTATCCCTAGTCAAAGGTAAATAAGCAAGGTGATGTTTATACTAAACAAATAAAACAATTATTAAATATTTCAACCATTTTTTATGTTTAAAATTCAAAGTTTACAGTTTACGAACAAATAAGACAATATAATACTGTTGCAAACAGTATCTAAATATACAAAGCTCAGACGCCAGCGTATCAACCATATCAATCAGCCAAATTATTAAATAGATATTCGACTTTATTTCAATGTAAGTACATAAAATTGATAATTTTATTAGAAACAATTTTGGTATATTCTGAAATGGCATAGCAAATTCAGCCTTATTTCTTGAGATTAATGGTCATATTCTTTTTAAGAGTAGTAAGTTTTATTATTATCATAGAAGAAATATATGCATTTTAACTTGCAGAAGTACCTATCTAAAGGCTACTCTCGCGCGCTTTCAACCTTGCTTGTAACCTATAGCACTCAGGAACATAGTAGCTATCTATCAGTGAAAGAATTTTGGCAATCCGACCAGCGGTTCCAAAGATTACCCCCTACATACAAACTTACAAATTTTACCTCTATATAATATTAGTAAAGATGAATTCGCTATCACATTTCAGACTATCACTAAATCCTGTCGAATCAAATTTTCAATATTACAAGTATAGCAACAGCACTATATTTCGACAAATAAATTACATTAATGTACATTAATTTTTCTCCTAATTCTAAGAGAATTTTCCTCGCCTCGAAAAGATAAACCCACTTATTACAAAACAAGATATCTTTAATCTAGTTTTACTTTTAAACCTCTCAGGTTTTGGATTTTGAGTCTTATTCTTACCTACCTTCAATTCTAAATACAAAAGCAGGCACAATGATTTGGACCAAGACTAAAGAGAAACCTTGTCTTGTAATAAGGCCGAAAGGGTCTTGATGTAGTTCCATCCGCCATTCCAAATCGTTCAGTTAATTGACTTTTAGAACTGATCGAGGTTGTTGACCTGCTAGCGTTTGTATAAGAGCAAATTTATTCAATAAAGACAAGTTCTTTTCAATCACTCACACAAATATAACATGTATATATGTACAATAAACTTAAAAAAAACACAAATTCCACAAACGTAATTATTATTAAAAGAACTTGATGACAATCAAAATTCATCGTTATGGACGTGTTTATACGGTTGGTATACAATTAAAGAATTGAAAATGGTTAACTTGGCGTATTTTTAAATAATAGATATGGAAGACAAGTTTCGGATAGGCAAGACAGCGAACAAATCAATCATTTGCTTTTAAAACGAATATTTTGTACTTATTTGAAAAGAAAACAGCTGGAAGAAAAAAAAACTAGCATAAAACTTTCTCCATCAATATTATTAAATCCCTAAGGGCTGATTTTTCAATATTCAGATAAATGTTATCTGATGAATATAATTGTTGCTGTCACTGTCTTATACAAACATTATCACGCGACAGCATCATAATTATTCCCCAGATACCTTTTATCTAACCATTGCAAAATCAGCCTTAAGCCTTATACAGACCTCATTGCTAATAAAACCAAACTTAATTTAAACCGATTTAAAAAAATGATCTAATGTTACATATAGTACTTTTTTGTGAACAGTGGAATTCAACCAGCGATTCCACTTGTTTAGAATACCAGAGAAACAAAGGTACAATCAGAAATGACACTTATTTAGTGTGGCATAAGACTGGTATTTCCCAATTATTAAAAATTTTACGGTAATGTATGTAATGAAAAATTAACATAAGCATTTATATTAGAATTAGCTAATTACAACACTTTTAAAAAAATATCAATCTTATGCCACAACAAAATAATGAAACAATACAATATAATTTATAATATAATATACAATTATAAAAAAACGACTTACGAGAATTAACGAGGCATCATAAATAAGAGTCCCGTTGTGACTTGAAACTAGTAGAGTTTCTCTCAGAAAATTCACGTAAGTCGTAATTTTTAAAAAATGTAGTACGTCTCAAAATAGTTGCTACAACTACTACAAAAGTACATGAAATATTGGGTAAACCGCATATGAGCACAATCCCTCCCTCCCTCACTATTAAACATTAACTTATATTCACTGCAATAACATTATTCAGTTCGACAACAATACTTATAAAACATACGATGATTTGCTGATTGTATACAGATTCAAAAATTGAGCTAAATTAAACCTTATTTAAAGGTAGTAGGTATAAATTTCGTTCCGACAAGAACCTGTTCCACGCGTCCCTCAAAGAGCCAATAGACCACCACAGACGGGGCCCTATAGGGCTGATGTTTAGCCGGGGTTGCGGGGTAAGCGCAATGAGGCTCCGCGGCCTTGGCCTAAACAGGAGAAGGAACGGGGGGGGGGGGGTTAGTCAGTAAGAGTCTGACTGATTCATTCTCTCCCCAACCAGGGCGGGAAAAATCATTTGACGCATTTTTAGTACATTTTCATTCAGCAAATCATCGCGCAGGCCATTAACCATTGACCTAAAATAACCTAAAACGTAATTTTGTTAAGATTTTTTTTAATAAACAGTCATTTTTAGCTAGCCTCGAAGTAATATACAGGGTGTAACGATCTGCAGAATGGCTTATGTCTACGTTGACACCAGATGTATTATTTATTTTGGTTTTTATGTACGATATAAATATGTCGGAGCGACGATTATTTAAATTGAATTTTGAAGGAGGTTTTATTACAATTCATCGGACGAGGGTAACATAAATCGTACTCTGGCGGAACGTCAAACTGACAGTTCTGCGTGCGCATTATGGTGGAGAGCAAGCGCTGTGACTGTCACAGGAGACGGATCGCCGACGTCCGTTATTTTTGTAATTTATTCGGTCTGATTATAAAATCCTACGCCCTGCGATGGACTGTGAAGACGATAATCGGGATGTTGATGTTTGTACCAACCCCCCGGTGCCTTCATCAGAAGTGGGATTTGATGGGAAACCATCTAATATTCCGAAAGAACGACCTGTAACTGACACGGGATAAAGAAGGGGCACGCAGTCATCTGTTTTTCATGCCACGTTTCTACTGCTTGCTTGGAGAAGAAGATCACTTGTCATTTTAAGCGACCATACAGCTTCTGACTTTGTTTTGGAGATATCTACGGGTGAGGAAGTTCCTTTTCTTTGTTATAACGGGTTATCATGCTCCTTATCTGCGTGTTCATAAGATTGAACCAACGATTGTAGTTATAACGAGCGAGATAGTTCCCGAATTAGAGATTTGTGATTTGATGGTTGTACCTAGTTTCATCTGGGTGACGTGAGTTTCTGTGAATATAATTGTGAGTTGGCGTAACTGATCGTTGGGGAGGATAGTGACGTCCGGTCTATGTCACGTGGTGTCTAGTCGGAGGGACGCACTAGTCTGACCCAGGCAGGTGATGTGGTGAGCTGGTCGAAGGGATGATGTGGTCTTGCCGGAGCATGTTGGCTAGTGGTAGAGGCGCATACATCCGGTCCATGTACACCAATCGCTGAGGCCGTATCAATGTAGTTTGGGATAAGTTGTTTTGGAAGTAGGTACAACTGAAAATTATGATAATGTTACATGGATGTTGAGTACAGTAGCCAGGCGATGTTGAGAAAGCGCATGTTAGTCAGGATGAACGAGCAGTGCTATACACGTGCTATACACGTGGAATCTTTCCTTCTGTTCCAGAACTACCACAGAACTAGGATCGCTCGAGGACGAGCGAATGTCAGTCTGGCCGTGTCGGAGCGACGATTATTTAAATTGAATTTTGAAGGAGGTTTTATTACAATTCATCGGACGAGGGTAACATAAATCGTACTCTGGCGGAACGTCAAACTGACAGTTCTGCGTGCGCATTATGGTGGAGAGCAAGCGCTGTGACTGTCACAGGAGACGGATCGCCGACGTCCGTTATTTTTGTAATTTATTCGGTCTGATTATAAAATCCTACGCCCTGCGATGGACTGTGAAGACGATAATCGGGATGTTGATGTTTGTACCAACCCCCCGGTGCCTTCAAATATATATCGATTGTGAGTATAAATGTGGATGGATGGAGAGGGAGAGGGAGGCCAAAGAAAATATGGATGGATTGTATGAGAAGTGATATGGAAGACAGGGGAGATAGTGATAGCGTGACGGGTGACAGGACAGAATGGAAGAAAAAAAACATATTGCGCCGACCCAAAACAAAACGGGACAAGGGCAGGAAGATGATGATGTACACGAAATTAAAAAAACAAAGTTAGTATATAAAAGTCTGACTTAACGACATGTGGCTTTCTCTACCAGTCAAACTTTCTGCGAAAAATAGGTATAGGAGGCTTCTTTACGTAAAAAGCTTGGGCAGCAAGTTAAAATATACTGTTTCCGTTACACCGTGTATATTTCGTAGGTTATAATTACAAGTATGGTTACAATTATTTGCTAAGTAAATTAATCTATCATATAAGCATATAACATACTATGTTTAACATAATCGTTTAGTTTTTACAACATAACTATAGCAGCGCATGGCGATTTAACGAAAGGCCGTCATAATGGGGAAGATGACTCATTGACGAAGAGAAAACCTATTTGGTGTATTTTCTTTTAGACAATCTTATAATTCTCTCTGTACTTTAAAAAATGTGACATTGTGCTTATCTTTTGAAACAAAATTGGGTACCTACTATTTAAATAAAAGATATTTTATTTTCTATTTTTTCACTACCAAAACGACATACATCCTCACATTGTGTAGAAATTCACTGTCTATAACACAGACTAGCTAATCTCGCGCGGTTTCACCCGCTGCTCGGCTCCATTTGATCGTAGCGTGATGTTTTAGCCTATAGCACTCAGTAACATTGTAGCTATGTATCAGTGAAATAATTTTGGCAAACCGACCAGTAGTTCCAAAGATTACCCCCCTACATACAAACTTACAAATTTTACCTCTTTATAATATTAGTATAGATGATTTATTTTTTATCTCTTTTTTACCGTAAAACCGGTGAAGAGAGAGTGTAATAAGATGACGGGAAATTGTTCTAGTATCTATTCCCTTCCTCCACCTTTTATATATATTCAGACTCCCTTCTGTATCTACTAATGATTGAACCCCCATCTATTCACCCCGTTCTGAATTAGATTTGCGTTGTTATACTTATACGCGTTGCATATTAATAATTTACTGTATTACGGGATTTTAAATTTAAATCCCGTAATACAGTAAAGTATTAGATTTGCGTTTTGGCATACCAAACGGAAAATTGCAATGAAATTGCATTTATATATGACTAAAACTTAAACGCATTTAAAGCGGGGTTGCAAGCTTAAAAATGAGAGCAGAGCAGGTTATAATGCAGCAGAAGGAACTGCTAACTCTTCCTTTCGTCACACCCAGAGCAGGAGAAATTGTTACAATAATATTTTATTCTTTGGCCGTCATTATCCCCATTATATTGCCTTCTTGAGGCCCTTACACCTTTCGTTTTCAATAATCATAAATAATATTTCGAATAGCATACAAATTAACTATGAAACAATACTAAACTAATAATTTCGAGTTCTAAGGCCGAACGCACTTTGGACGAATTATAAAAACATAATCCTCATATCATAAATCTATATTGCACACAGACAAACCAGTGATGTCTTATTTATATTAATATTTATTGCCATTCATGGACACTCAAATCCGTGCTACCACACAAAAACTTAATAAAACTTAGGAATAGAACTCAGGCCCTTGTACTCAATCAACGACATACAATAACGAACCTTAACATAGTAGCGTAGAATACAAATTACTATCCACAGCGGGCTGACCTTTATAAGTTGATACATACGATTTTGAACCTTAAGAGCGTACAATTAGCTAAAACAAAGAAAATATTCCTTGGAACTTGCCTTCACTTAGCTTCGCAGGCGGTGCTGAGAGAGATATGTGTGTCTCTCTCATGCAGGGTATGAGACACCCAAAGCGCAGTAGACGCGCGGGACTGTTGTAGGTCATCCTTGCGTGCTGTCGTTCACTCCTACATGGCAGTAGTCTGTTAGAGGGACGATCACTACTTGTATCTGAAATGGGTAAGGTACTTTTTTAGTCTCAAGTTGCATGATAATGTATATCGAGCAACTCTCGTAACGGCACGACGTAATAACTTGTCTAGTTTCTAGCCACGCATCGATCAGCCAGTTGGTTTAAATTGCAGCTTTCCAAAACCATTATTTTACAGCTTGGCCTTTTTAAACTCTGCAAACCATGGTGTCTATTGGTCTCAGGCATAATTTTTGACATTTTTTTTTGTATTTTTGCAGGCGCATAGCACCATATTTGTTTGAATTTAAAGCCATTATTATTATTTATGACGCCAAAAGGCCTCGTGATCACAGGCCAATACGTTGATCCCATCAGAAAACCACTTTGGATTCCACTAACCACAACACACACGGCCAGTGATAGAATCAAATAGAATAATATCGTGAGAGAGAAAGATAGAAAGTACTTTCATTCCTTCTTTCGCTCTCGCACTATCGAACAAATACGTATTAAATTATTTGAATTAGAAATGTTCCTCGAGAAAACACAATTTGATATTGTGTGTTTAGCGGAACATTGGATGAAAGAGGACCAATTAATATCTTTTAATTTTGATAATTATATTGTAATAAGTAATTTTAGTAGAAAGTATATGTTACATGGTGGGTCCTTAATTTTAGTTAAAAATAGCATTAAGTCCAAAGAAAGGAAAGATATTGTAGCACTGTCAGTTGAACACACTATTGAGTTGTCCTGTGTTGAGCTGGATAAACATGTTGTTGTTTGTGTTTATAGACCACCTAATTATCAGAATCTTGCAGTGTTTGATTCAGTAATGGAAGATGTTTTGAAGAAGGTATGTTCTAGCCATAAATCAGTACTTGTATGTGGCGATTTTAACATTAATTTATTGGAAAACAATGCAGGCAGCATGGATCTATTAAATTTGTTTGGATCATTTAATTTAAAAAATGTTTTTCTAGAACCGACTAGGATAACACCATCCACTGCCACATGTATTGATAACATTTTTAGTAACAGTAACTATTTAGAAAAAAAAATTATAAACAGTTTACCTTCTGACCACAGTGGTCTTGTGGTAACTTACAGCACTTATTTGCCTTTACAAAAAATTCAAATAAAGTTTAGACATATTACAAATAAAAATTTAGAGAAACTCAATGATTCAATAGCAACTAAATTAAGTGTACAAAATTTTGATGTCAGTAATCCGAGCAAGTTATACGAAAAATTTTTTGCGGTGTTAAATAGGGAATTTCAAGCTATTTTGCCATTGAAATGTAAAGATATCTGTTCTAAGTTTCAGTTTAGCGATTGGGCAACCGTAGGTATTCGTAAGAGTAGAGATAAACTTTTTGAACTTTATGGCATGAAACCATTCAATTGCGACCCCCTTTTTCATCAACATGTAAAATTGTACTCAAAAACATTTAGAATAGTATGCAAAGCCGCAAAGCGACTTTTCATCAGTAATAAAATAAAATCAGCTGATGACAAGATAAAGGCTACGTGGAAAATAATACAGAATGAGACAGGTAGGAAACGATTAAAAAATTCGGAATTTTGTTTAAACACTCAAAGGGGACAGATTTCGTCAAGCAAAGATGTAGCTCAGGAGTTTGAGGCATTTTTTGCTAATATACCTGTCACAACAACTGCTCATTTAGAATCATCAGCCAGACTATCGTTAACTTTGCTTAGAGAAAATGTCAAATCATGCAAAGACGATTTTAGTTTTCATTATACCAATCCTTTAGAGATAATAAAGGTTTTTAAAGAAATCAAGATCAAATCAACTGAGGACCTTTGGGGACTATCGGTGAAAGTATGCGGATCACTTATCCGAACTTTAGCGCCGTATCTGGCTTTGATTTTCAATAAAAGTATAGATGACGGTGTCTTCCCGAACCTAATGAAATACAGTAAAGTTATTCCATTATTCAAAAATGGTGACACTAAGGAACCAAACAACTATAGGCCTGTGTCTGTTCTGCCGGTTCTTAGCAAAGTGTTTGAAAAGTTAATGCTATCTCGGATGCTTCATCACTTTGATAAACATGCCATCTTCCATCACCAACAATACGGTTTCACTAAAGGTCGTTGTACAACTGACGCCGGTGTCACTTTGATAAAGGAGGTATTCGGTGCTTGGGAGGAAGCACAGGATGCTGTTGGTGTCTTTTGCGACCTCTCAAAGGCGTTCGATTGCGTTGATCATGAAACACTCTTGCTGAAATTAGATCATTACGGGATTAGACATACTGCACTCCGTCTACTAAAGTCATATTTAGAGGATAGGCAGCTGAGAGTTCATGTAGGTGGTTCTAACTCCCGGGGCTCTGAGATAAGAATTGGCGTACCGCAAGGTTCAATTTTGGGTCCGTTTCTCTTCTTAGTGTATGTTAATGACTTGCCATTTCTATTTAAAACTGAGCCAAGAATGGTGCTGTTTGCAGATGATACATCATTAATTTTTAGAATAGGTCGACGTGTTAATAATTTTGACGAAGTAAACAGATCCATTCATCAAGTTCATAATTGGTTTACAGTCAATAATTTAGCACTTAACGAGAAAAAAACAAAATGTATTAAATTTAGCTTGCCCAACGTACACAGTAATGATTGTGACATAATTTTAAATGGGCAAAAGTTAGAATTTGTTAACGAGACTATGTTCCTAGGTATTACGCTAGACAATAAACTTCAATGGGGTTCCCACATAAAGACGCTTTCGGGAAGACTGAGCTCAGCTGTTTTTGCAGTTAGACAGATTAGACAGCTCACAGACGTGAACACAGCAAGGCTTGTTTATTTTAGCTATTTTCACAGCATTATGTCGTACGGAATTTTGCTGTGGGGTCGAGCTGCGGAAGTAGATTCAATATTTATTTTGCAAAAGCGGGCTATCCGAGCGATATATAACTTGCCCCCTCGTGAATCTCTGAGAGAACTATTTAAAACGATAAATATCCTAACGGTACCTTGTCAGTTTATATATGAAAACATTATGTACGTAAGGAAAAATTTGCAATTATTTGAAAAAAGAAGCGATAGACATAATTTTAATACAAGAGGCAAAGATAGGCTGGCTGTGCCACGATTCCGTCTGTCCAAAGTACAGAAATCCTTTATGGGGTTCTGTGTAAATTGTTACAATAAAATTCCAAGAAGTGTATTAAATCTTAATGAACGAAAATTTAAAACTTATATTAAACGCGAATTATGTAGACAGGCATACTACAAACTTTCAGATTATATTGAGGACAAGAATGCCTGGCATCATGTTGGTTCGGCTCCACTGGACAATACTCAAATATGTAGTCATTAGTTATTGAAATTCTCAAAATTAATGAAACCTTGAATGAGTTTATATAGAAGCATTCTTTTGGATTGTGAGTACGCATATGTGAGCACCATGTTCGAGACAACAAAGGATTAAAATTTTAATGATAGATTAGATAGACCATCATTTGTTCCTTTTTATTAACAACTTGTCTCTGCATTGTTCTCACATAGGGGTACAGTAATGTATAAAAAATGTATTATTTATGAATTGTAAAACAAATATTTTTTTTAAAAGAGTAACGATGGAGTTTCTTGCTCGTTCTTCTCCATTCGAAACTACAATTTGGAACGAGCACCTAGCTTCACTGACGAACAGACTGACAGACTACTATTCTATTTTGACGTTTCAAAAGTACCTATTTATGGTTTATTTGGAATAAATGATTTTGATTTGATTTGATTTGATTTGATTACGACGCAGTAAATTTATCTGTGTACTCACCCTAAGCTGGTCCTTGTGGGGTCCCAACAGATGTCGCGGCTCGGGGACTTCGTAGTCCGAGCACTTGTAGCAACGCTTCGAGTTCACACTGCAATGCAATACAAAACGGTATTTATAAGGATTTTTTGTATCGTTTATAAACATACGATTTTACTTACACATCACACACACACACCCGAAACAACAATTTGTGGATCATACAAAGAGTTGTTCCGTGCGGGAATCGAAACCGCAACATGCTGCGCGGCATGCAGTTGCCCAACTACCGCGCCAAAAGTACAGTAAAAGCCAATAGTATATAGGTACAGAGGCGAGCTGTCACAAATTATGGAAACTTCAAATACATTGTCTCTTTAAGATTGACGGTTTCAAATTGGGTATTTTCCTCGGTCAAAACTAAATTCCGTTCATTAAAATTTATAAAATTAATTAACTTCAATACAATCAAATATTCAATTATAATCGTACTTCGTTGATGGATTTGACGATATACTTAATTTTAGATTTCTTTTGGTTACATTTTAAGTAAAAACTATGCTGTTTGACCTAATAAGATGATGACGTCACATTTCTGTTTTGCATACCAAATTAACAGAACAGTTTCGTTTTTGACATATTATTATCAATAAAAGTATTGAATTTGACTAGTTGTCAAATGCCCTAAGTATAGTACAAAGATTAAGATAAAAAATAGAAACTAAAGAATTACTAAGATATTATTTATCTTACCTGTTAACGGAGTAGCTTTTGCCAGGTGGGGCGGCGGCAGGCAGGGTGGGGGGCTCGGGGTCCCGCGACGGGGGCGGCGGGGTCGCCCCGGGGGGAGAGCACGGCGTGTACAGCGGGGTGTTTAATGCGTCGAAGTCTAACGCGTCGTCTATATTCAGCACTCTGCGTTTTCAAATAAAATATAAGTCATTATCATCAGCCTAAAAGTGGTAACTTACTGAGCAAAGGTCTCTTCTCACACGGAGAAGGTTTGAGCATTAATCACCACGCTTATTTAAGGCGGATTAGTAATTTGAAACTAACATTATTTTTATTTTAAGTCCTGGGTTCCTCACCATATTTTCCATCACCGATTGTCAGTGGTGTCTTAATAGGCTTAGAAAGCACATTTAACTTACAACCGGTTTCCGAAAGGCCGATCAATGTTAAAATAAATTTAATCTCTTGTCAAGTCATCTGATTGGTTGACTGAATTATCAACAACCAATCAGATGACTTGACAAGAGATTTAACAGGAGATTAGTAAATTTTAGAGTTGACAGAGTTGGTACTTGCTAGGCTTCGAAGGCATGTGTATAAATAAGGTCTTAATCATTTTTAGAGAAGGTTACACATTTATTAATATTTTCTTAATAAATCTGTTTAGAACTTTCTTAATGAATCTGAAAGAAGCTGTTTAGTGTATGTGATTCGAACGTACATAATATATTTGTATCTTAAAAGTATCCTACTATTTAGGACTAACATATGAGCGACAATATAGATTAAATGAATAAAAAGAATATGAGACATCACAACGTCGCCAGCTTTACGAAACATAAAATTCTACCTAACCTACAAACCTTCTCCAAATATATAATACAAATAAGACCTTCTTCCTTTTTCAAGTCGAATATAACTAAATAATTACGCACCTGTTCTGTGCCGAAAACCGATGTACCCGCTCGACGACGGAGGAGACGTGTTCGACTCCCTTCTCCACACCCCATACCAGTATGCCGATCTGATACAAAATGGAGAAAATTAATATCAACATCACTTAACAACGTGGTGTGAGTGAAGTGATCGGATCCCCAATCGTCGCCCCATCCCCCTCAATCCAAACTTCCAAAGCCAAATTCAAACTAAAATTATAAATGCGAAAGTAACTCTGTCTTTTCTTCACGTCTAAACTACTGATCCGATTGCTGAGAAATTTGGTACAGACATAGTTAGTTGGAACTCGAGAAAGGATAAGTTCAGGATAAGAACATAGGATAGTTTTTATACCAAAAATCTGCAGGAAGTCACTATTCCACGCGAACGGAGTCACGGGCAAAAGCTAGTCCCACATAATCCTTAACCCTAAAACGCCTAATCCCCAAAGGCAAACTTTTACTATGGCGTTACACGTCTCCATGTGCAGCGCCGATTGCTTATCATCAGGTCATCAATCAGCTTATTAAGTACGGAAAAAATCTTGTCACTAAGGCACCTTCTTCACTCTTTTTTTTGTAGAGGAAAAATCATCAAATGACGTCTCTCGTCCAGGGCATGGTGTGAGGGAGAGTCAGGCTCTTAAAACTAAGAGGGAGTGTCAGACTCTTACTGACTAAAAGGCCTGCGTGCCTTTCCTGCTCCAAGCCGAGCCAATGTCTGCCTAAGTTGGGTCCAATCTATAGTGGTCTATTGGCTCTTTAAGGTAGTCCCTACACTATCAGGTGTAATTTATTATACGGACCTTGTGGAATGAAGAACAAATTTCTGTGCGTTTAGACATTTTTTCCATACCTATTGCTGGAAACAACTATAGCAGCTCACACATAGGCCCCATTACAAAAACAATACAACATTTTCCGTGGTGTTTGGTGACTGGGCTTCTCCCAGCTGTACAGTTTCTTTTGTGCCTTTAAGGCCTAAGTCATTCTGTCTCCTGCATTAAATTTACCGAGGGAAGTGGAAACTATTTAGTTTTTTCTTCTCCTCAAATTATACCTTCTGATTTATTTCGTTGTGGGATCCAAGACAGAATGTTCCTAGGACGCAACGGACTTAACAGTCACAATTGATCCTGACTTACAAAGTAGTGGCGGGCTTGACCCATTAAAAAATATTCTATATACAAGGGAAAAATCTTGTAAATTTGAGCACCTTCACCCTGACGTCAGGTTCCAGCTGCTCCGTCTCCCCGTACTGGTTGACGGTGAACTCCGGGCAGTTCTGACACGTGATGGAGATCCTCACGGTACGAAGAACCACTTCTGGTACCTGCAGAATTCAGAATGGGTTATTGTGACAGTCAAAGGCGTTTACAGTATAAAAAAAGCTGTATGTACAATGAAATGAATTGAATTTTTTCTATTATTTATTAATTTCTTAATATCACCAAGAACCAATTTAGTTGGTATTATTAAATATTATTTAAACCTTTTCGTAATTTATTTTTAAATTAAGATAGAAAGTAATATTTATTCTACCTATCCGGAAAGCACTGAAAGACTGCACGGTAGGCGCGGTGGCTAGGAAACTGGCTGCAAGGCAACGTGTCGCGATGTCGATTCCCGCACGGAACAACTCTTTGTATGATCCACAAATTGTTGTTCCGGATCTGGGTGACATGTGTATGTATGTATGTTTAAGATTAAATCTGTCATTGTACTGCATAAAACCGATTATGGAAGCGAGAAATAAAAGGCTTTTTTTATTTACTTAAACGTAATGTTTTAAAGATAAAAAAAGCGTCTCGGTAGCGTCAGCGAAATGTTGTCTCTATAATTATTTATTTAACGCTGATCGTAGGAACGCGTACGGTACATACCCGCCTATTGCGTCCACGCGTTCGGTGGAAGTAATTCTAGGGCAAGAAATACAAAATATACTATTAATTGACACACAAACATTCTTATAGTTAACTTTTACTTTGACATAGGCAATGTGCGCTCGCTTTGCGTAAATTAAATAGCAAAAATGGTTTGTGTTAAGCTTTAAATTAAATTTAGGCAGTGTTTTATATCTCCCTAGAAATCTACACTTAGGAACGCGCAAATAGCTTAACTAGAGGATTATTGACCGACACTGTTTAGCTCTTTTTTATTTATTTTTTTATGTCCAATAGTGCCTACAATGGTCTAGTTGAAATAAATGATTTGACTTCGATATTATTTTTTTATTTTTATTTTTTGAAATAACAACAGAACTATGAAAATAACGAGGAAAAGTGTACATGCGAATTCATTGCATTGGGAAGTGAGCGTGACCATGTGTAAGCTACAATGAGCGTAGCTAAATGAAAGCTAAAAAATGAAACCTTGTTTTATGTCCGTCTTATAAGTTATTTTAAAACATCAGACACGTATATACGCGTCCACATAAAGCGAATAATCGCTTTATACTTTCGATGATAGGTACATTATTTCGAAACTTGATTTGGTTTAAAAAAAAAAAGAAGAAAAATCCTGTGATGTGAAACCATGTTGTGTCACGCACGATTAAGTAATTGACAGCCGACAGATAACTGTTATGGGCATATCCTCCGCTAGCGTGGCGCCTGGCGTCGGCGATAAAAAAGACATAAAAAAGTATTGATCATTCGACTAGTTGAAAAATCAACAGAATCTTTTAAATCTTGTACTTCACTCTGTGATATGTGACGACATCAAATACCAAACTTGTCACTTCAAAACTTACTAGATCAATACGAATTATGGAATGACCATTTTTTGGTGATCAAATATTTGTACCTAAAAGTACTCTTTGGAACCGCTGGTTGTATTTCCAAAATTCTTTCACTGATCGATAGCTACAATGTTCCTGTGTGCTATTATAGGCTATAACTCATATGGCAAAACAACTTTGACATTTTAGTACTGACGTGTAAATGTGCTATTTAATGTATCTACATAGCAACAGAGAAAAAAACGATTGTTAAAAAAATCTTCATAATACTCACATCATAAGTCCCAGCCCAGATGATCAACAAACTCTTTCTGAACCAGACACCTTTAGGATACAGGTCTACCGTCCACTCGGTGAGCTTGTCCTGAGGAGCCACGTCAGCTATGGAAGGTCTGGTGGAGAAGATGAAGGTCCTCGTGTGGTAGCAGGGGAGAGAGTGGAAGTTGTCCACGGCGAGCACGGAGCCCCACGTGTCTTCTGTGTACAGGCGGGGAGTGAATAGCATGCGGCCTGCTTCCGTCTGCTGTATTTCTGCTACGCGTTCGAATTGGCCTGGAGAAGATAGAATGGGAGTTAGAATTGTTTTCAATCGTATTTTGTTTTTGTTTTTTTTTTTTTTTTGTTGTACATTACACACACATCGTAGTTGTTAAAGAAAAAGGTTTAAATGAATCCTACAAATTTAATAGCACGGTTGGCGCCGTGTCTGGGCAATTGGCTGCCGCGCAACGTGTCGCGAATTCGATCTCCGCATGTAACAACTCATTGTGTAATCCACAAATTATTGGGTGTTATGTGTATGTCAAAGTATAATATAAGTATGTATGTACTCGCATCCACGACATGGGAGAAAACCCTAGAGTGGTGACACGTTTCTTTTTATTTTTTAAATATGTTTGTTATTCTTTCACGCAAAAACAGCTGGACAGATTCCGTTGAAATTTGGTATGTAGATAAGTGATTCTCTGGATGAAAACACAGACGGACAAAGTCGCGAGCGGAGACTAGTTATAACATATTTGAATAGTGAAGACATTCAGTATCAGAATTACACCCATGAGAAGCCGGGGTGGGTCGCTAGTATTGTATAAGAAGTTTTACCTGATTGATAACTCATGGCGATGGCCATCCGCTCCATGAAGAAGTCTTTATGTTCCTGCGTCAGGGGACAGAGTAACAGCTTCGCCAGCTGGTTGGGGCACATCATCGGGAATCTGTTGGGACACATCGTTACATTAATTTATTGTTCATTTACAATGGTCTGTCCCTAAAACCAACTTTTTATAAGAAAATAAGCGCTTGTTGAAAATACGGTAGTTCCCAACTAGTCAAATTCAATACTTATATCCAAATGTCAAAAACGATACATTTCTATAAAATTTGTATGAAAAACTGAGTTATGACGTCATAGTATTTTTGCGTCAAATAGCTTACTTATTTCTTAAAAAATAGCTAAAAAATTTCGAAACTTCAGTGTATCGATAGATCGATGAATAAAAGTATAGTTATTTTTCAATATTTTATTGTATTGAAACGTCGAATTAATTTATTTTTTAACTAGGAAACTACCCAATAGTAACGTAATCACGTGAATAAAATGAGAACAGCTCTACTCTTTACTCTAGTTTAGTTTCAAGTCACAACGGGACTCTTATTCTTAGGGCGACGGCGCGCAGCTAACTGATTCTCAGTAAATTCACGTTAAGTAAGTCGTCATTAATAATAAATTTGTTACGACTCACGAAAGTTACTATACAAAAGTGTTTGTTTGTTACTTCTTTGCACCCAACTTAACTTCTTGAAGTTTATAGTTAAAAATGGGAAGAAAGACTTAGGGATATATAGAAGGGATATTATCAAATGTTAGGCTGAGTATGTATGATTATTTTTCTCACGAATCTCACAGCAAAGCACCAAACAAACAAACAAAAAGTATTTATTCGCGTCTGGGACGCATAAAAGACACAAAGCGAACAATAATAAAAATAAAGGTAAAAATAAAAATACATTAAGAATAATACTACAATACAACAAAAGTAGAGGGTAGGAGAAAAATATGCGTCCGAGCACGCGAAATGGCCCTCGCTCAGCATTATGCAGACCCCATACGAGACAGTGTCGCGCCACTTAAAAATTATTATTATTAACGTATTTACAGCACATAATTACGCGGGTATTAACAGCAGACTCAGTCTGCCTGCGACCACGACCTGTGCAACCAGGTCGAAACGTCAAGCCTACCAAGGTATTTAAATAATTATTTTTCTCGTTAATACCCGATAAATTATATGTTGTCAATATGAAACGCGACAGTTTAAAAGTTAGTATTGTTTTTTTTTATGTAATACGTCGGCAAACGAGCAGACAGATTACCTGAAGGTAAGTAATCAGCGCCGCCCATGGACACCCGCAATGGTGGAGTTACGAGTGCGTTACTGACCTTTTAGGGATTAGGGATTTGGAGATTAAGGGATTGAGGAGGGATTGGGGTAGGGGAAGGATTGGGCCTCTGGTAACCTAACTCACACTTGTCTTTTATTTAGCTCACAATTGATTTTTACAATTTAAATATAAAAAAAAGAAAGAAAATCTGTTGCTTGGAACCCTCCCGTAAAGTTAGTATTATTATTAACGTGTTGCCCAATTTCGTCCCACTCTATCCAAGTAATGCGCCTTATAAGGAACAAATTTTATTAGGTTAAAGCCGCCGCTTCTAATTTATGATGGTTTAAAACCTAGCAAATACCAATGTGACTTTTTTCCAGTTATATGTTACTTCGAGGAATCTTGGACTTATAATTTTGAATCCTGTTAGAGCAAGCGGTTTAATTAATGCTCAAAATATCTCCGTGTGAGAAAAGGCCTTTGATTAGCAGTGTTATGTTAGCCTTTACTAAGTAATTTAGAAATTTTAACTCCAAGTTTCTTCAAGGTGTTTTCGTTTACCACTTATCAGTGGTATAAACTTAGTAAGTACATGTATTTTGAAAAAAGTCATATTAGAACTTACTCCAAGGAAATCGGGCATTAAACTTAGGCCAAAACGAGTGTGAGTGTTTAGTGCACTGACATTTCATACATATGCTTTATAGAAACGTGTCATTCATAATAACCATTTTTACTTCACAATGATGTATATACAATGTATGTGTTAGTCCACATGACCAATAGAAGCTTTACTTTATTAGTAAACGCAAATAAAAACTTAAATAACATAAACAGTCAACCCGCGAAACTGATCGGGGTTGCACGACAACTTTCGAGTCACACCGGAGCTCACAATCATGACTTATGTTGAAAAATCAAACTAAATAGATTATTAAATGTAAATATTATTTAGGTTTAGTATGGTTATAAGTTATTGTACAAATAGTGTTAGTATTATGAATAAAGTCGACCTGACGTGTGAGAAGACGGCGGCGACGAGTGTCTCCCAGTGCGCTTTTACTTCGGCCTCCGACAGCTCGCTCGCAGACAGCCGCTCGCGCTGCTTGCCCAGCCAGCGGACCACGAAACTGGAGACGAATAATTATGATTTTTCACACTGCTTGGAACCTGGTGATAAGTAATGGGCGCCGCCCACAACAATAAGACGAAACAAATATATTGCGGGCTTTTGAGAGTTATGGATTTGAAGGATTTAATAATGAAGGATGAGAGGGGATGGATTATATCTCCGCTTCCTTATACGGTGAAACAACGCTTGCGTAATCACGCGGCGGTTTTTCTGTGAGTCTGAGTCTGTGGTACTGGACGAGCAGGCCCAATGTTGCCACAAAATGATTAACTAGCACTTTCTAGAAGATACTTAACTTCTCCATTTAAAAAACAAAATCCTCAAGTACTATTAGTTAGTTGACCTTAAAACAGTATACTGATACATACTCATAAACGCTCATCTCGTTATGCAGAACGAGGTCGCTCTGCTGCAGCAGGTGTACGAGGGTCTCCCCCTCCAGCTCGCTGAGGTCACTGTCCGTCCACACCCATTCCAAGTTCCACTTCACGAAGTTTTGGCATGACTGTGGAATAATGAAAATTACGATAAAAGGACATAACCAATTTTTATATGGGCGTTGGCATATGTAGTTTTTGACATCAATGTTCATCAATGATTTTTGGTATTTTATATTCGTTAATATTGTTACATTAAATTACAATAAATAAAACACACGAAGAACTTGTCATTACAATACAACACACTAGACGAAAATAGTTTCACTAAACCTTTAGTCAGATTACTGGCCATAAGTGCACGGAATAAGATTTGCTATTAAAAACCATAAGGCTTTTTAATTATTATAGTATATTTATTTGAAATATTGTGTGTTTCATTATTAAGATCTATATCAACAAATATTTTTATATTTAGCGGTGACGTAGCGTCCTGCAACTCCTACACTTTAAATTCACTCTATCTTAGTACCTATCGTTTTCTTGTATGACAAGACAACAAGGTAGGTCTTTAAATTGTATGGTCTATCTGAGCGATATTAACTTTGTCCTTTAGGAGGATGATGAAGTACTGCTCTGGGGCTATTTCAAATAGTTTTTGTTAGGGAAAATCGTTGTATTGCATCCCCCGCCCTACGTGGGGTGAGAGACTCTGGCTGACAAAACTCCACCCCGTTCCTTCTCCTGCTCAAAGCCAAGGCCGCGGTAGTCTATTGTGTTTCCACCTGCAACTCGGCTTGTAAGAGCACCGGGGGTTTGTAAGAACCTATAAAAGGCATTTAACGAAAACCGGACAGCAGCGTCCTATGTAAGTCATAAGGGTTATGATAACGTAACTGACTTTATAAGTATGTACATTACGTATGGTAATATATACGGGGGTAAGGGCGGACAAGTGAAAGTATCGCTAGCTTGCAACGCACTGTTTATTCGATGCCACTGGGAGCGTGGGGTAAGCGTGCGGGGAGGGGCCACGCACACGCACACATATCTAACAGTATGTAAAAGAAGAAGAAACAAATAATCATTTTTAAGTTCTTGAATATAATGTGTATTAAGTATAAGTAAGGTATACCTTAGCAACTTCGTTATGTCCGCAGGCCATGGTGTACTGCATCCAGGATATAAGCTGTCCACGCTTGGCAGCTTGCGCTATATTTTGAGACATGTACCTTAGACAGAGAGCCACCAGGTCCTGAAACATCATTAACACTTTAAAATGTATATAGTGGAACTTTAATACTTAAAAAACAAATATGTTGCCACAAATTGAATTCGAATTGTTGTACATCTTTTAAATGTCGGACAAAAGAAAATATTTATAAGTAAGTTTATATTTTAAAGGAAATAAATAATAAGCTTGCTACTGTTATAGGATACAGGTCACTTATAACTGGCAAACTTGATGAATTGAAATGAAATGAATTATGATGATGTATAAACTACTTTTTTTTAATTATAGCTCAATTTATTAGTATCGAAATAATATTTACCTTTACATTGTACTTGTCAGCTAGAGAAAGTATTGGTAACACTGTTTCATGGGATATCCTAATTTGTCCAGTATAAAAATACCTGAAAAGGAATAAAAACATATTTATAAGTAGGAATTACGTCAATAAAGTCGTTTTAGGGAGTAGAATCGTAAAATGACTTCTGCCGCTCTCGGTGGAGCGAGAGAGGGTGTCAGACTCTTACTCCTCCTCCGCGCGGAGGCCGCGTTACATTATTGCACTTGCACCCGATCGGCCTTATTACAAAACAAGGTTTTTCTTTAGTCTAGATCTAACGTAATCTAAACCATATAGCCAGTTTTTGCATTTCAAATCGAATGTATATGAGAATATGATTCAAAATACAAAACCTGGCTCAATAGTTTAAACCTAGACTTAAGATAAATCTTGTTTTGTAATAAGGGATGATGTTTAATAATTCACTAACGAAAATTAAGTATTATACATATATTTAAACTAGCTGCTCTCGCGTGGTTTCACCCGCTGCTCGACTTCTATTGGTCGTAGCATGATGTCTAATTATAGCCTAGCCTATAGAGCTGATGTTTAGCCAGGGTTGCGGGGTAAGCGCAATGAGGCACCGCGACCTCGGCCCAAAGCAGGAGAAGGAACAGGGGGGTTTTTAGTCAGTAAGGGTCTGACACTCCCTCCCGCCCGGCCCTGGGCCTTCCTCGATAAATGGACTAATGACCAAAAAAGAATTATTCAATCCGAAATATTAATTCCGGAGATTAGCGCTTTCAAACAAACCAATAAGCTTTAGTATGGCTTTTTGCTGTTGTAGTGCACATTAGTTGGCGCCACTGGCGACATTAATCACTGTTATTATACGAATAATTTAACATTTAGGTGGCAAAACCTTAATTCCGACAATGATGAATAGTAATAACAAATTTTACAATGAATCTATTTTACTTACTTTAGGAAATGTGGGAATACTGAGGTAGCTGTAGGAGTCTCCTGCAGTACAATGCGACTCTCTCGCCACTCACTCCATTCCCGGTTCATCAACATGACCTGATAACCGAAAATTAGAATTTAATCGCTTAATCACAAAAGCAACTATTATTTAGGCGATTATTACATTTTTTTAAACTGTCAATGGATTAGAAAACCATCGATAATCATACAAAATTGCTTTGAGTTATTAATAAGAATTATCTTCTGTGTCTTGGTCACATTTAAAAACATACACATTGCGCAGCATCCAGTTGCCCAGCGAATAAGTGCAGCGCAGTCAGTGCGGCAACAGTGCAGTATAATTTTTGACTGCATTTAATATATCTTTTCGGATCTGACTGCACGGATGGCGCGATCGCTGGGCAACTGGCTGCCGTGCAACATGTCGCGGGTTCGATTACCGTAGGGGACAACTCTTTGTTGTCCAAAAAAAAAACCTACTTTTGTTTCTGTTGCAAACTAACACTGTGAAGGAAGGTGGTGAACATTCGGCGCACTGGATGAATGTTTGTCACTCTTTTACGTAAAAATTACAGAACAGATATGAATAGTAGAGCAATAGATATGTATAGTCTGAAATAATGTATAGGCCACTTTTTACCCTAGCAATGCTGGCAAAGTGGCAGCGTGGTGATTAATGCTCTAACCTTCTCCGTATGAAAAGAAGCTTTTGCTCAGCAGTGGGCACTTAGAGGCTGATGATGATGAATGCTGGCAAAATCTTATACAAAATCATTGTAAAATGAATGCTTACATAGATGAAATATTTACCTGAAAAACTTCACTGCTGGCACAAAGTATTAACCGATGTGACGGGTACCCCACTCCTCCCACCTCAAGGGTCAGATCACTCATCAGCTGCTCAGCATACAGTGTTGCTATTTTATACAGCACACATTTTGAGTTGTCCACCTGCATAGATAATGTTTCTTATTATTTAGTTGCTAGAGTCACTATGTTGTAGGCCCTGACTTCCTGATTCAGAGGTGCAAATTTGAAATCTCTTTCCTAATTACATTACAATTAGGTATATTTTTCTTAAGCATGTTAATTATCAATATCAGTAAACAAAATCCTTTTTTTTTGTGTCTCATATTAATAAAATATCAAATCTAATATTTTGCAAAATATACATCAGTTTAGTTATTTAGGTAATATAATAAATACAATTAATTAAATGATTGTGAAACTGATTCTATGTTATGGGGATATCATTGCAGTCTGCTGAATTGTTATTTTTGACGGGCTTGTGTACAAATGTAGTCTAAAGGAAGATGCTGATACTGAAGTGACCCCGCCCAAAGATGAGCACAGTATTGCATATGGAGAAAAACCTGCAAACTTTTAAAGTAGCAGGTGATGCGGGGCAAAATAAACTAATAAACTTCATGTGTACATGTAACCAAGATAGAAAATAGAAATCAGTAATTAACTGCTGCCATTTGTAATGCATAATCTATACTTGGCAGGCATTGTAAAGATTTTAATGACTTCAGCAAATTAGTTCCAAGATTTAATAAGGACAGACTGACAACCATAAACACATGACTGATTTTGAAATATGAACTGGCCTTCATACTAATGTAAGAATAAGAATACTTATTATGGACCTTCTATTTATCTTGGTCTTATATCAGAAATTATTTGGATTGAGGTAGAGGGCAAACCAGGTTACTTCTGTTTCTTAGGGAAATTGTTATAAAGTAATAACCTACTGTTTACATGCTCTACTTATTGGACAAAAACATTTCAAAACTTATAAGATTTGAATAAGAAATAAATATCTCAAGTTTCATAGTTTTTTCATTAGGCCGTATTGATCTAATAGGAGTCATGAATATAAGTAAAGAATCCAGTTTTAAATATTGTTAAGGGTTCGGATAACAATTTAGCACTACTAATGTGTTACAAAATACATTTACAAAACCAATAACATACCACAAGACCTTCATTGACTTCCACTCCATCTTCCTTTTTTTCGGAGGATGACGATACCTGACGGTTTACCGTCAAGAAATCCATTGTACAATTAACCTTGCCGCATTGAGGAAGACACAAAATATTGTTTCTTCTTCAGAAATAACACTAAAATAAACTATTTGTCACTAAAAATTCTTAGGTTTTATTTACCCGTTCATGACGTTATGACGCAACTTCAATAACTGACAACTGACAACATGTCAGTTTGTGATACTGTCACTTTTTCTTATGTAGTGGTTCCATTACACGATATTTTATACAGTGTAATTGGTACCTGAAATCACATAATATAACGATAATATTCTAAAATATAGCTTATGGCGAGATGTGGCGTATTAAATTACGAAATATATATGTAATTCAATGAAATAGATAATGTGGTTATTTTTCAAATTATTTGTATTTTCTTGAGTTTCCCAAAGAAAGAAATGCTTGGTGAGATGCTGATATTCTGAAAATTGAAACCTATAGTGACACTGACAGCTGACAGCTAATATTCTGAAATTAAACGTTTCGAAACTAGGATTACTTAGTTATTCAGCATTAATTATAATTCTCCTCTCTTATTACCGAATGCATAAACAACTAGGGCAAAGAAGAAAGATAGAGAGACTTAACAAAAAAGTATACGGCTCACTCGGCTTTGTGTTACCGTTTTTAATGTAAAATAATGTGCACTGATTTCTGTGCTATATAAGTTGTCTACAAATTAATAACCGGAAAAAAGTAGTGTAGTGTAAATATCATATCTAAATGGCCAGTATGATGGGCCTCAAAAAGAAAAAGAACATAATAATTTTGACTTTGTGCATGGTCATATGTTTCATACTTTATCAGTTGTATTTTTTCTTAACCATAACTTCCGAGACCGGTAATACCAACAGAGTTGTGCCAGTTTTTAATTTGGTGCATGAGAAAGTAGAATCTTTCACACACTTAAAATCTGAAGAGGATAAGTTCATAAACACAAATGGCTTAATTCATGGTGTCTTATACTCTCAAATGGCGCGTTATAGACCTGATCAACAAAATGAATTTAGCTGCTTAAAATCAAACCAGAAAATTCCTTTTGAGCAGGTGAATGATGACTACTGTGACTGTGATGACGGAACAGACGAGCCAAGCACAAATGCTTGTATAAATGGAACTTTTTACTGTGAGACTCAGTTTAGGAAGAAATCTGTGTCTTTCAATATGATACCATCTAGTCAAGTCAATGATGGCATTTGTGACTGCTGTGATGGCTCAGATGAATGGAGAACGGATTTATTCAACAAACTGTTATCGCAAAGTTCATCAAAGTTTTATAGATATTATGTAACAAAATGCCCTAATACTTGTTAGCAATATTTGTTATGGTTGTTATTAAAATACTTTGTAAATGCTTATAAAGTGGCTAGATAGATCTAAAATATTTAAGTTATATTTTTATTGTGGCTCGGCATTAATTTCAATTTTGATGTTGAAATAATTCAAGTAATTGAAGCTTCTGTTTATTTATTGAGGCATTTAATGTACATAACTGAGCGTTATCTATAAAATATCAATGCATATAGCTGCTGCAATGCAACTTATATTGTTGTTTTGCTAAAACAGTCATGAGTTGTTATAATGTATAGATGTACTTACATTATCATACAAAAAAAGACTGAACACCTGTATAAATAAATTGTACATAATATATGAATTTTTTGTATCTTTTTATATATAAGTACCTATTAATCAAATGAATACCTACCTAGAGATAAAAAAATATCGTCTTTTCAATAATTGTGGAACTTTGAGACACAATAATAAAAAGGTGTGCAAAAGCAGTTATTTGCTGTACTAATTAAAATTTCTAGCAGTATGTCATAATTTTACAATTTTTTTGTTCTTTTTCGGGTGAGTGAGTGGTACAACTTACAAGGCTTCTTATTTAAAAATTAAAAAAAAGAAACAGCAAAAAACTAAATTATTCCCTAAAAAGAATATATTTGAATTAGTTCTTTATTAAATACAATTGTATAAGTCTAACAAAAAAAATCTTGTAAGTACCTATTAGCAGTTAATAAGGGAATAATAATCATAAACAAGAAATTTTGATTCTGAGATCATGTGTAAAAACTAGGTAGGTACATAGGTAGTAACTAATTTGAAATAACCGCTTATCGTACTTTAATTGTTTTTTATTTATAGGTTTTCTATTAGTTTGCCACAGTACTGTAATAAAGGCAATAATGATTATAAAATCTCAACCAATCATGTCTTTTCGTCAACGTGTGTACCTAAAGTTATATAGTTTGCGATCAATGATGTATAAAACTATACGTCATTGTTTGCGATTGCGACTATTTGCGACTTTGTTCTTACTCCGTGATTTTCGACACTTCAAAATACCTACCACGCAAGTTTCGGCGGTACGAGACATCAAAGAGAATATATGTAAGCAGCACTAACTACGTTTAGTACGACACATTATTATGTTTCGGGTAGGGAAGTAGGGATGATCGACTATAATTTGGACTAAAATATCGATTCCCAAAAAATCTACTTTTGAGAAAGACGTGAAAGACACACAACAATCTCACACCTATGTTCTGATAACCAGGCAAACTACCGTCTCTTGTAAAAAAATTAATTATTCCAGAGCAGATTGAATTAAATGTTGATTTCAAAGGAAGGGTGATGTATCAATTCAAGTTTCTTTCATCACCTGGAAAAATCCATAGGGTAACGTATTCAATTAATATATCATTTTCCTTTTGGCTTTTATTATTGCCCAGACGAGTATTAACTTTGAATAAGAAAATGTAGGGTCGAGAACATTTTATTAAGATTTAGAAGAATTATAAAGAACTATGTTTATCTTATTATTTTTTTATAATTTACCGTTTAGTGTGCATTTTTTATTTATTAACATGAATCAGCATTATTTTTATATTTTACTATTTATTAGGTATCTGTCTCTTTTTATCACGTATGACAAAAAGAGAAACATAGTGACACAGCTTATCTAGAAAATTCGACAAACCACGCTTGCTCGTGTTTTATCTGTGGGCCACAAATCATTGGAAAAGGTTGACCGGCGCGCGACTGCTGAGTTTTCGAGAAAAATAATCAATTTAAAAGTTCTCGCTGTCTAGAACGTGCATTTGCGCTACAGTTGCAATTAATAAATTAATTACTAAAAATCTTTCATCATGACTTGTGATGAAGGCGTAGATATCACAAAAACTGGAGATCGTGGTGTGTTGAAGAGAATCATCAAGGAGGGTACAGGAACAGATACCCCTAACCCTGGATGTCAGGTCACTGTACACTATACGGGAACACTCCTGGATGGCACTAAGTTCGACTCCAGCAGAGACAGGAACGAACCATTTGAATTCAACCTAGGCAAAGGTACTCATTTAATTCTTTAAATAAAATTACTTTTTCAAACTTGACCTCTTGATTTGTTGCCTTGATCGATTTATCTTTAACCTATTCTATAACTAATGTCGGATTTATAAGAGTACCTACACATCTGTCCAAGAAATAATAGCCAATTAATATTTTGGGTCATCAATATTGGTCTAAATAGCTTCTTGCGCTAATTAATTTAAGATATTAATTAAACTGTGTGGAATCATATTCAACTTCTGTTAGGTACATTTTAAAGTGCGCACTTCTGCCTACCCCTTTAATGATTCAAAATGTATGACAATAAGTTATGAAAGTAAAATTGTAATTCCTTTAATAGATCATCATAATAATTGTGGTCAGAATTTAAAAAATTGCTAATACCAATCATACAGGAATCACTTCCTATTTCCAATAAGAATTTGTGGATTGCACAGCTGTTTTATTAATTTAAAATATTATAATAAGTACTTAGTTTGTTTGTTTTTAATATATTTCTCAATCTATTTAGATAGGTGGTTAAATAAAACTACAATGTTACATTCATTTAATTTTTAATTTTTATTTCATACAATTACAGAATAATAATGTAAGAGATGTGTTGGAACATTCAAATTAGAATTTCAATATCTACCTCTTTAGGAAAAAAAAATATTTTCTGGTGTATAGTGTAGTGAATGTCTCATTATTGATGTTCTCTATCTATTTGTCCATAGGGTTAGTCATAAAAGCATGGGACATAGGTGTAGCTACAATGAAGAAAGGAGAGGTGTGTGTGTTGACCTGCGCACCCACATATGCCTATGGGGCTGCTGGCAGCCCTCCCAAAATCCCACCAAACTCCACTCTGCAATTTGAGGTAAGATTAATTCTTTGAATTCAGCCTTATTTTTCAGGAAACTTATATACCAGAAAATTGTTAAGTAAAAATGCAGAAATTTATCATAAAATTGTAATGTTTGCTTCTATTAGTTCCTATAATATGCTAGTACCAAGATGACCAAGCTTTACTTGTCCTGTCCGTGACTCAGTTTTGAGAACCAATTTCAGTAATAACAATATAGTAGATATATAAATTACAATAAATTCTGTTTTAAGGGTCAAAATGTTTCATATAGACCATAAAATACATGTGTGTTTGCAACTATCATTATGCTCCATAGAATTTTAAGTACCAAGCTATATAAATAGATAAATGCTAATAAAAGCAAAATTATCAAGTTAAAACATTTTTTTTATCATAATGTTGTGTGATGATGTTGCTTCTATTGCTAGTTACATTCCACAATTGGCCAACCTTTCAAGTTGAAACAAGAAACACCTAAAAATAAAATGTTCACAGGAAGTGACTAAGACCGCATATTTATTTTAATCTAGTACATGAAAGGATATTGTGGTTCAGTCACTTTTATTATCAATTAGTTGAATAGACAAATACATTTTGTTCAATTTGACGCTGAAATCTTCTAGAATGATTGAATATCATTCTAATGATGGAATATTATTATAGTGGTTTTCCTCTGTCTTGGGAGCCTCACACTCAGACCCGTAACAAAAATGTATAGATCACACAACATGTTTTTTTTGGTGCATCAACCCTTTGCACTTTAACTGGTAGCAGCACCAGTACCAGCAACAATCCACAATGCTTGCTTTGTTTTAAATTTTTCAAACCACTATCATTTGATATTTAATATATTGTATTGTTTGGGAAGATCCTTGAAAATGACCTGTTACTTGAACCCATGATTTAAGTACATTTTCACAGATAAACATCTTAAAACAAGCGCCATGAACTTCTTAAAAGCAATCCTTTATTTTATTGTTTTTGCCACTTAGGCATCAAGTTGTTGTTTGTTGTGTAGATCGAGATGATAGACTGGAAAGTGGAGGACCTGTCTCCCGGCAAGAACAAGGGCATCCTGCGTCACATCATTGAGCAGGGAACTGGCAACGATAGTCCGAATGATGGCGCAATGGTAACAGGTAAATAATGTTTAAAATTGACTGAGCACTCGAGTCACAATTTGCAAAACGTCATGTGTTATTCCAGATTATAGTATAGTTTTTAGAAGTTAGATCTTGGTGCCGAATTCCATTCGGATCTATTCCAGTATTTTTGTGATGAAAGAGATCTAGCATTCTTTTACACATACTTACAAACTTTCCCATTTATAATGGATATTATATTATTAGTACCTACTTTGCTTACCATTAAATACTGTAATGACTTCCACCAAGGCATGCTTATGATCACAAAATAAATATGTATCTTATTATAAGTACATAAGAACCAACTTTCGCCGAGTGTCCTCTCAGAAGTATGTTCCCACATCAAAAGAATAAAACGTGAAAAGTAATTGTTTTCATTCGTATACAAATGCTGCGTTTTAGCCCATAGTGGTAATATAATACTTATTGTATTGCCGTGAATAGACTGAAATGTGATTCGTATTATGACGAGCTTACTGTGAATAATGATGAAATGGGTACTAGAGAAATTTTAGACCACTGGTATAGGGTTTTGTATCTCAGGGATCAGTACAAAAAGTATCACTGAATTGAATTTGTTTTACACATGTGACGAGGGTAGATTCTGGTATTGCTGATCCACTGGCTTTTAGCAGTAAAGATCTAAATTTCAGTGGCATTTGTTTTCCATATTTTGAAACTGTATAAAACCTACATAAGGCCGTGGGTAGAGTACGCCTATGTGATATGGGATCCCTACTTTAAGAAAGACATTACACTCTTAGAAAGTGTTCAGAGAAAAACTACCAAGATGGTCAGATTGCTTAAAAACAAACCCTATGACCAACGTCTGCACGAACTTGGCCTAACCACTCTTGAAAAGCGGAGACAGAGAGGAAACCTTAGTGAGACTTAACAAAATAATGAGTGACTGCTACAACGTTCCTGGACTTAAGAATATGTATCTTCTTAATAAAAATCGAAATTTGAGAGGACACTCATTAAAACTATGCAGAACATCCTCAAAACTGAATCCCTTGACACACTTCCTACCTAATAACATGGTCACGGAATGGAATAAACTCCCAGAAAATGTGATAAAAGCACCCACAGTTAATTCTTTTAAAAACAGACTCGACAAAATCTCTAAATCCATTAATATGCACGCATCAGCTTTCTAAGCTGCAAGTGTGTTCAAGTATAATCTATATATATAAAAATGGATCGCAAAATGTGTTGGTAAGCGAATAACTCAACAACACCTGGACCAATTTTGCTAATTCTTTTTTTGTTGTGTTTGTTATTGTCAGGAGAAGGTTCGTATCAAAGAAAATATTAGAAAAGTCGAGGGTACGATTAGGCAAAAGTGACCCTTTGATAGCGAGATAGTTGGACCCGTGCGTAGCGGGGGCGGCCGCTAGTAATAAATAAATAAAATAATAATATTTTTAAATAGAAGGAGCGAATTTGGAGTAACAGGAGCATTAAGATTGAAAATGTGACTTCTGTTCTTAATACATAAATATATATATATATATAGATAGCTATATGTACAAATTATCTCTTATATCTGCAAAATAACTATGCATTGTATATCTAATTGAATTGAAACAAAGGTACTTTTGTATGTAGACCGAATCCAATATTTATTGTCAAGTATCACAACTAAAGTAACACGATCCTGGAATTTATCTAATTCCATTTGTATCTAATTTTTTATTAGATTCACATCACCTCGCCAGGCACGATCACCTCGCCTGGTCGGAAGATCCATCTTTTCCGATCTAAGGGAACTTTAATCTCTGTTCCCTAAAACATAATTGTTATTATTTATAATAAATAATTAAAATTTGTCTGGTGTTACTAATGATAACTTTATTATTTCCAACAGTTGAGCTGGAAGGAAGACTGCAAGCTGATGGCAAGGTATTCGATACGAGAACAGTCACATTCCCTCTCGGAGAAGGCAGTGAACACAAAGTATGCGAGGGTGTCGAGAGGGCTTTAGAAAAATTCACGCAAGGGGAGAAGTCCAGGCTCACCATTCAGCCAAAATATGCCTTCAAATCTGAAGGAAACGCTGAACTAGGTGTCCCACCCAATTCGGTAGTGGAATACACAGTGAAATTGAATAGTTTTGAGAAAACCAAAGAGGTTTGGTCCATGGACGGGTCGGAGAAGATAGAACAGGCGAAGATGTCCAAAGAAAAGGGAACCAACTACTTTAAGGGAAGCAAATTCCAACTGGCAATCAAGATGTACAAGCGCGTTGTTTCATTAACTTCAGGTGAGATTTGTATTTGGTATGTTCTCAATCGTCGCGTCGTAGCATGTTGTTAAAAAAAGATAAATCAATCCTAAAGGATTTGTTAATTAATTATGTACTTAATAATATTGAATCATACAGTTTACGCTCCAGTCTTGGTAGGTTCGAAATCTAGCTATGCCAATGTGACTTTTTGCGAGTTATATGTACTTTCAATGATTATTTAAATACTACTGACAAACGGTGAAGGAAAACATCTTGAGAAAACCTGGACTTATAATTTCTAATTATTATATAAAGTTTGAAATCGCCGATCGTGGTGATCAAATCTTCTCCGTGAGAAGGTCTTTGTTCAGCAGGGGCCACTTTTAGGCTGATGATGTGACGTGATGAAATAAATTATAGAAATGGTAAGTAGTTAATTTTTTTTTCTAGACCTGACAAAGGACTTGAGTGAAACAGAAGAAATCATAAACCAAGCTAAGGAGCTTCTTCTGTCAGCGTACTTGAACCTCTCCCTAGTCTACTTGAAGGTCACACCAGCTCACTACTTTGAGGCCAAGGACAATGCAGTGAAGGCTTTGGAGTTGGACAAAAACAATGTTAAGGGTCTCTTCAGGAGAGGCCAAGCTCAGTTGGGACTTGGAGAGCCTGAATTAGCCATCAAAGACTTTGAAAAGGTTGTGCAAGCTGAACCACAGAATAAGGTAAGCTTTTATTTTAATGTCATTGTCTCGGCTTCAGTCTTAAGAATGAATTAATTAACGACATTTATTTCAGACAAATGTCCATATATTGTTAGTTACACAGGAAACCTTATAAAGCTATTGTATTGACAAGACAAAGACAATGACACAGTGGCGTCGCATAGGAACACCAGTTTATGCTATTGGGTCTAGTCTAATTTCAACTTGAATGTGTCTTCCAGGCTGCCGCTAACCAGATAATCGTTTGCAAGACGGCGATCGCGAAACAGAAGCAGAAAGAGAAACAGCTCTACGCCAACATGTTCGAGAAGTTCGCTAAATACGACACGGAGGTAACAGGTTCGCAAACTATTATACACCCACACACTCCATTCACATTATCACGATCATTCGTTTTAAAATAGTGATATTATCTTCATCAGTCAGTTCGTGGGAAAAAGAATGGTCACTTGGTGCTTGGTCCTTTCTAATAACACGCCAATAAGTTCAATATTCTAGCAGTGGAAACCAATAGGGAATGATTGTGTAGTACCTACATTCCAACATTTAAGATATCGTGTTAGCTAGCTAGCACTAGCCATAATGCGACTCCAAGGTATGCCTGTGGTAGGCAGGTAGGTAGAAAAGGTCTGTGGTCCCGGCCTGGGGTAAGAGAAAGAACAGTTAGTCAGTATGAGTAAACCTGACACTCCATCTCGCCCCACAAAGAGCTCAGAAACGTTTACCTACCTCTCCCAAAAACAGCTACGTAGCGTTTTCAGTAACAAAAAATTTGACGCTCAGCCATACCATTGTTACCATTAGCTAACCATTTAATTTAACCATTAGTCATTATCAGATTCATTCTTATATCATTATTTTTTTTTTAAATTACTATTCTAAATTTCTACATTTCCTTACCATCCAGGTGGAGAAGCAGCGAGCTAAAGATGAGATAGACGTAATAGGTGAGAAGGTAGGCGAATGGGGCGCCGGCGAGGGTGAGTGGACTGATCAGCAACGGCTGAGGAAACCCACTGAGTTCGAAAAGGAAAACCCTAACATCCTACTCTTAGACAAGGACGGACAGTTCGAGAACATGTGAACTCACCATTCACAAAATTCCAAGTGGATGCTTATATAGACTATGTTGTATGTAGATGTGTAATTATTTTATTTGAATAAATATTATGCCCCATATGAAGCGAAAAATCAACCCTGGTACAATATAATGTATGTATAATTGATTATAGTTAAGTATGTCAGTGGACTTTTTACTCAAGGATTTTTCTATGTAAGCGTCCATCTTAGAATAGATGCCTTCTGCCTCAAAAGTGCATTATATTAGTTGTAAACTCTGATCAAACTGTTTGTTTGTCTGGACACTTAATTCATAGATCTCTTCACCAAACTTGTGTATTGTATATTTGTTGTACTACTTACGGACAGTAAAATAACTTTCACAAATCGCTCATAGAATACTGATTTTCAGTATAAAATAACAACCTATTGTTGATAGTTTGCTATCTTCAGAAGAATTTCCAGTTTTAGAGAGTATTTATGAGTTTTTAATTAACATTTTTGTGAATTATCATGCTCATAAATTGTCTGCTACCTAGTATAATTTCTTTAAAAAAGAATTCCTCTCTAAGTTTGTACTATACGGCCGTTGTATCTTGGCGAGTCAGTACACAATTTTGTGCCTCAAAGTTCCATTGCGGAGACAAACGGCTAATTTCAGACTCGCTAAGATACGTCGGCCGTACTGTATGTATGTATGTATGTATGTATTGTATAGGTGAGTTAGATGTGTTCGTCCACTCGTTTTAGTTATTCCTCCGTTGCTTGCAGTATAACCCACATAATGACGTCATCAGTGTAAATATTGCACATTACATATTTCATTACCATTCCATTTTAAACTAATAAGTTTTAAACCTTATTCGTTTGTTCATAAAGTTCGTTTTAAATTTGATATGTGATGTGATTTAAATCGTTTATGTAATTATATGATATTCTTACGGAGGCTTTGTACGAGTTTGTTTTACCGCAGACACGGTTATGACGTTGAGCGCTCTGATTGGTCCGACACAAGTTAACCATCCAATCACAGGGCTAAAACGCGTAACGTTATGACCGGGTTAGCGTAAAGAGAACTCTAACTAGGCACTCTGGTTATACTGCAAGCAGTGTCATATCACGCCGAGTGTCAATTGTATCATAATAATTTTGTTTTGGTTACGAGCGGGTTTAATTTGTAGTACATTGGTTACTGTATTTAGTTATACGAATGAATTTACCCAATAAACTGATAACACACATTTAAATATTTTTATTTACAACTAGCGTCCCGCCCCAGCTTCTCACGGGTCCAACTATCTCGCTATCAAAGGGTCACTTTTTCCTAATCTTCCCTCCTAACAATAACAAACACAACAAAAAAATAATTAGCGAAATTGGACCAGGCGTTGTTGAGTTATGCGCTTACCAACACATTTTGCGATCCATTTTTTTTTATATACTAGCAGACCGCCCCTGCTTCGCACGGGTATCCGACTATCCCGGTGTCAGTCATTTGTTTTGCAAACGAACTTCCACGGCTCCGAAAGGGTTGTTGATACCCGCTATTCTCCTTTACGTTTCTAAAATTTTCTTGCGTAAGAATCTACTCCTAATAATAACAAACACAAAAAAAGAATTAGCAAAATTGGTCCAGGCGTTGTTGAGTTATGAGCTTACCAACACATTTTGCGATCCATTTTTTTATATATAAAGATGTCTCCCATAGAATATGGCCCTTGTAACATATACACGGGGTGTATGAAAAAAAAAAAGTTAAACTTGCTTTAAAAATAATTTTATTCATCGAATAAATTGAGATCAATTTCATTCCATCCAAATAGATATCAATCTTAAAGCAATTTATTTACACTATACACTGAATTATAAGAATTCGTTTTTTAGCCTAAACACTTTTATTCATTGACAGTAGGCTCAGCCTTTGTCTTATAAAAATAACAATTTATTAAATAATTCTTATATAATATGAATTTTGTACCGCCAAACGTTCAACTGATAGTTAACAAACATAGTCGCATGAGAGTTGGCCGAAATATGCTTGCACTACTTCGCTGACTGAACTCGATAGTCGCACAAAACGAAATTCAACAATTCGAGACATCATACAATAAAAAATATTCAAAGACTAGTCTGCGCACGCAAAAAAGCTCTTACCGACTTTATTTTATGGAATGTTTGGTTTTTATAGGTATATCTACGTTATAGCTTCAGTTGCCGGCAGTAAGTTTTCAATTTTTTTTTTGTTTAAAAAAATGTTAAATTTTCGTTTACTAACTACTTTCACGCGGTTTCACCCGCTGCTCAGCTCCTAAATATAATAGCGTGATGTTTTATAGCCTACAGCCTTTCTGGATAAATGGACTAACAAACACAAAAAGAATTGTTCAATTCGAACCAATTCCAATTCCGGAGATTGGTGCTTTAAGACAAACAAACTGTTCAGCTTTATAATATTAGTATAGATTTACTAATATAAAGTACCTACCTAATTTAGAAAAATAATTCATTACTAACTCAAATACTAAGTCAAATTTGTCTTGTACCACTAATGTATTCAGTCAGCTACTTTTACATAAGTTCTACATCCATGATAAGTCGTGTTGACACCTTGGAAATTAGCACACACATGATTGTACACTGCTAAACCTGCAAATCACAACACTGGCAAATTAATATACCAGCAAAAGCTACTACTACGAATATGATAAACTGTCACTACGGTAATGAGCTTACAAATACCGTAAAATGGGGTGAAGCGGGTCACTTTTGAACTTTCTTTACAATTTTAATATATGAGCACTTGACAAAATAAGATTAAAAGTATTTTTTTAATGTTCCGAGACTCTAAAGTTTATTAATAAATACATAGTTATAATGTTTTATTAACAAAAATCTGAGAAAATCGTAAAAAACTGGTCAAACCCGGTTCACCCCGTGCTCGGGGTGAACAGACTCAAAACTGGGGTGAAGAGGGTTTTAGGCTAGGGTTGTCAAAAAAACTGTTTCATATTTAACCTATCTTTAATCTTTGCAGTTAGGTAGTTAACATTTTTTTTACACATAAATAAAAAATCAAATATTTTTTTTTTTACAATAAAAGCCTCGGCCTCTGGCGTCATTGCCGTTTGGCCACCATGGGGTTTACTGATTTCTTAATGCGTCTCTGTAAAACTGAATATGAAATTCCATATTTCTCAGCAACACGTCGTATCAATGTGTTTCCAGCTGATATGTCTAGTAAAGCTTGATTCATTATGGCTATGTCATGTTTTTTAAGAGATTTCGCTCCCGGTTTGGGTCGATAATTTCTAGGCATATCTGTAGAAAAATACAATATATTTCGTAAATATATAGGTACCTATTTGAGCACGCGTGCTAACTCACTAGGATAATATTGAAATATGTATATAATATAAATAGGTATATTTTTTATAATTAGATTTTCATTAAATTTAAAAATAAGGTAGGTAAAAATAAAAACATATTATTATTTTATTGATAACCTAGGAAAGGACCCAAAAAGTAACAATAATAAAACAAAATCAAAAATAAAATAAAATAAAACCTTGGATAGTTAGCATTAAACGTGTCGACAGCCCTGATTAAAATAAACCTCTTCACCCCTTTCTTGACCCTGTACACCCCGTTCTTGAGTCTGTTAGAGTGATTCTGTTGCCCCCTTTCTATGACCCGCTTCACCCCTCAGGTGACCCTGATAACCCCGAAAATCTAAGTAATTGCCTTACATAAGTTTTTCTCCAATTATGCAAGAAAATAATACACAAATTCACTCACCTATGCGTTTTTACAATAACCCAAGAGACAAGGTTTGCTTAGAACCGGGTTATATCGGCGAAAAATCACAGAAACAAAAAAAAAACTTAAATTGCGCGCGACCAAAATACTAGTGTTTTAAAGAAGGTTTTTTTAAACCGTTTTTTCTTCCATTCTACTTTGTCTGTGAATCGTGTGTTGCCATTTCATAAAAATTCAAAACCTTCTTTGCTCAAGTTAGTTACCTGACCACAAATAAACTAAGTTTTAGAGCCAGAAAATGAATGTGAACAAAATTAGACAACATGATTCTGTTCCCCCCTAGGACCCGCTTCACCCCATTTTACGGTATATAATGTTCATGTAGTGGTAAGAGCTCCTGTTTAAGACGAAACTGGTCGGGTATTCTCGTCTGCATCTTTAATAAACTATACGAACATTATCTAATTTAGTATATTTCTCTAATTCTTATAAACAAAATGAGCGATGGATGTTTATAACATCCATAAGATGCGATCGACCTGCTTAAAAACTAAAATCTCACAAATAGTTATGGTATATCCATAACTTAAATAATAAACAAATACTTAATACATATTTTTAAGTATAAACATAAATAAATAAACAAAAATTCAGTTCTGGAGAGAAAATCTCGTAAATAAATCAGAGTTCATAACTCAGTTAAAACTTAACAATACAACTATAATAGGATAATTATTAATATTTAAAATTAAAAACATACGCTTAATCCTAAACGTAAATGTGTTCACAAAAATAATGTAGTGATACATAGATGAATAATACAATATTTTCACAAGTCTTTTCTCTTCACAATCTCCCCACAACCATTTTCATACATTTTCCTTACAATCCCACGGTTTTCCTACCAAAGAGTTTATGAAGACCTGTTGGCCCAAGAAAATGATATTTTCCTCAATTAATTAGATACTAGGGCTTTTTTACCTTATTGCAATGTTGGTTGATCGACGCTTGCCGCGTCGACTATCGAGCATGTTTATAGATCCCACGCGGGGTTTGAAACTAATCGAGTAAACTTGTCGATTTTTTAAAATTAGCCTTGAAACCGAATTAATTTATCATTCTAAATAACATTATTGATTTGCACTTATCGACAAAATACAATTCAAAGTATTTTTTGCTTGTTTTCGACACTAAAATGCGGTTAATACATAATATAGGCTAGCAAAACCACCACGGAAAAAATCTTAGCGTTAGTTCTAAAATAGTTTTGGCTACTTCCTTTAAATTGTTACGGACATATTGACCACAAGTCTTCTTCACACATAATATATGTTGGCCAAAAATGTGTTTTACGTCAACAATATACTTAAAACAAAATAAACTGTCACCTCCGAGTATCCAGTAACAACAGCTGACTAGAACTTAATCTCTTTTTTTTGTAAATAAAAACCGCTACTTTGGAGGCACTCTAAAAGTGACGAAATAGGCCTTGCATTCAAATTACACAACCTCCAAACATAATTCCGGCTTAAAATAAAACATATCCAATTTCAACATGAAGGCAAAGAATCGAATGAACCAGGCAATAAATCGATAATGTTGTAAATTTCTCTTCGTCAAGAACAAACTTGAACTTTTCTCAAGTAACCCCCCATCCACTGGTGGAAATCGTATTAAAATCAATTCATTAGTTATTGACTTAATTGCAAACATTCAAAAAAATATGTTATTATTTACCGCCGGTACTACTTAGGTTTCCATAGCAACGAGGGGGTTTAAGCTTCTTCATCCGAGGTGTCTGGCATGCTGGCTGGTATGGAGTCCTGCATCTTCTTGAAGTTGGCGAGGACCTCGAAATGCATGTGCAGGGAATGGGTCATGCCGGGCTGCTCGTGGAAGTATCTGTTCACCTGAAGAGAGTTGGAACATTTGTCATGAAAAATATTCCATTTGGTTCTTGAGTCAATGAGTTGTTGTTGAATTTGGTACTTCACAACTTAGTTTGAATTGTCATGATCGTCAGGTAAGTTTTATGAAACACTAGCGGCCCACCCCCATTTCGCACGGGTCCAACTGTCTCGCTATCGAAGTGTCACTTTTTCTTAATCTTCCCCTCTACTTTTCTAATACTTTCTTTGATAAGAACCTTCTCCTGACAATAACAAACACTACAAAAAAAGAATTAACAAAATTGGTCCAGGCGTTGTTGAGTTATGCGCTTACCAACACATTTTGCGATCCATTTTTATATTATGAAACATTGTATGGTATCATTTATTATGTCATGGAGGAATTACTTTTATATAGTCTAAGTATTAAGTGCAGTGACGTACTTAGTTGTCTACAATTAGAATTCTCATTTCTTGAATATTTACTACAGAAATATGTTTTTTTTTAATATTGAAATGTATTATTATGTATTTATATTTGAATAAGGGCTGACTTTTCAATAGACAAATAAATGTTGTCTGAGAAATACAATTTTATACCATTCTGACGCGACATCATCATAATTATTCCCCAGGTAACTTTTATCTAACCATTGGCTGAAATCTGCCCTAAGTTAACAACCGAACGTAACTTATCTAGTTCGAATAAAATTTTAACTAAGCACTGCCACATAGCCTACAATGTCATAATTGCCTTATCCAATATCAATTTCAACCAAGAAATGTATGTTTTCAGCCTAAACAACAGGTAACTAAAGTTTAAAACAAATAGCTACCTTGGCACCAAGTTTTTTAAGCAAACTGGTGAAAGCTTTCTCCTCTCTTCCGATCCAGGGCCTCGCCTCGTCTTGTACTTGATAAGGACTAACGTGGATAAAAACGTTGACGTCTGAAAACAAAGAATACTTTGGAAGTAGATCAGATCTGCGTATTATCAATTTAAAACCTTAGATGTAACTAAGTAACATAATTCTCAACAAGTCAGTAAGCAGGAAGAGTTTACGGGGAAAATGGTGGCTAGAGGAAATAATTTTGCAGACTACAAACTACAGAACACTGGCCTCTGCTAATAACTTCGTAATTTATACCGCGTACATCGAGGGATTGGAAAAGTTTCTTGTCTATCTGTCTAGGTGTCTGTAGATGTCTTCAAGGCTAGAGTGAATAGGCTCTTAATAAACTAGTGCGCCTTACCACCAACGATTGCATCACTGCTTACCATCAGGTGGGATCGCAGTCAAACACTAGTTTATAGCAAGTAAAAAATAAAATTGAGGTGTTGTTAGTTTAATAACGTTCATAAAAGTTCATGTAATAAAACCATATTACCTTTGGTCCAACAACCAAATACATCAATATGATATTTTTATTGACCTTCCATTGGCAACAGCTTAAAAGTCTCTTAAGTCAAGGGTCATAATAAAATAACCAGAAAATCGCGATCGCTTTTTTTTATGTGTTAATCCAGGTTATTTACCTATCTACATGCCAACAACAAAATAAGTCCACCAAATGAAAGAATAACAAGCAGACATCCGTACGTTCTCACAACCGCTCTCATTTAATAATATTAGTAGGAAAAAGGAGAGTAGGATGTTATCTAATTTTCCACTTACTGAGTCGGGTGAGGGTTTCGAGTAGACTGCGTGAGGTGATCCAGGTGTTCTTCCCGCCCGCGTGGCCGCCGTCCAGCCAGTACATGTCCACTATACGCTCCATGAATCTGCACATATAATATGGTGGACACTACAAGTTTAGCTAAGTGAGACTTGGCTATGAGAATCTTTGGCAGGAGCATATAGGAAGTACAGGGCATCTCGACCCTGGGATGTAACGGGAACTTGGGGAACCTAGACATTGGATTGGATTTGTTATGTCATTCTGTTTCATACGAATCAACACTTTCGAACGGATATTTAACTTCACTGACATTAGATATTACTATTTTCATTTTCCAAAAGTGTCTATTATGTATCTATTTGATAGCAGGAATAAATGAATGACTTTGACTTTCACTTTAAGTGCCTGGATTAAGCATCAAATTTTGCTTATCAATTAAAACAGATTTTCACTACCACATAAACTTGAGAACCACCCTCCATCATCTCTATCCATCTCACCTCATCATATGCGCATCTCCGGGAGTCAGGGTCTTGGTGTAGTGGAACTCGTAAATGAGCTGGTTGAGGACCACGCAGCCTTTGCTGAACCCGATCAGCGTCAACTGAGTCTCGTCAAGGGCGAAGTTCTCCCGCCACCAGAGCGGATCTGTCTCACTGGAACAAGAACATACCGTACCTAATAAAATTTTGTCAGTTGCTTCGGATAATTAGTGACATGCAATCGAATCCGATTAGGATACTAACAAAACGTCCTAAAACTTATAAAATTAAGTCATTCTACGCCCCTTATAAAATATTAAACTAGCGGACCCTCCCCGAAAACCCGAGATCACATTCTTTGTCAAGCCATCTGCACCATCTGCCGGGCTTATTTGTGAATATAAACCAGCCAGGGCACCACTCAAACGCATACAGAAAAAAACATTAAAATCGGTCAAGCCGTTTATGAGGAGTTCTAGCTACGACTGCCTCTTCTTGTTTATCACGATCCTGGCAAAGTGGGCTAACAGGTGTGAATTTACCAACATACAATGTGATTTCTTTTCTAAATAACATAATAATATTAATCGGCAGTAATTGGAAATTCTATTTTTGACCTACAGTGATTAGAAAGCATGAAATTAAAGTTACTTCATTTAGAATTATTTTAAGTCGTGTTAAGTTTTATAACATTTAATTGGAAATATTTAAAGTTTTATAGATACAATATCTACCATCAAATTACTTTGTTTAAGGCTCATTGACCCTACATTCAAATCATTAAAATGGTTTCACCTTATAATTTATTTACTAATGTGATATAAAGCACTCACGCACGCTAGATTAGTGCCATCTGTTTAGCAGAAAAATGGCAGCCATCATTGAAGATTTAATTAAAGGAATATAAAAGCAGTATCTTTCACCAGGGTGAAGTATGTGGTAAGGTACAGACAACATCCATTGGAACAAAACCTACTCACGGCTTGTGTTCAGCGAGGGTACTGTCTGTGGACTGCGAGCTGCCGGCCTGCGCCTTCGTTCCGTTTGACTTGCTTGTCTCCGCCGCCGTCGCCGCGTGGATCGATGAGTTCTGTGTATTATTTTGTAGGTGTTTTATCCAGTGCTTTTGTTGATTTTTTCACCAGGAAGTTTTTTTTCTTTCTTTAAAAACTATATGAACATCAAATGAATACTCCCGCCCAGGGCAAGGTGAGAGAGAGTATCAGACTCTTACCGACTAAAAACCCCCCTGTTCCTTCTCCTGCTTTGGGCCGAGGCCGCAGTGCCACATTGCGCCTACCCCGAAACCCCGGCTGACCATCAGCCCTGTAGGGCCCCGTCTGTGGTGGTCTATTGGCTCGTTGAGGCGCGCGCGGAACGCTACGCGCCGTACGCTTATGTCTGGTTGTAGCCTAGCGGGAAGCTACCCTTACTCGCCGTCCGCAGACCCGCACTTACAATGGCCGGAGATCATCTCTCGATGACGTTATATGTTGCGATTCATAAAAAACTATCGTAATTGACATTTCAATAAAAAGTACTGATATTGACTAGTTGACAACTACCTACATTGTATATAATTTAGACATGTACATCAGCGCTCAGGAGACAGCAGTGTTCTCGAATAAACCTGAACTTTTTGAACTGCTAACCAGTCTGCCAACTTTGGAGATTATTACGCTTCATTGGCTATTGATTTTGAAATTTGTCTTTTGACTCACATGAAGGTCTTCAATGTCGATATCCTCAGGCAGGGAGACAGGCGAGAATGCCTCTATCAGCTCCGACGTGGAGAAACTCTTTATCCTGTTGCTGACTCCTTGGAGAAGCCTATGAAGAGAGAATGTATTGTGTTATACCTAGTTTTTTAATGTCAAAAATTAATAACCTGACATATTTATCGCCATAAATATGTAGCGACATCTATCGCTCAGCATTGACAACAGCACCAATTACGTGCAAGTTTCTACATCGCGCTATAAGAGTTTTCAACACAATTAGCACCGATACAGATATCCCGACAACAACCGTCGGAGCAGTAGCCCACCAGGCACGAACACCTCGCCTGGTCGGAGGATCCTCCCTTTTCAATGGAGGATGAGGAACTTTCCACCCTCTTCCCTCATACCTCTAAAAATATATTGGAAAATGGAACTTGTAGCTCATATGAACTATTTACTTTGTTTTAAATGCGTCCTATGTATCGAATCTCAGCCCTTACGATGAAAACAGTCGCAGAGGCTTATTCCACTAAGTTGATTCACTACTTCAATAGGAAAAAGAAAGTAGAAGTTATGTTCACTAAAGGAGTCAAGATAAAATATACCTAAGGAGTTTGCAATAAGATTAAAAATGACAACAAACCTTTCGAGATGATGCAGGGCGCTATGCGTGGGAGTATGTTCCGGCACCCCAGCGTTGTTGCTCGGCACGAAGTTATCGTAGCAGCTGAAGCTCTTGTACTCTATCCTGGAACCACCGACGTACCTACTTCGATTATATAGAATTATGTTCTTTAGGACTGTTGCTATGGCAATCGAAAAACGGGCAAAACTTTTGTACCTACGTATGCATAAAAAAATCTGTTTCCGAGTTATATGTACTTTCTATGATTATTTGGACACCACTGAAATACGGTGAAGGTAAACATCGTGAGGAAACCTGGACTTAAGATTTCTAATTATAAGTATGAAATCGCCAACTCGCATTGAGTAAGCGTAATGCTTTTTTTAAATTAATGCCCAAACCTTCTCCGTGTGAGAAGAGGCCTTTGCTCAGCAGTGGGCACTTATAGGATGGTAATGATGATGATGCATTAAAATTACTATTATTTTTAATGGAATTTAAGTAAATTTCTTTTTTATTTTTAACGGCTTTTTCAATTAATTGTTTGACGAGGAACTCGACTAGTTTGAAGCCAGACTATGGGCCGCTATTCATGAGATTTGCGCGACACACGACGCGTTGAATATCGCCCCCGTTATAGAATAACTGACCCGAGTCTCATGAAATAGTTACGTTAGTAAGTATACCTAATATGACTAGATTGGCGTTGAAGAAGTATCGACTTTTCGACGTTAGATGGCGCCCTTTAATGAAACCTACCGATGTTGGTGTACTTATCGTAAATTCATAAATGTATGAAGGAAATGACGTTTTATGCTTGTTTTATGTTTGAATGTAGTTAGTTAGTAACAAGCACGACTACACAAATCCCATCCTTTGCTTACTGTTTCTCCACCTTTATATCATTCATTAATTTCTCATATATAAATGGTGTAGTCACAATATGTAGGTATACAAAAACTTGCTTGCTTGCCCCTACCACTTGCATCTACCACTGGATTGTCTCTGCTTCACCCGAAGGTAGAGTGTTAGAGAATGCTGAAGTTATAAATAAATAAAACTCCATAGAGGTTGATAATAGCAAAGATCGTATTTCTCGGAGCACGACTTACCTGGAAGGCCTGACAGCCAGGATGTGCTTGGTGGGGAAATTGTGTCCCAGCATGCGCACTGTGTTCTCCAGGTTCCACTTTATGTAGTTCCTGTTGTCGCGGTGAGCTTGCATTAGCTCCGGATAGTCCTACAAGAAAAGGCTTGTTTGAATAAGGGATTTTTTTTCAGGAAGAAAAACCATCCAATGTCTTTCCTTGAATGGGGCGAGAGAGAGTGTCAGATTCTTACTGACTAAAAACTGCTCTGGGCCGAGGATGCGGTTCTTTATTGCGCTGGCCCTCAACCCCGGCTGAAAATCAGCCTGTGGGTGGTGCACCTAAATTGAATATCATCGTTTTCATACTTGGTATTAATTTTTCAAAGGATAAACAAGCAACCTGGTTTCCTTGTGGTAAGCAAGGTACTTAAGCGTTGCCAGCCTTTAGGGTGATGAGAGGTAGTTTTCCATATCTATAGTTAGGTACTAATCTACACTAAAATGACAAAAATTGTTTGTTTGAATGCACTATTCTGTGAAACTGCTTATTTGAATTCAATAAAACTATAATTTTTGTGCAGATACCATTTATCGAATAAGGTCATTTATCACGTTACAGTACAATATGTGCTTAACAGTGAGTGAAGTAGCTAGATTGGGTTTATTCATACCTGGACATCTCCCCCGAAGAAGACGAGGGTATGTTGAGAGAGGGGTGGGGCGCGGACTGCCGGCTGGAACAGGGCGTCGTTGGACCGGCCCTCGTGGCCCACGACGCGCCGCAGACGAACCGGCAGCATGATGCGACTTCTTACGCTAATTGTTGCTGTTTCACTGTCATTCAACATCAAAAACTATGTGATATTTCTCAAACAAAATTATCGGCTGCAGTTTTTCTGAACTCATACTTCATTTATTTTTAATTTAAAACCTTCATCTATAATAACAATAGAGTTTTAAAACAAAATCTATGTACTTGTGCAAACTGCAGAATTATCTGTTCATTTATTTTTGTCATCATAAAGTTAGCACTCATCTTCTAAAATAGCGAAGAACTATATGTCTTATTTACAAAGTTAATAATTATTTACAAAAAAGATTGTGGTAATTTTACATAATATATAACATATCGCGATAGCTGTTCTCCACTGTGGTAGCAGAGATAGACTCTAGAGAGCCAAATTGGCTGATTCTGGCATATTGCTTTCGAAATGAAAATTGTACCTTGATTTTGTTCTGATCTAGTGCCTATCATGAGAAATCTTAGAAATCAACACCCATTGGTTTTATTTTCAGAATATTTTGTGAATAATAAACAACTCGTAGTAACTAAATGCATTTATTAATAAATTAATAAAATCATACAATAAAATTTGACTTTTATTATTTCCTTAAACAAATTATAATATTAGTTAGTACACTATGGTCACTTTACACTTCGACTATTTTTCTGATGATAGTATTTAGTGTCATTCATACACACGGTGATCTTAAGAGTGATATCATCAAGACAGTTCTTCAGATCCTCACGTAACTCCCTGACCTTCACTCTCACATCTTCACACATGAGGTTGTAGCACATGGCCACCAGACCCATGCCCAGGAGAACATAAATGAAGTTGATGACCAGCTTTAAATGAGAGCCACCTGCAGAATCAGCTATGTTAGCACCTGGCACAAAGTCACCAAAACCAATCTTGCACAAACTTATCACACAAAAGTATGTGGAATCCAGGTAGTTCCATTTCTCCCATGCTCCAAACATTATTGTCCCAGTGACTATGTAGAAAGAAATGACCCACAAACAGGCTGTTGATGGCACTGTAATCTTCCGCTTCACCGGTTGCATTTCTCCATCTTCAAACAATGTGTCATCTCTTCGGCTGCACTCATGGGCAGTGATGTACAGCCACTTAAATGACTGAGCTAACACCTTACCCATGTTACAGAAGTACAAAACATATATTGGTATGCCAAAACATGCATATGCTATGGTCACAATCTTGCCCCAAACTGTCTTGGGGACAATATTTCCATATCCAATCATAGTGAATACTGACAGGGAATACATGAGAGCTGCTGGAAATGACCAGATGTCTTCAGCAGACCTGCCATTATAGCCCGTGTGAATGGCAGCTGTTATGTTATTTTGGAACACTTTAAGTACTTCATTCACTTTAATCACCCAGGCAGTCTCATTGAATAAGTTGTCTGTTATAGTGATGTTCCACAGAGCCTCCGCACAGTTCTGTCTGAGTCGCCTTACTTCATGTAACTGCACATCAGGGCTATCTTTCTCAATGTGCATGAAGCCCGCCGCGCCGAGGATCGCGTAGCAAACAACAAGGGCGCCGACACCCACTTGTGTAAACATAAAAGCTATGAATTTTCTGAAACAGTCTTTTATCTTCTCTCTTGCATCGCTGCCAACTGTTGATGAAGAATCCCTGCTCCTCATGGAGCCGTGGAAACTCGCGTTAAGTGGGTGGTGTCGGTCCATAATATATTGCTATGTCAAATAAAACAGGGAGTGGAGTAAACGGAAAATATCATCACGCCGGCGTAAACTATTTCGGGACTAGTGCTGGCAGCGCGCCAATAGCTGTTTGACATTGATTACAAAACATTAGTGTAAACCTCACTGGAACGTTGACTCTGAGTAACACGAAGTAGCATTTCAAATATTGATTGAATTTTCGCGTTTGAAATCAATTACATGCATCCGAAATTATACAAAGTTATAAATTTTTCACCTTCAGGCAATCCGATTTCTACGCACAGATAGCTAAATAAAATGTTATTAAATTTGAATTTAATGATTGTTATTTGAAATAAGTGTGTCGAACCAAATTATAATAAAAAATCAATGATAAACATTGCAACTACTTACAATCACTGTCGTAATCGCAATTAACTACTGTAAACAGCATAGTTCATCACTAAGAAACTGCACTTCCATTCGTTTTGGCGATAAAATTCACATAAGCTTGAAACTGCCAACGTTATCTTACCATACACTTCCACAATCACAAAATAAAAATAGACAAATATTGATAAAAAAATGACAGCGGCGGGTAGCGACCATTGATTAGTTTGTAAGAAAGTTTTGGGTAGGTACATAATAAAAAGAAAATATTTTTAATAGCAATGGTCAACATTAAAATGATTAAAATAAATTTAAGTAAATAATAAATGCTTTTATAATTTAGAGAATATCATAATCTTTGTGTGAAAGAAAGAACTTGTTGAGTTCTAGTTTCCAATTTTTGAACGAATTTCTTCATTCATTGATTTTTCGGTAGTCTGTTGTGCAGCGTTCCGGGTTACGAATGTATTAGTATTTGTGTGCATGATATTTGTGTATTCATTTTTCTTGAAAATTTTCCGATATTGCTATCCCTTTTTAACGCTAAATTTATAGAATTGAAGTTTCGGAATGCGCAGAAAATCAAAAACCACACGTTTTCTTGGCGTTGTTTGTTATCCGGCGTTGCGTTTTTATTAAAGTTTATCATTTATTTCTGCAGTTACAAAATAAAATGTAGTGTAAGGCTACTATCCGATGCCTATACCTTTGTTTTTATCCAAAATTTGTGAGTATTGCATGATATTTCTATTGTTTTGATGATATGCCATTCTTCAATCCTCAGTGGTAATGGCTGAACAACCTAGAAGTTATTGATGAATAAAGATGGTCTAGTGTGAGTGTGAATGTGTCATTAACGGCTATACAATGACCCGACTTTCGACTGTGAAATATTGGCATTGATTTCATAGAGAGCAAGATGTTTCCTTCATAAAGCCCAAGGTCACAATGATCGCTCATGCCGACATTTTTTTTTCAGGCAATCTAAAGTACAATAAACATGTAGCCGCAAATTAAATTACAGTAGGTACGATGTTTGCAATAGCAGCGTTCCCAACACCCATTTGACACCGATGTAGACTTATAGATGGATCATACTTAGCATAAAGAGTAGTGATGGCTTCACCGACGCAGCCGGACGCGGGCTGGATGGAGCAGGCAGAGACCGTGCTAGGCCGCAAGCTGACCTCCATAGACTTGGTCGGTGGGATATACTGCACCATCTGTCAGTCAACATTTAGTAACAAAAAAGAATACGACATTCATTATGTGGATCACGAAATTGGCGATGCCGACATAGGGTACACCTGTGTCGTGTGTCGCAAGCAGTTTACCGGCTACCCTAGCTTCCGCAACCATTGCTACTTGGCTCATGTTGCTAAAAACAAGCACAAGTGAGTATTTTTAAAACTATTGCACTGTTTATAATGTCTTGTAAATATTTAATCTTATCCTTTGCACATAATTATTGTCATTCTAAAAATAAATAATCTGAATCAGTCAATGATTCTTACAGTATGATTCATGCCTACTACTTTAGAATTTGTGGGAAGCTTATTTTATTTGAGTGAATATTATATTATACTTTTGATGTGATTATCCTATTGCTGTAAATAAGCTGATTGACTGACACTTTTATGATGGTCAACTAAAATTTAGTCAGTAGCAAAGTCTTTTTCAGCTCTAAAAGCAGAATCATATGTGGTTATCTTTGTGACATAGTATTAGCATAGTTGTTGCTATGGCGACAAGCCATGTATGTATTTGCATACTTGAACTTAGATAATTTCTATTTCTATTTCAGGTGTGAACATTGCCCCAAATCATTTTCGAAACAATCAATTCTGAATAATCATATTGACACAACTCACAACTTCAAATGTGAACCTTGCCAAAAATTGTAAGTTACTTCAAAATCCAATTCCGGCTTCTCTTGTTTAGGCAGACATTGGTTATTAAATTAAAATTCAAAATTCCAGATTTCCATCTAAAAAAGAATTGCATACTCATCAGATCATACATGGCAAGGACAAGCCTCCGTACTTTTGCCAAGAGTGTGGCAAGACAATTGAAAGCATTGACATGTGTGAGTTCCATATTGACGAGCACTCCACCACTCTGTACACCTGCCCCATCTGCAACGAGACAAACAACAACAAAGTGGATGCTGCTAAACATCTTACTCATCACTTTGGCGAAGTACTTACCGATGATGACATTACTGCTTCCGATATTGGGGACCACTGCTCCATTGACATCCTTGGAGGTGTCCTCTGTAACTACTGCGACGAATTATTCAAGAACCGAGTAGAGTTTGACACACATTTCACTACAGAACATGGAGATAAGCCACTGGTATACTCCTGCAACATTTGTGGGAAACAGTATGACAAGTATCATTTGTTTGGGAACCATTGCTATAATCACATGACCAAAGATAGATTTGAGTGAGTACTATTATTTGTTGTTTCTTTTTTCCTATCTGGCTGGTTTGCCCAGTTGGGGGTGAGAGAGGGAGTGACAGACTTTTACTAAAGACTTGTTGCTTCTCTTGCTCCAAGCTAAATCATGGTACATAATCTGTAATCCTTTTATATTATTTTACAAATGTTTCAAAATGCTAAAGTCAAATATTAGAATTTTTCAATCAGGAGTTTTTTTGGAATTTGTTTTCAAAAATATGATTTGATTTCAAATCGAATTTGTTAATTTCATGAAAGAAATGAAAGAAATCTATCTTATATGCAAGGTAGTTATTTGGTCTGAAGTTATTATTAGGTTCAGGTGTAATGTATGATGTGATGATGCAGGTGTACTGAGTGCGGTAAGACGTTCCCGCGCCTGTCCCTGCTGGTGACCCACACGGAGGCGTACCACTCGGAGGGCTCCGGGGAGAAGCCGTTCCTGTGCGGGGAGTGCGGGCACGGGTTCAAGTCCCCGCGCCGCCTGAGCCAGCACGCGCGCGCCGTGCACGCCACGTGCGCCCTGCGCTGCACGCAGCCCGCCTGCCCGCTCACGTGAGGCCCTTGCTGTCGCCGCTAGCCCGCCGCCCGCGCCGGCCCCACTCACGCAATGCTTGTGCGGCAGGTTCGAGTCCCTGAAGGAGCTGCTGCTGCACCAGCGCTCGCATCGCGCGCGGCGCGGCCCGTGGTGCCGCCAGTGCGGCCTGCAGTTCACGACGCTGTGGTCGTGCGAGCGCCACCTGGACGTGCACCGCAAGAAGAGCTACGCGTGCCCCGTGTGCGGGCGGACGTACCGCGAGAAGTACCTCATCCTGAAGCACATCCCGTCGCACTTCGAGTCCGTGCTGCACGTGTGCAAGGTGTGCGGCAAGGTGTTCTCCCTGCGCAGTCGCCTCGTGCAGCACTCCAAGACGCACTCCGACCTGCGCGCCTACAAGTGCTCCGTCTGCAACAAGGGCTTCATGAAGGCCTCCGTCCTCGAGCAGCACCTCAACATCCACACCGGCTTCCGCCCCTACAAGTGCACCGTCTGCCCCAAGACGTTCGCGAGTCACCCCAACTGGTACAAACACCTGCGCCGCGTTCACAACGTCGACAAAGAAGACATCAAGAACAGTAAAGACAACCAGAACAAAACTATCACTGCTACTGAACCGTCTCCCGCTACAGTAAACGACACTACCGATGCCAAAATGAAAATCGAATCAGGAATCGATTCTACCAGTTCAGAAATGTCTATAGAGACAAACTGTTTCATGGAGTCAGACGATAGTACGATGGATAGCCTCGATCCGACAATTATTGAGAAAGATTGGTGTGTCTCAAATGAAAACTTCAAAATAGAAAATTTACAAGAAAATGTTCAGTATACAGATATGCTGCCAATAAATAATACTACATTTGACTTCGGTGAGTGGCTGTCTCCTTTCTCGAGGTTCCTAGAGTGAAAGTTAGGGTCGACATACTGACTGACAGTTTGGTGTTGTATTGCAGATGTATCTCAGCTGGACAGCCTGGTGGCGGAGTACAGCGCGGTGGCGGCGGCGCCGACCGGGGCCGTCGAGCCGCGCGAGTACGGGCCGGACTGCGGCGCGGGCGCGGGGCTGCCGGCGCTGGACGGGGTCCTGGACCTGGACGACCACCTACTGCCGCATATAGACCCCCTGCTGACCATCAAGACGCCGGCCACGCCGTCTGCCTGGGAGCCGCTCATCACCAAGGTATACCACGGCTTTGACGACGCCGACCTCAACCGACTCTCCATCATGAACACCGACATATTTTGAAACACTGTTCGCTCCCCCGTCGCACTCGAGTGGCTGACGTGCGATACCATATTAATAGTAGATGTTAATAGTAAATAAAATAGTATTCGTACAGGCCGGGCGAGTTTGATCGCTTCGGATAGATCCTCCTTTATAAATATACCACAGTTGTGTTTGTGTTGCACCGGTGCTACGATCAAAACCGCTCGGCCACCTACACAGCTACCTCAGGCAAACTACTATATACCTCAGTAATCCATAGGAAATATTTTAATGTAACTGTTGATATATACATTTATATAACATAGATCCCACCAAACATTAGTTGGTTAATGTTCTTAATCATATTCATAATAATGCTACCTCATTTAGTTGTTTAAGTTTATCGCGTTAGATTGTTGCTTAAACGTATGCCTCGTCGTTCAGATGTAGAACAGAATGTAGTTATGTGCCATTTGATGAACAGCTGGTGAAACTGGACTAGATTCACGTACTGCGGGCAATATTATATAGACGTGTCTGCCTCCATTATCCACATAGACTTTGAGTTAGCTACTCAAACTCGAATAATTATATATATTTACAACCGACTCGCCCCCTGACTTTACGGTGATCCAATGGAATCGGATTATCGCGTTTTAATTTTCCCTTTACTCACGACACTAAACTATAAAAATACAACTATTAAGAAACATACAGTGTGTAGTAGTATCTGGTATGTTACTGGTTATTTACGTTAGTACATTTATTTTCATAGAATGGAAATATATTTCCATCTAGAACTTTCCCATTGGATCTAAACACAATCTTGCCCGCAATATGTCCGTCTTAGTTTCACGTTTCGCCAGCTCCCATTCGACAGACGCCAGTAAAATGTTTAAATTGCTGTCCTTTCGGTTCCAATATTGTATTATATTCGATTATTATGATCCAAAGTTAGAGTTAGATGGTGAACAAATTATTTGCATTTGTAAATATTTTGGTACTTGCGGCACTTGCATTTTCGACGCTTTTTGAGGCCGCCGTTGGTCGCAATTAGCTTTAGGATATGAAGGACGTTAGGCAAAAATTTGATCGCTCTTTAGATGTCAGCTACGGCTGGAGCGTCAGTTATGTAAGTGTGACTTGAGAGGAATCATATACAGTCACTTCTAGTCCAGATGAGTTGTGGTCATCAAGCAGGTTGCCTAATGTTCTACTGAAAGATTCTTCTTCGATAGATGATGGTATGATACCGTACGTGCTATTGTACAGGGATTTAAGTAAGATCTAAAGTATGTTAGTAGCTGACGAGCATTGACTAGAGGAGGACGTCTCACTGACTGCTTCCACCTGATAATCGTCGTAGAAGTATCGCGCCGCGCCAACGGCGGTGTGCTCATGCATTTGAATTTCGATTCCTTTATTATTATTGTTATTTTTATTGGGAAGTCGCGACGCCAAGCGTCGTGATTTTAGAGTAAGTGAATCGATAGTGCTGTGATATTTTTTATGTATATTTAGTGTTAAGGTTAGAGAGTGTAACGTAACGAGTGAGTACAAACAATGTTTTAATCGCGAGATTGCGGCGATTCGGAGATAGAACCCGCGACCCGCCCCTGGCGCACTGTAGACGCGACCATACGAGGGCCCCGCCCGCCACCGCCGCCCGCGCCCTCTATGGTCGGGGAGGGGCGGGCCGCACACCTAGTGCATTCGGAAATAGAAGTAATGTTGCTACATAATATAGATGCGCGAGCATTCTAAATAAATCGAAGGATGGTGTTACCACACCAAAAAAAGAATAACTTGACAATGTTTACTTAAGCAGGATCAAGCTGCAAACTTAAAATGTTGATGTAAATGTTAAAAAAAAGAGTAAAGAAAAATATTTAACTCCGAAATATATTTTGGAGAGAATTATTTACAAGTATGGAGGAGAGGGGTCTTAGTGATAAAGATATCCAAAGACTGCTAGGTATTATAAGTTCTTTGAACTTGAAATTCGACTTATAAGTCAGGGATTTATGCGGAATAAAGTCAGACGTAACGAAAGCAAATATGTAATAGACAACGGCGTAGCTATCGGATAATCATAGGCTTTGACACGAAAACGACAAAATTAACAATGAAGCAAGTATTTGGCGCCTCGAGACACCTGCGAAGGTATAGGGCAGAGTTGCATTGATCACACACGACCTGGTACACACGGCCAAGGCCGATGTCGGCATGAGCGGATCGGAAGATCCCATGCTTTGATAATACAAAAATATTAAATTTAAGCGCACTCGCTAATCGGGTAAGGCAAGAACATTAATCTTGTCTGCATTTTCACAATTAAGTGAAATGTCCGGTTAGTAATGGCGCGACCAATAACCACGCTAGATTGGTTCCCCAATTGGCAGCTGCGCGGTGGACGACGAAACAAAAAAAAACATAGTATAAATAAATATCTGCATGTGGCGTTAAATTGTACAAGTTTTGCCAAGTCGATGATAGCAGTATTCTATGTCTTTTTGTCGTGGTCGGTGTATGTAAATCTGTATGTCTAATCTAAATTATAAATATAAGAAAATGTAAAAAAAATGTCTCCACCGCGCGGCTCGTCCAATCGCTGTCAGTTCCGTGCGAGCTTGTGACAGTTATAATATACATAGCATTAACTCACATACAATATAAGGATGTCTTAAACCTCAACTGAGGCTTTCATTATTTCAATATAAATAGTACTTATTTCAAACTTCTGTATTCATGAATACCATTTTGATGTTAAAATTTGTTGCAAAGGGGACAATTGCATGTTTTCGCGGTAACCAATCCCAATACAGGTTGTAGCAGTAGTGCATAAACCCGGGCTGGGTACTAGTAGCCCAGTAAACTATTATAATATTAGGATCGGGCATAAAATGGTATGAGAGTAACTCACCATAGTAGGATGAGCGCTATAAGTTGCAAAGACATGCTGATTCATAGCAGGTAGCTTCAAACAAGCGTTATGCAGCGCCAGGCACCTTGTAGACCGACGGGCCTGCAAGCATCAAGGTTTAATCGTTGCTAGATTCTAATATTATGTCCAAATGTATATAAATACATAAAATCCAGGGCTCAAACCCACGATCCGTATGCAACGGTTTCAATTGGACACTAGTTCAATCAACTTCGGTCGATGGCTAATATGTATTGGCTCCAATACTTCTCTGCCATTGACAGAACACGTTTAGGCTTATTCTTGCACTGTAACTTAGAACGGAGCTCGTTGACGTAGCAATCTGAGTTTACTTTGCAAGCTGGTTTAGGCTACTCCTCCCAAACATAGTAGTCTAACCAGCAACTGAAGTAGATATACTGCGAAACAGCGATCGTGTTGATCGCGTTTTGTGAGAGTAGGCCTCCAACACAAGCGATCGTCGGGGCGAGCCTCGAGAGGTTGATCCATCCCGAAATTGTCGCATTGTACCCTTTGCGACCGTATTTGTCCCTAGCTTTTAGGTGTTAGGTTATAGTCGAACACAGGGTATTGTGGTTCTATTTTAACGGAAGTGTTAAAAACGATTAGTAAGCGACACACATCGCACCCGAATCATGATGGCTAACATAATACTACCCCAATACCCGACAAGTGTACAATATAGGTACCGTTCTAAATCTGTCTTAAAGTGTAAGGTGTACAGGCCGGGTTACGATTATACTTACAGGGATATCTAAAACGAATTTTGAGAAATACGTACGACATTTAAATTTACTCGTGTAGACCGTAATACTTAGGTATTGCGATAACTGAAAAACGAATTCCTTAAACTTCGTTTTGTAATAAAATGATATCAGATTCGCAGTCTATGTTCATTTCAAATGTGGTAGGACGTGCGACGGTCGTATCGAGAGTAGTAGAAGTGTAGGAGTCGGCAATTGCTGATGATGCTATTAGTTAGTATACGGAAGGTGGCTTAGCCAATTTGATATGAACGTATTCACAGAAGGAAAAGTTAAAAGATATTTTTCAAATAAATATTTAAAAGATTTAGTAAGTAAAATGTTTGGTAAGGTGCAGTTGTGAAGTTTATCAAAACCCGGTCGACGTTTCATGTAGTAAGCTAAATAAATTACGTTTTCATTCGGAATTCTTCATTTTAGAGATTTAAAAAAGTAAAATGCATAATAAGTATACATAGTGTAACAAACCTACTGGTTTATTTGGCGTCGCATTTCGGTATTGTGAAAATATTTTGTACATAATTCTGTAATCAATTTTATCCTTGACACCTAATTCATCTAAAATGTATTAAATTATTGTAAATGTACTTATTTTGCCGGCAAGACTATTTTATGCCAATGCGTTATCGTGAAATTATTTTAACATTTATTAATTTTTTATATATTCGATCATTTAGATTTATTTTGTAATTCTTTTTCTTCAATGGTAATTGTGAGTGTGATTTTAAAATTCATGTTTTTTTAATTAGCTGCATTTTGTAACGTGTTCACGATTTTAACGCGTGTATGATGCATGAACTTACGTTGGCTTTTTATGAACAAATTAATTAAAGTCTTGTCGTCTAAATATGTAATCGGCCTAAGGCACTTTGATATTAGGCTGCTGACTAGTCGGCCATGATTTAATCGAGCTTACGTAAGCGAATTCTAATTTCAGCGATTTCTAGCCAAATCATGGCCTACTATGCGTTCTTAGATGGAAAGGATATTGATAATCAGCTTTTTCGCTTTGATGTTTTTAAAACTTTTGACATGATATGTATACTTTTAAGAAACTGTATTTTTTGTGCGTCAAGCTTCTAATTGTAAATAAAAACGCTGTTACATTTTTTTCTACTATTCGATAACTGTACGGGATTATTTTAAGACGTAGTATCATATATTTAGCCAGTTACCTGAGCAGAAAAATGTGCAAGTTGGAATGTACTACTAGCGGAAGGCGGCCGCCGGTACTTGTGCGTTCTTCTATTTGGGCTCAGTATATAAGTAATGTACCGAACTACCTCTGCATGCCTCCATGGATAACAGTAATTATAGATTTCTTTTTTGTTATTATTGCGAGTAACTTTACATTTACACATTGATATATTTTGTACGTTATATTAAACAGAGTAATTATAAGGGACATAGGTTTTACAGTTATATATTAATGCTATAATCAATATTAAGAGTTGATGTGTGCAAATTAGATTTCAGTTTAATGTAGTATGCTACTCAAATCTGATTGGAAATTATTGATCCTTATACACTTCATAATACAATCTGACTAGTTCAAAATTGATGTTTTATTTCTTTTCTGTTTATCCTTTTTCATTTTGAGGTGTTTTTTATTCTATTATATTAAATAGTAATTGGCCACTTAAAATGACTATTGCTCTATAATTAACACTGATGAAATAAGTGGGAAGGATCCTTAGGGCCAGTTGGGGTTGCGGGGTAAGCGCTATGAGGCACCGCGACCTCGGCCCAGAGCAGGAGAAGGAACGTCAGTAAGTCTGGACACTCCCTCCCTGGGCGAAGTCATTTGATGATTTTCCCCTCACAAAAAAGGGCCAAGTCACACCAAAATGGGAGCGCTGGTATCTTCTTGACTAGTTAAGTTTTTTTATTTGGCATGGTAACTCGTGATTTTGGAGTGAACATGATGGAATTGGTTATTATCTCGTTTAGAAGAAGAAACCAAGGAAAAAAGAAGAAAGGGCAATATGGGTCTATGACTTATGCAAAAAACTCACCTCGACGCGGGCAAATGCGCGACATTTTCAAGCGATACTTCAGGTATTTTAAGTATCGAGAAATGATCTGCGGCCAACGTAAGCGGGTCTGCGGATGGCGAGTAAGGGTAGCTCGCCGCCCGACCAGAACCAGACCCGAGCGTACGGCGCGTAGCGTTCCGCGCGCGCCTCAAAGAGCCAATGGACCACCACAGACGGGGCCCTATAAGGTTAATGTTTAGCCGGGGTTGCGGGTTAAGCGCAATGAGTCACCGCGGCCTCAGCCCAGAGAAGGAACGGGGGTGTTTTTAGGCAGTCAGAGTCTGACACTCTCTCTCGCCTAACCCTGGGAGGGAGAAGTCATTTGATGATTTTCCCCTGACAAAAAAAGAAGGTATTTTAAGTATGTAGCTGAAAGCGCTCGCCGTGTCGGTGCTCGGCGACTCGGCCCTTAGAAAAGGCAAAAGATGTCTAGAAATAATACAAAAATGTTGCGGTAAGTATTCTTTATTTACCATCAAATTACGCACCTTAAATCTATGTATTTATTTAACTATATAAAACTGGCTTATTACATGAAAATGATGGCGTATGCTACATCGTGTGGTAGAATAAAGAAATTATTTATACGACTACTAAAATCTACAGAATAAAAGAATCAGTACTAATCATGACCTTACATGATTATTTAGGTAATGTAGGTATCTATTTTTATTGGTAAATGTGTACCTGAGGTCGCGACTCCACCTAGCCCGATGTAATGGTACAACTTGTAAAACGCGTCCTTCTCTTTAAAACTGTTACTTACAAAAACTATCTATAAAATACTTTGAATGGAAGAAAAGCAATAGTTGGCGACTATTACGAAAATCCTACGATTTCCTTCAGAAATAATGTATATTTCTTAAGTAAAAACCGCAATGCGATAACTACAGGGAGCCAGTTAAATAATAACCTACAGTTAACTGTTACAATCGATGCGATCCACTTTCATGTGTAAAAATTACGTTCCTTACGCCCAAATTTCCTAATCCCGCTTAACTAACATTAAAACTGACTAGACGTAAAACTGAGACTGCGCGACCACTGAGCGTAAGTCTCGCACGGAGGAGCCACCTCAACGTGTCTCAATGTTTACTCCAAAGCGAACATTTCCATTGTAAATTTTATGAAAAAATATACAAATTGCATAACGGTAACCTTAACTATAATTTAGCGGGGATATATTTACATTAGCCATACACGATAGTATTTATAGTGAGAAAACGTTCATGTTTTTACTACAAATTCCAGTGTTACGACTGGAAAAGAATTTAGAGGAACGTGGTCTATTAAAGAATAATAATATTGTTAGCAAGACATTGCACTCGGGCAGTTAGAACGCGACATATATATAATCGAGATATTCAATAAACTATAATCTGTATAAGCCGACATAATTCCACAAGGAACAAGCCTTATTACAATAGTTAAAAATACATTAACTAGTTTATTCATCTCGATAGATTCACAGAAAATAAAGAATTGTGACTATGTCTTTCAATATATCTCCTTATAAAACTAAAATTGCAGTCGAAATAAATCTCGAACATAAAGTCTATAAAATAGGAATAAATGCAACAAATATACAAAAGAAATGTAAATGATGAAATAAAAACAGTTCACTAACTAAATTTTCACTCGAGACCAATTTCACAATCAAAATTATGGTATTCTAATGGTTAATTATTATTTTTAGTGGTACTCCTACAAAAGTGCATGTTTACTTGATGCGTCATATAAAGCTGTTAATCAATATTGCACTTTATTTCGTTGATAGAAATTGTAATTTTGTTAGTATTACAATATGTAAATCGAAAAATTACAACGACAATACATTACGAATCAAACGTCCCACAAAATTTTGAGTAAGCTTGTATATATGAATTTTGTTAAATGTTTGAATCAGTAATATATATTGATTACCATCCAAGTATCTGTTTGAAAGTGTTCGCCTATTAACTGATGTGTATTAGAGTTAATAAATCATTCTGGTTTTCAATTAGCACAGAAAATATTAAAACGATTTAAAGATAATCAAGAGATACAGTTCACTACATGTACAACGAAATACTTTCGCGTGTCATTTTACAATTTCTTTACGCGTACATTATGGTCCATGTTTCTTTAAACTGTAGTAGTGAAATATGAATAATTGTAGTTTAATACAATACATCGTAATTGACCGGATTTTACACAACATTGCGTACTTTAGGCCTTACAATAATATTACATGAATTTTTTATTCAATATTGTTGTATATTATGAGGTCAAATATAATATATAGTGTGATCAATCAGTTCTTACACAAAACACAGATTTCATGCACGAATTAACATGATCATTGTCATACACCTCATAATCCTATAAGAATATTATAATCACATAACACGTACATTTACGACGTGATCTGTCCACCTGCAGGTTTCCTAGTAAATATTCTAGTGTTCGTTTTTTTAGCACTGTTCACTGGCCCTGCGGCTTTACTCGGCGTTGATTTTGGCCGCAAGCTGGGTATCTGTGATACTCTTATACCTATAGCAGACTTCTGCTTAGGGGCTGAAGACACTTGCGCCTTCGGTTGCCCCTCGAAAGTAGAGCTCCGGATGAGTTTGGGAGGTTCAGTTTTATCCGCTTCGATCCAGACTTTCTTTTCTGCCTTAGCTGGCAATTTTTTCGCTTGTTCTACTTTCTTCCACAAACTTGCTATTTTGCTCTCAATATCTTTGGAGTTCGTTTTAGAAGACTGTATCGAGTTGACGCTGGAGGTGCTACCTTGTCGCGAACTTCTCGATGCTATTGTGATAGTTTTGCCACTCTCATTACTTTGCAAGCTGTGGTTGGAAGGCGAGTTCTTCATCATCGGTTCAGGTTTTTTTGTAACCCTCGATGTCGAGGGTTTGGGCTGATTTGCTTTGGCGGGGGGAGGTCGTGTGCGGTTAAACTGAGGAAGTCTAGAAGGAGATGTGTTGTTTTTATTAGGAGTGGGCCCCTTGGTAGACCGTGGTGTCGTTGTTTTTTTATCAGGGACAGGAACAGGTAAGTCCTTAGCAGGTACAGAACTCTCTTCCTTCGTAAATGTTCCCTGTCGTTCAAGGGGTAATGGTTTTGTGGCAACAGGCGGAATGCAAATCGGCTTCTGTTGTAACTTAGTGGGGGACTTGGGAAGAGATTTCTTAGGGGAAGTGTTAGCACTGGATGCTTTGGGTACGGAGGGTTTGGGTGTTTTGGCACTTGTGTGGGCTTTGACAGGATTCGTGGGTTTGGGGGGAGCACTCTTAGGGATGGGTTTAGTTGGAGTAGCCGCAGCTTTTTTTGGAGCGGCAGAAGCGTTTCGCCTGTATGGCGAGACATACAATGCCTTCTTTCTTCCCCTAATAGCTTTAGGTGTGTCATTTTCTTTGTCCAAAGATTCGTTGGAATCTAGACTTTCGTCGCGTCGAGCCGGCTTTATAATCTTCGGCTTCGGTCGAGGAGTCTCCGGGTCCGACTCAGATTGTGCTTTATCTTCCGAGTTGCTGTCGCCCTCGTAGCTCGCGAAGTCACTGCTACTTGGGTTCTGGTTTTTATCGCATTGCATCTGCACGGTGCGTTTGTACGAGGCAGTCATCTCGATGTTTTTAAGATTGTAAACGACGCACATGTCGACTGCAGCGGGACTTTCGATCACAGGTAAGTAATTCCTGAAGCTCTTGGTGTAAGTCTGCATCTGTGTAGAGTTCAGTTCGAAGTCGTCTTCGTTATGTCCGCTGTCCGTTTCTCGTGAGAATACATCGTCGTCCTGCCTGTCATCCGATATCTGCTGGTGGTTTAGTTCGTTGGAGGACAAGCTGTCATACCCAGTGGTGGTCTCCACGTTTTCAAAGTTAGCATCTTTTGTTACAAACGTGGGAGAAGGAGGGATGTCTTCGCTTAACGTCCTCGTCCGGAATCGTTCAGCGTCTTCTAAACGTTTTTGTTTCATAGTCTTTTTAGCTGCTAGTCTTTGTTTCAGGCTCTCTAAGTGAGGGTCCACTACCTTTTGCTGTGGTTCTGGCGGCAGGATGGTGTGTATGTCAACAGTTTGAGTTTGGTACCTAGCTCTATCTTCCAACCTCCTCTGTTTGGCGCTCAGTTTCCTCCTCGACTTAACCTCCGACGTTGCAGTGACATACTCGTCAGATCGGTCGCTCTCCGATTTAGTCCACGTAACAAATTCTTCTTCTACTTCAAGTACAACATCACTCTCAGCTACCGTGTCTGTTATGGTGTATGTTTGGTATCTATCTTTAGATACGTGTCTCTTCTCTTTTGGGGTCAAATATTTCGGATCTCTCTGTCTCTTTGGAGTGGACTCCACGCTACTGATATCTGACGGTATTGGCGTACAGTTCTCCGATCCTGACGGTATGTCGGTGACAACATTCAGAGTAGACGTGCAGTCGTCATAAACTTGTTGTGCTGTGGTCGGTTCCACTTCTATGGTCGACTCCGCGATCTCATCGAACAAAGATGGCGGATTCACTTTGTCTAGGTCGTGGAAGACGTTAGTGAAAGTGCTGCACAGAGGGAAGTCTTGCACGGGCTGCTTGAAGTCAAACACGATGGGTACTCGTTCCTTGACTTCAGCCACCTCCGACACAATACTGGAGACGGATATCATACTGCTCTCCATGTCGATGTTGTCCATTTCTGAAGGAGGCTTTACATTGTCGAGAAAACTGACTGGGTTGCTGTCCAGATGCTCAGAGCTGCCTTGGTTCATTGAGTTACTGAGAGCTCGTTTTACCATTAAGGCGACTGGAAGCGACTTTTTGCGACTCTTTTGTGATTTCTTTGAAACTTGGGAAGTCTCGTCCCAGTGTCCGGAGGCGCTGAGCGAAAGCAAACTGCCGAGGTTTGACGGCGGTTTGACATTGTCAAGGTCGAGAGACGTGAGTGACGTCACACTGGCCTCCATACCATAGCTAGAGCTCTTCAGCTGCGCTGCTAGTCTCGCCGCTTCCTTCTCTATAGCGGCCGATATGATGGAGTCAAACTTTTGTTCCCCGTCGTCTACCAGCGACGTGAAGCTCGGCTCTGGAACACTGTCCAACATCAGTCTCTCAGCTTCCAGCTTGCTGTCCATCATCATAACTAGTGGAGATTGTGGGATGTCTCTGTCAACTTCCAGCTTGTTGGTCAAATCTGGACGCGAGAACGACATCGTGGGAGCTTCGCTCTTCTCCAGCAAATCTGGTAGGGTCAAATTGTGGTCCGCGACTTCACTGCGAATTGATGATACCATGTGTACGGAGCCACTGATAGTAGGGAATGTCACGTCATCGGGGCACGTGTTGTCGTTCCAGGTGTCAGTGCTGCGCTTGGACATGTCTTCAATGGTCGCAGGCAGCTCCTCCAGGGGCTTCACGTCAGTGCACTTGATGTCGGTCCATTCCAGTTTGTTCTTCTTGCTGTGCCTGGTGAGCGTGCCGCCGTCGCCGACGTCTCGTGGGCTGTCTCCGTCGCTCCAGGAGCCGTCCAAGACGTCCGCGTAGGACTCGTTGGAGCGGTCCAGGTCGTCGGGCCGGTCGGGCTGGTCGGGCTCGGAGTCCAGCGTGGTGTTGGCGGAGCGCTGCGCCAGGCACTCGTTGGAGCCGCGCGCGCCCCCCTCACAGCCACGTGTGGCGCGGGGGCGGGGGGCCGGCCCGCCTGCGGGCGCGCGGGCCGCAGGGGGCGGGGACACGTTTTTTGGCGTCGGCCGCCGCGCCCCCCTCGCCCCGCGCGCTATCACCTCCTCCAGCAGCGCGCGCGCCGCGCCCATGCGGGCCAGGGCGCCGCCGGGCGCGGGCGCGGGCCCGGAGGACGCGGCGCCCCCGCGGCGGCGGCGCGCCTCGAGCCTGTCGTCGCTGCGGCCGCGGCGGCGCGGGGCGCGCGCCATGCCGAGCCGCACGCTGCGCTCGAAGACCTCGCGGTCGGTGGAGCCGAACGACTCGTTGCTGAGCGACGACAGAGACGAGCTGCGCTCGGGGCGCGGCGACGCATGCGCGGAGCGCGCGGCGGGGCGGCGGCGCCTGGGCCGGGAGGCGCGCGGCGCGGCCGGGTCGCGGCGCACGCCTCCCTCAGCGGAGTGCGCACGCAGCCTGGAGTCGTCGAGACAGGAGCGCGCGCGCGGGTTGACGCTGGAGAGTCCGGCCTGCACGGTCTCCTCGAAGATCTCTCGGTCGGTGGACCCGAACGAGTCCAGGCTCAGCGAGGACAGCGAGTCGTTCCGGCCGAGCTCCGCGGTACCTGCGGCCCGAGGTCGCTCTCTCCCGTTGCCTGCAGCTTTTACTGGCAGACGACTTTCGTACTTGCGACCTGTCAACGAATTCATCATTAATTTAAATGAAGAACATAGCAAAGCCAAATATACAACTACAATAGAACAATAAAACAGTAAGTAGCGTACGTACCGTCGTCTAGCGCGGGAGGTCGCGGCGGCGCGGCCAGCTGCGTGACCTTGGGCGGCAGCGGGGGCGGGGGACTGCCCGAGCTGCACGACGCACTGGATGTACGACATTATGCCATTAGTATAATGCACACATTGGTACAAACATAAAACGATATATTAAATAAGTATAACGAGAAGAGATGAAGTGATGACACTTACCTCTCGTGGACGGTTCTGGCAAACTCATGGGACATTCTTACTGTCTCCGTGGATGACCGCAAGTACGGTGGCAATGATCTCTGAAAGCATAAAGGGCAACATTTAGTAATAAAACCTTTAGAATGACGACTTAAAAATAAATATCAAGAATTGGAAGAAACTTACATAAACATCGTCCCTGTAAGGATTGATAGATGAGACTTCTGATGACGGGCCCTTGTTCTTCACCACCTGTGAACAAAGACATGTCTAATTAAGCAATTCAACAGACTACAATATCTTAGAAGAATGTAGAATTCGTCGTATGAAACTAGGTAAGTACCTTAGCGATGCCTTTCTGTATGCATTCCTCCAATAGATCCCCAGCGTCGCTTAAGTTGGAGCTGTCGGAAGTGTCGTGAGCGTCGTGTATGTCGTGAGGGGGCGGGGCGGGGGCGGAGTCTATGGACAGCACCGATAGGTTGGAGTTACTGCCCGCTTTGGACAAGATGGCGGGCGTGTCTTCCGTGAAGTACACTTTGCACACATCGCCTGGAGTTTGAGTGCCTGTAATATGCAACATTGCAAATTATATGTGTTGATTTAATAAGGATTTAGTTATGGTAATTGCCATATAGGACAGAGTCGTTAGTTCGTGTTAGTGTGTATGTTACTAGTTTTAAATGTTTACCTTTCATTGGCTCATTCGAAACATGGCTCGATGACGGCAATGAACGCAGTTCATCTCTGTAACAATAAAAATATTAGTATATATTTCTTTTGATATATGTTTTTTGAAAATTGTTAGTTTGTATATGTATGTACCTATTCCTGTTGTCTTCGGGGTTATTGCTAGCTGAGCAATCGAGGTCCTCTTGATTGGTAACTCTTGGTAACAGCTTTAGAGATTGCTGAAAGAAAGCAAAAATTCATTTACTCTTTATGTTTTTTATTATTTTTTTGATGAAAACATAGATGAGATAGAATTGTCAATACTTAATCTATACTAATTGTTCGATACATGTGCATGTGTGTGTAGGTACCAATTATAGTATGAGTAAGAAGCTATCCTTTTAAATCATTGTAATATTATAATAACAACTAGTGTGAAAATAAATCCGTTCAAGCAACACCTCTTTGCATTTATCCAAGCTATCTAAACTAAAAGTGAACCTTATTACCAAAACATATGGTCGAATTTCGAGCCGGATTAATTAATTACCTGGGTTGTCAATCGATCCCAAGTGAGAACAAAGCGCCGCATTCTTTAGATAAGAAACTCGTTTGCTATGAGTGATTTGTGTCTTTTCAAGAAAAATTAATAAGCATCTGTGTTAAAACATTACGACTATTTTATTCTTCAACTACGTAATCTACATAATCAATATACTGGATTATCTTCATAATAATGGCTACGACAGCGGAACAATTACTACAGGAATTAGAAAATGTTGCGTTACTGCTACAAAAGGCTCAAGTTAATTTGAAGAAATGTCCAAAACAAAGACTAACCAAAGGATACGTAGAAACACGTTTGCAAACAATTGAGGAGTATTGGAACAAGTTCACCACGGCGCATTATAATCTTCTGAAAGTGGTCCCGAAAGAGAAGAAAAATGATATCGCATATTTTGTTAATGAAGATTACTTTGTTATTGAAGACCTTTACTTATGTTTACAAGGCGATTTAAAGGATCTTATGGGGTCAATGATGAACCCGAGATTAAGTGATAGCACAAGCCCCACTGGCACAACTTTTGAAGGAAATGTGAAGTTACCTAGAATTCAACTACCATCTTTTTCCGGAATGTACGAAGATTGGACCACGTTTAAGGATCTTTTTACATCGTTAGTCCACAACAACTCCACGCTGTCCAAGGTACAAAAGCTTCATTATTTGAAGAGTACCGTCAGTGGCGAAGCAGCTATGTTACTTAAACACATACAAGTCACAGAATGCAATTATGATCAAGCTTGGGATTTATTAAGGGACAGGTTTGGTAACAAGCGACTTATAGTGAATTCTCTCTTACGAAAACTTATTACACAAAGGAAGATTCCCGCGCAAACTGCCAATAACATCAAGACGTTGTTAGATACAACTAGTGAATGCCTTAACAGTTTGAAGAACCTTAACGTGTCGACTGATTCTTGGGATCCACTTATCATATTTCTGACGGTGCTGAAGCTCGATGGAGAAACACACAGAGATTGGGAGGAGTTTGCGTACAAAGATAACTTAGAAGAATTACCTAAATGGGAAGATCTTGTGAAGTTCTTACAAACAAAATTTCGTACCCTAGAACTGCTCGCTCCGCCTTCAAGAGAGAAACTATCACGAAATAAAGAATGTACAGTCCACGTTTCTATGGCACCTACTGCGACCAAACAAAGAACTTGTATAAAATGTAAGGATAATCACACATTATGCCACTGCAAAGAGTTTACTACAATGGAACCAGCAGAAAGATGTGAATATGTGAAGACCAACCAGCTTTGTTTCAATTGTCTGGCACCAGGACACACAGCTAAGAAATGTCGATTAAACATGTCCTGTCGCATATGTCACAAACGTCACCATTCTCTTGTTCATCAACAAGCACAGAGTAATATCTCAAATCAACAAGATAATATGCAAGCTAAGCATCATCAAATCGAAGAACATCAACAACAAGAAGCTTATGAACAAGCTGAGCTTTCGTCACACTTTACCGCTAGCACGCCAACAGCACTACTGGCTACAGCTCTAGTACCAGTAAGTGATATGTCGGGAAGAATGACTATACTACGTGCGTTAGTCGACCAGGGCTCACAGGCTACCTTCATTAGCGAGAGAGCCGCCCAACTGTTAAAGCTTAAGAGAACACCCGCACAAGCTACAGTCAAGGGTGTTGGCTCAACTACGACTGCCATCAAACACGCTGCTCAAATCGAGCTGCGATCAAGGCACGATGACAGTTTCAAGTTACAAGTGAAGGCATACATCATGGCCACGCGAATCACAACGCAATTACCATCACAAACCATTCCAATCAATACCTGTTCTCACCTAGAAGGTCTGAAATTAGCTGACCCGAGTTTTAACAAACCAGGACGAGTTGACTTGCTCCTGGGTGTAGAAGTATGTGCCCAAATTATAAGAAGTGAGTTTATCAAGGGCCCCCCTGGATCTCCATGTGCTCAGAATACCAGCCTGGGGTGGATCCTTTTTGGAAACATACTTAATGAAGGAAATAAAAATGATTTTATTGTGATGCATCACAGCCTTGATTTAAACAAAATGTTGAAGGCAATGTGGGAGTTGGATAATGAAGACAAATCAAAATTAACCAAGGATGAAAGAAAATGTGAACAAATTTACCAATCCACTCACTCGAGAACACAAGACGGACAGTATATAGTCAAACTACCAACAAAAACCAATAACTTACAATCAATATATGGAAGAACAAGAGAAATAGCTATGAAAAGACTTTACCAATTAGAAAAACGGCTAGAAAGAAATGCTACACTGAAAACAGAATATATAAAAGTCATGGAAGAATATATTAGTATGAATCATATGGAAGAAGTACCAGAGGAAGAAATTAATAGAGACAGCTACTACCTGCCACATCATGCAGTAGTCAAAGAAGAAAAGGAAACAACAAAGGTCAGAATAGTGTTTAACGCGTCACAGAAGGGCAACAATGGTATTTCATTAAACGATGAACTTCTAGTTGGACCACAGCTTCAAACTGACATGAGGAGTCTTATCATGAAGTTTCGAATGAGGAGGATTTGTTTTGTGGCTGATATACAACGTATGTATCGCATGGTCTTAGTGACGAAAGAAGACAGGGATCTGCAAAGGATATTATGGCGAAATGACCCTAGCCTGCCAGTCAAGGATTACAGACTCACACGTGTTACCTTTGGTACGGCGTCAGCTCCATACTTAGCCGTTCGAACACTCCATCAAGTCGCTGATGATGAAGGAGCCGTATGCCCTGCTGCTGCTATAATGATCAAGGAAGATTTTTATGTCGACGATCTTATGGCCTCAAAGGACAATCTGAATGATGCCATACACACAGCAAAATACCTGGAGGCCATACTGCAGAAAGGAGGGTTTACACTACAAAAATGGTGTTCGAATGATGCTAACTTCTTAAAGCAATTTGATCCTGCAAAACGAACAACGCATGCCATTCTAGACATCACTTTAGATGGCACCATAACAGCCTTAGGCTTGCGATGGAACATGGGTAAAGATGTGTTTCAGTACAACCTTAAATTGCCTCCTATAAGCAAATCGATTACCAAACGCACGATTCTTTCGGACATTCAGCGACTGTTTGATCCATTGGGTTGGTTAGCTCCAGCTATGCTACCCACAAAGCTCCTGATACAAAGGTTATGGTTGCAAGGAACTGGTTGGGACGAAGAATTAGATGCAACTACCAGAGAAGAATGGATTGCTCTTCGAGAGAGTCTTCAACATCTGAATGGCATAGAAGTACAAAGATGGCTTGGAATCACAGATCATAAGACAGCCAACATTGAAGTTCACGGATTCTGTGATGCCTCCACTAAAGCATATGCTGCTGTTGCGTATGTCAGAGTTGAACATGAGGAAGTTGTTACTACTCAAATAATAGCTGCAAAGACTCGAGTTGCTCCTGTTAAGCCAGTTTCTTTACCTCGGTTGGAATTGTGTGCTGCTCTTCTTTTATCACGACTTCTTAAACAAATTAAAACAGCAATGAAAATACCTGACAACAATATATTTGCGTGGAGTGATTCCACAATAGTACTCTCCTGGCTGCATGGTGACCCTACAAGATGGCATGTATTTGTGAGAAATAGAGTTGTTGAAATCTTGGACAACACAGGAACCAATTGGTTTCATGTACAAAGTAGCAACAATCCTGCTGACGTTGCATCACGGGGAGAACTTACCCTGGAGTTAAGGGATGATGAACAATGGTGGAAAGGCCCAAAATGGTTAAGAGAGCAAACAATCATATTAAATAGACCAGACAACATAACCACCAGTTTAGAAAGAAAGGAAGAGATACAAACTAATACAAAGGTAGAAGAAGAATCAAGCTTAGAAACCCAATTTCAGCATTATGACAACTTGGAAGAACTTTTAAAATCAATAATTTATTGCAAGAGATTTCTAAAAGGTAAGAAAATGAGAAACAAGGAAACTGTCATCACCACTCATGAGATAGACGAAGCACTTAAAACCTGCATAAAGATAGCGCAAAAGGAAAGATTCTTTGAAGACATTATGAATTTAAAGAAAAAAGGGGAAGTAACTGGAAATAGCAAATTAAAACTACTAAAACCTTACCTGGACCATGAAAATATTCTTAGGGTGGGCGGCAGACTACGTCATGCAGACATAGCAGAAGACACAAAAAATCCTATAATATTAGACAATCACAGTAACCTAGCCACACTAATTGTGAAAGATGCTCATCGCAAAACACTGCATGGTGGAATTCAAATGATGATGGCCTACCTAAGAACAAAATTTTGGATTATCAAGGCAAAACATTTAATTAAACATAGAATCCGTAAATGTCTCATATGTTCTAAACATAGTGCAGCGTCTAGAAACCAACTCATGGGCGACTTACCTAAAGTCAGAGTCACACCAGCCAAACCTTTTCTAAACAGTGGGGTTGACTTTGCTGGACCATATCAAATTCTTGCATCTAAAGGCAGAGGAATACGAACCAATAAAGCTTATATCGCGCTATTTGTTTGTATGGCCACCAAGGCTATACACTTGGAAATGGTTGGCGATCTCACTACCGAATCCTTCATCGGAGCCTTCAAAAGGTTCGTTGCTAGACGCGGAAGATGCTCACACATATGGAGTGATCAAGGCAGAAATTTTGTAGGAGCCAATAAGGAATTAGCTGATGCTTGGAAAGAAGCAAAACTTGAGTTCGACAGCACGATAGCGGCGTCTCTTGCACTTGACGGAACTCAGTGGCACTTCATTCCTGCCTATAGTCCACACATCGGTGGCTTATGGGAAGCAGGAGTTAAATCTATGAAACACCACATGAAGAGGGTATTGACCAGTCACTTAACGTATGAAGAAATGAGTACGCTGATTTGCCAAATTGAGGCATGCCTAAACTCCAGGCCACTAAGTCCAATTGATGATGGTGACACAGATAACCTAACGCCCCTAACACCTGGCCATTTTTTAATCGGCGAAGCTCCAATTACTGTCCCTCAAGCTGATTTTCAAGATGTTACAATCAATCACCTGTCCCGCTGGCAGCATATTCAGAAGTTGCTTGGAGATTTCTGGCAGAAATGGCAAGCGGAATATCTGACCAGCCTACAGCAGAGACCAAAATGGCTCAAGAGATGTAAAGAACTTGACATCGGTAATATTGTACTTATTAAGAATGAACAGCTTCCTCCCGGTAAATGGGCTTTAGGTCGCATTGTAACCAAATACCCAGGCGACGACGGCGTCACAAGAGTGTACGGTGTTAAAAGTGGTGACAGTATAACCAAGCGTAGTTTTAATAAATTATGTCCCTTACCTATAGATGTTGATGATTAGGATTGTGTAAAGTGTCATTGCATGAATGAGTTAATCATATGAAATTGTTATTTTGTAAATGTTTTTTTATGTATTTCAAATCACATTACTATGTCCATGAATAACTCTTAAATACTCTGTTAGTATAGTTATCATTAATTAGGTTTGTTTAATTGTTTAAAGGCCTTATAAGCCCTTTGGTGGGCGGCATGTTCGATACATGTGCATGTGTGTGTAGGTACCAATTATAGTATGAGTAAGAAGCTATCCTTTTAAATCATTGTAATATTATAATAACAACTAGTGTGAAAATAAATCCGTTCAAGCAACACCTCTTTGCATTTATCCAAGCTATCTAAACTAAAAGTGAACCTTATTACCAAAACACTAATATTATAAAGAGGTAAAATTTCTAAGTTTGTATGTTTGTATTTTTGTTAGTTTGTTTGTAGGGGGTGGTAATCTTTGGAATCTTTGGTCGGATTTCCAAAATTCTTTCAGTTATTTGTAGCTTCAATGTTCCCGAGTGCTATAGGCCATAAAACATCACGCTACAATCAAATGGAGCCGAGCAGCGAGTGAAACCGAGCGGGGGTAACTAGTCTATACTAATACTATAAAGATGGAAAATTTGTAAGTTTGTATGTAGGGTTAATCTTTGGAACCGCTGATCGGATTTCCGAAATTCTTTCACTGATAAGCTTACATGTTTCTGAGTGCTATATCAAACATCACCCTACGACGAATAGGAGCCGAGCAGGGTGATACCGCGCGACAGTAGCTGATTAAAGATAATACTTTTAGGACTTCAAAACAAAAGATGTTAATATTATTGTATGAGCTGATGATGAAATAAATTAAAATGGAGACACACCTTGGGCAGCTTAGGTTCATCATCGATGGTCAGGCTACTAAGGCTGGTGGCCGCAGAGAATTGTGCTGGAGTATGTTCTACCAGGAATCTTGAGACACGCTCTTCGAATACTGATCCCACGCATCCTGGTTCTAAGGAATAAATTGATGTTTTACAATAAATATACAAAAACCATCGCAATAAATAAATAATTAATTTTATATTCTTTATTGTACACCATCAGCACAAAACAAAACTATGAAAACTCAAACAAATAATGAGTGTACAAGGCGGTCTTATAGCTAAAACCATATCTTTCTTTGAATTGAATTGAACTGTAGAAAAGTTTGGCAGCTAATAGAGTAAATTATGATAAAATAATTTGAATTTTTTTTACAAATTTTTAAAAGTTCAACTTGTGACTTTTCTAGTTACACTGAAAAACTAATTCATCACTGCCTCCTTTTCGAAATTTTAGATATCGAAAATATTTACATTAGCGACCATACTCTGCATCAAAATGCGTTGCGTAGTTTTAAAAAATTAAGCATACACAGGGACATAGGTACACGGAAACCGACTTTGTTTTGTTATACCTAGTAATAAAATCGCTTCTTTACTCCTAAATGTTTCGGCACGAATAGGTCGGCTCGACCGGAATGATACCACGGCCTCACAGAAGACCGGCGTGAAACAACCACAGCGTTGTGTTTCGCCGTGTGAGTGAGGTTACCGGAGGCCCAATCCTTCCCCGCCCCCAATCCCTCCTCAATCCCTAAATCTCCAAATCCCTAAAAGGTCGGCAACTCACTCGTAACTCCTCCGTTGCGGGTGTCCATGGAGGGCGCTGATTGCTTACCATCAGGTAATCCGTCTGCTCGTTTGCCGACCAATTACATAAAAAAAACTTTCTAAAAAGTAAGAAGGCAGGTTAATTTATTAGTTTACCTTGTGGTGGCGTAGACAGTGCAGTTAGCAAGTCTTGTGTGGGCGCAGCCCTGGTCCGAGGGGACAGCGGCACACTGGCGCCCGGGGAGTCAGGGATCTCACTCGGAGATATACAGCCTGAGGTTAGCCGACTGAAACAATACACGTGTGATATTATCATGTGGGAGAACCAATTCGAGACGAATGGGCCGGCTTAACCGGAGTGATACGGCCTCACAGAAAATTGGCGTAAATAACCTTTTGTGTAACAGTATCTTTGGTGTTGGGGTGTTCATGGGCTATGGGATTTAATCTATTATATTAATCAATCTGTTCGTTTGTTGCGCTATACCAAAAACAAAGAAATTTTTCCACTCACCTAATTTCAGACACGACAGACCCGTGGTCGTCCTGCTGCGAGCACTCAGGCAGTGAGCCGAGCGAGCTGGACCGGGAGAACATGAGCGGCGTGTCCTCCACGAACCGCTGCGGCGGCGGCGTCGCTCGCCCTGACGCTGGCTCCGACCCACACACTGACACTGGCTCCGTCGCGAACGTCACTGCTTTGGAACCTAAGATATTCGGAAAGGGTCAGTAATTAAGGCATTTCTATAGGACTTCGTGAAGATCAGAAGAATAAAGCATTGGATTAAGAGAAAGTTCAGAAGCAGGTGATATTTATGAATGAATATTTAATGTTATTCCTCTGATGTCACGATTTAATTTGAGATGACGATTACCTTCTTTGTCCTTAGCAGAACTGCTGGTACTCTGTTCCGGTGGGCTCGGCTCCGCATTTATTGTTGCCATTGCGTTTTTCTTAGCCAAGCTGTCTTCTTCGGTTGGCTCACCTAGACTGCTCAAAGAGCTTACTCTTGAAAAATAACCAGGCGTGCCCTCGTCACAGTAGTTCACAGGCTTCTCCGGGCTGGCCATTCCAGAGCTGAACTTGGTATCGAATAGTCCTCGCTTTTCCGGAACAGGTTCAGCAACTGACGCAGTTTGAGGTGTCGATGCTGCACGGTCGTTGTCGTGGTTCGGTGGGTCTTCGATAGAACAAGTGTCCTTTTCATCTGAATGCGTCATCGCCTCAGGGTTAGGTTTGACTGTCGACGCACTTTTCTTATGGTCCTTACCGATAATCCTAAGATCTGACATTGAAGTTGCGGTGGAAAATATCGCTGGTGTTTCATAAGGAGTACCTTCTGTGGCGAAATGTTTAATGGTGTCTTCGTGAACCGAAGGACCAGCTGGTTCCGACATGTCCGATCCAGTCTCCGATTGGTGTTCAGCGTAACGTAGCGAATAGTCAGTCGGCTGGTCTAAATCAGTCTCTTGGTAATCGCCATACGTGCTGTTTGCGCTTTCTTTCTTTGAATACTTCTTGTTATCAGTCTTTGGCTTGTCTCCCTCAGATTCAGTATTCTTCGTTTCCGAATATTTTCTACTGTAGTCTACTGGTTGGTCGCAAGAATCCTGGTCGACGTCAAAACCGGATTCCGTGTAGTTAGTTCTCATTTCAGTAGTGCTTCTTGGCGGAGGAATCGGAGGCTGTGAGGGAAATCGAAGGAAAGAACTGTCTTTGTGTTGCTTCGAAGACGCTTTAAACGATTCGCCTGAGTTTTCACTCTTCATTAGGTCTTTGTTCCTAGGTGTCGGTACGGGTACTTTCCCGGTGCGCATGACTCGCTCAAACACGGAGTCTGAGTGAGTGCTGGTAACGCTGTCCTTGCTTTCTGATCTGTTTACATTACCAGCACTGCCTGTATTTGACCGAGTGACTAGTGCCCCCTTCAGCAACGTGTTACTGCAGCTCAAATAGCTGGCCAGGTGTGCGCTATGGCTTAAGGATATCTGAGAAGTCAATGTCCCCATGAGAGGTGAACTGGAGGTCATTCTATGTCTTTCCAAATTCATTGCTATTTGTCTCTCAGTGGCAGTAAAGAGATTCTTCTCTTCTCTATTACTGGTCGTAGGAGACGTGGCTGGTTCGATGTTGTCACAAGTTTCTGCCAAGTTTTGGTCCAACTCCTGCTCCAAAGCTTTTTGTTTCCTGGCTCCTAATGTAGGTAGCGCCGGTAAGTTCATGTTTCGAGCTGTTGTGTCTAATGAGATGATGTGCGTTTTACCAGGTTTGGAATTGAGCAAGTTTTTGAGGGCGGCGCTGGAGCCCATCGCTATCATTTTATGCTTGGAGTGAATAAGACTTCTAAGCATGGGTACCGCGCCGTGATCCCACAGGAACTGTTGATCTTGCGGGCACCTAGCGGACAGGTTCCACAGCGTGCCACACGAGTTGCTGACGACGGTTAGGCTCGGAGACTTAAGGTGCTGCAGTAAGACACTTAAACAATTTCTCTCCCGGAGAATTTGCCTGTAATCTTCGCGTACAGCAATATGACTTGACACGTTTCTCATGATGCCACCTGCGTTTTCAACTATAGCCAGGGTTTTTGTGGGTGAATTGTAGCTGAGCATATCAACAAGGAAGCCCAGAGCTCCTTCAACGGAACATAAGGCTACTTTGTTCATTGAGCAATGAGCTGTCAGATTCCAGAGGGCTGAGAGTACAGATTTCAGAGTGGCCTCCTTTTGACATGTCATTGCAGCTTTTGTTAGGCCTTTGACGGCTCCTACTTCTCTAAGCACTTGTTTGCTGTTAGTGTCAGCTCTCCAGGAGAGATTCCGCAGCACAGCTGCTGTTACCTGTGAAATTAAATCATTAATAAATATAGGTGCAAAATGAGTTATAAATAATCAGTAGAAAGTCAAGTAACAAAATTAGTACCTGTCGCATGTCATCGTTGGGTGATTCCAACTGTTCGACCAGAGCTAACATGAAGTCCTTGAATGAACACAACAAGGATTTGTTGTTACCGTCTCCGAAAGTGAGGTTCGTTAAGGTCATCCCAGCGTATTTCCTCATGGTCAAACACGTGTTGTCATCAGTCCTGCTTCCATGCGCCGCCTGGTCGCCGCTGACTAATGCAGCGAGCGCCTGCAGCCCTCCTAACTGACACACCACGTGCCTGTGCTCTTCATCAAACGACAATTTCATGAGAGCCGCGACGCTCTGACTTGGATGCTTGGTTACATCATCTTCTATAACTTCTTTTCCTTCTTTTCTCATCTCCACAAGATCTTCTAAAACATAGCAGTATTCCCGGACTTGTTCTAATAACCTCCATACTCTAGCTTCTCTTCTGCCTGCTTTGTCGTCAGTCTGCGTGTGGATAATGTTGCGAAGCGCCTTCGCAGCGCGATCTCGCGTTTCTCTAGGGACCTTCGAATGTATTAACTGAACTAGTAACGGGATGCAACCAGCTTGCCTCATTGCGATGCAACTTTCAACTGACCGGCTCATTTCCAGTAAGGGGCCGCTCAAGTCTGCGTTATTTTCTGGTGACAGACTTAAAAGTGAAATCAACGAACAAACGCATTCCATCTTATTTTCTAAATTAGACGAAGGTCTTGTTCCCTCAGCGGAACCGTTACTAGAGAAACTGCGAACGCTAGCGGAGTCATGACCTGTCCAGACATCGCGTTCTCCTGGCCAGGTCCCTCGGTAAAGTTGGGAAGCTCTTTTGTCACGTTCACTAGATCTCGCCGCACTTTCTAACCCATAATGTAAAGTGCTTCGGTAACTAGTTCTGTGCGGCCGATCTTCTGAACTGGAGTAAGTAGATGGCTGGTTTTTCTGTGGTCGTTTTGGCAGAGCTCCAGCCTTTTTTTGTGCATTTTCATCGCCGTCGACTTCATCATCGAGGAAGTTTGGATTTGTAATGTCACTGCGTTCGTCGAATTCATCGGGCGATGGTGAATGATCGAGGAAATGTGGCTTTAGAATACGGCATTCGATATTAGACTTGGACGGCGGTTGATAATCTTCGTCAAGAAAATGTGGCCGGCGTGAGAGGAGGTCAGGTTCTAAGGTCTCTAGCTCAAGGGTAAGGTCTCGTGAACGCGCCTTGTCAGATGCCTTTTGGGGAATGTGTTTGGGGACAATCTTAGCTTTTGTATCTTTTGGATCGGGTAAGCGGCGCGAGTCAGGTGAAAGAGGGGAAGTCGCATCTAGAGGCCCGCGAGGGGGTTCGCTTGAAGTGGAGGGGGTGCAGTCTTCACTTGCCGAAGGTCCGGAGTCAGTTAACGGTGAATTCGAGGAGTCCATGCTGCTCCAAGGATCTACCATCACTTCGTTCTCCAACTGAAACAAATTGAAAAATGCATTCTTAATTGAAAGTCGTTTAAGGGTAAAGGAGTCAAGGTTAAGGACTGGTGAGGTAATCAGCTAAGACGAATGCTGCCCAAAATGAGCAGTACACTTAAATTACTCGTATGGTCAAGGCTAGTAGGTTGCAGCGTAACCGTGGTACTTAAGAATATATTTATTTGTGGACTGGTTAAGATACCGGTCGGCCGGTCTCGAAAAAATAAACGCGTGTTTGTAGGGCGCGACCTTACATGCAATATTATCCTTAATTACCAGAGTGACTAGGCAGGAACGATATGTGTGGAGTTATTAAATGAACCTTCATATTAAGCGTTACAGTTACTACATTAACAGTCCACAAGGTGAGTTATAACCGAGTTGGAATACGTAATATGATGCGTTTCAATAATGCGCAGTTAACGGGAAGAAATAATCATTGATTAGAAGAAAAATGTGCTCACTTACATAGCTTAATAAAAATGCCCGTCGTTCAGATTGGATGTTTCTAGATGGAAAGATAACTAATTCGTAATTAAGGTCTACGAATAGGGTGCCGCATTGTGTTTGTGTGTCACGTATGAGCACTCGTATGGGGCTTATGCGTATAACATTACAATGAGTCACAGTGTACCGTGTGATAGTTACCGACTTACCGCTTACGTCATATTGTCATAACAACCCGGTCCCATTGGATGGTTACATCAAAGTAAGAAGATGTAACTAAATGTGTGTAAATGATTGAATCGGGTCAGTTTAATAAGAGTAGGACAGGATTGAAATGTAGCACATTAATGTATAAATTTAGAATACGCATCTGTGCACTTCGTAGAACAACTTACTCAATGGATTAGGTATAAAAGTAATGAAGAAAATTTCTACCGAATTCTGATCTGTTACGTTTTAACAAATCTCACTTTTTTATAAGGTAAACCGCAAACAATACTTCCTGTTTTATTATAATTCAAATAATTGCCAGATTGCTGGTTAAATGTCCGTTTCTAAGTTTGATTCAGCCTGACTAATGTCTTTGACCCCAGTGTCTTTTCCTTCTGTGTCCAAATCAAGTGATTGTGTCATAGAGCATTGTCTCAAGTTACTAGCCCCGGTGGCCGGTGGCCGGACAATGGCTAGACGAGGTGCTACCGTCCGGTCGGGCACAAATCACAATGGCCGGCGCCTGCCATCACTATTGTACTTTGTAGTATTAGATAGGACGCGCGTCGCAGCGGACGATATCGATTCGTATGTTACAAGAATTTGCTTTGTACTTCAAAATATCACACACTGAAATATTGGCGAATATATTTAAGACACAAGCTTATAGCCTGTATTTTAAAATAAAATCCACTGAAAACTGAAGCCAAGCGAGATAAAAATCAACGAGTTTTCAGAGAAACTTTACGCTTAGCGATTTAAAGTGAATGGAGTGGTTTCATAAATTGATACACATGTTTGAATAATATTTTATCAAGCTACAAAACTGAAGAGAAATAAACATCACTAGCACGAGACGACTCCTAAGATTACTTACCAGGTCGCTATCGTTAGAAGCTGATACGTCTTCCAAAGGGTTCCCATTTTCCATATCGACACCTGAGTCGTTAGGGTCTCCCCTCCTCCTCATCATCATATCAGTCCTGGTGATATCGTGATAGTTCCGCCTGAGCGGGTTGAAGGCCATACGAAGGTCAGTGGTGAAGTCATCGTAAAGTTTGAACTGGTTAGCGTTGAACTCCGTGTCGTTGTCGAGGACATCGTGGTCCAGGGAGATCCTGGAGCGATCAGCTCCCTTGTTCATGTAAGACACCTTGTAATAGTCCCGCGAACTCATTTTGATTATCACTTCGTTTTATAGTTTATTTCATAATGTTAAAAGCTCCTAAAAGGTTTCGAAATAAGAGTGTGTGGTGGCGTCGGTGGCCGAGAATACGTTGTATTGGATACCACCGCGTGTACTAAGTAGTTTTATAGGTTTCGCACGCGGAATATAGCACTTATAAATCATAGTAGCGAACACTAAATCCCATTGTAAAAGCGTTGCCCTCGAAAGCAAAACAGCGCTGTACCGTTCCAGATTGAGCATGAAATAGGTCAGCTGTATGGCGAATTTAGAAGGGCTCTCATGGGAGTACAAGTTTAAATTTTATTATAGTAGTCAGTAATTTTAACGCTCTTTTATTTGGACGAGAGCCAGAGTTTATATATTGTGACGATCATGTTTAGTACACAGAGTTTTCGCTCGGTGTTTTTCTCACATCCTCCAAAAATAAACTTGTGAATGAACATTTTATTATGTAGTAAACTAGTAACGTAGAAAATGGAGAAAATTGTATAGAACGATTAATTGGGTCACGGTTAAATTAATTAGGAACATCGTGATTTAATTTGCGTACATTGTATAACGACCTAGTAGGTATTCAGGATGGTATATTTTGGCACAGTTCGGAAGTATACTAAGCTCGTAAATGTCTTGTGGAAATAGCGCTATCTGTTTATATTGGCCTCCGTCAAGGTTCCACAGAATATACATTACATAAAATAAAGACATGTGTCTAAAATCTTCTTTTCTTGTATGCGAAATGTATGATGATAACTCATGGTGAGTCAATATATTAGTTTGCTAGCATGATCATAGCATAGCGACACTGTTCAATCGTAAGAATATCTATTTTAGTCTTAAAGTAATAAATACTCTAGTATAGTGTTTCCTTTACATAAGGATGAAGTGAAATACAAAATAATAGCTGTGGAGTTGTTTTAGATGCAGTGTGAAATATAAACAATAAACTCGTTTCCTGTGTTGATTTAGACAACAATAAAATTGAACGTCTGGCATTACCAGATACTGAGAAGGCTGGATAGATAAAAATGTCTTACGAACTATTATTCCATGCACAACTTAAAAAACAAAGTGCAAACAAAATTGATGTAGTTCAGGTTCATCGCAGACGTTAAGATTTAAGTCGGCAAACACTGGGACAAAATCTTAATACGTGGTAAAAGTCATCAACAAGGCAATGCAACGTTGATACAGCATAACTATGTTTAGAATCCTTCAGATATAAATTCATCAATGAAACGTAAAACTCAAGTCATTGAAAAGTAAACCTTGACATGTTTTGATTAGATAACATAATTCATTCAGAATTTATTTGAACGCAAACGCCACTTGGTACTTAAGACTTTGTTTTCATAGCTAAGTGCTGAACTCACAACATCCATATGAAGAAAGAAACGCTAAGAGAGGCAGCCAGTAAGTTAAGAACCAGCTAGTTATTCCAACCACCCTCGACCCAGTTCCAGAGCGGTGCTTTGACGGATTTCAATGACTCTCAACTTCGCAGTCTGAAGCCCTTTCGGAAAATCAATGATGATGTTGCAAAAACTTTAAGTACTGGAATGAATCGACAGCATTTTTGGGTTTTGTTTACAGTGAAACGTCGATTAGAAAACGAACTCGTAATAACAAGCGATGACGTACTAGAGCTTAAGGATTGCGTAGAAAGATAAATAGGGACAGGATGGGAAATAATCCTCAACTAAGGATCATTTCTCTTGAATACAGAGCCCAAAGTACAGACAGTAATAACGACTAACCACGTAAGTAAACAGAAATGGATGAGTCAAGCCATAAACCCAACAAGGCGCTTACTAAATACGGTCTATCTGGAGATTGCCATGGTGGGCGCTGCCAATTAATTCATTAAAGCCATTGCTTCTCAATAAACGTTTAAAAAAGGAAAATAGCCGTTAAATTCAAGGTGAGACATAGATACAAAAACCATAAACAAACATTTGACCAAAAGTGGTTCGGTCGTCGAACTTGAGTTGCGTAAGTAAAAACATTAGCAAGACGGTTAGAAAGATTACGTTGAAGCTGGTACACGTGTAAGAGGCATAAAGTGGCCGCAAAACCCGAATCTAGGTAACAATAATGTACCCGACCCGATCGTAACCCACAAATAGGTTGGGAGTCGAATATCGACGGTAACTGCAGTTTTGCAACTCTTTGTTATACCTATTATACCACGCACGGGAGAGGTTTTATGTTTATGGAAATCTATCGCAATAAATAACATTATGAAACAAGATTTATTGTATATTCTTTCAAAAAATTGCTGTTTTTGGAACAAACCCAAACAAGGAAATTGTATATTTAAAAAATGCTGATACGGAACAACAATAAATGATGGCACACCATTAACCGTTGCAGAATAAAGCAATGCAGGCAAATTGAATGATTAACAGCGGCTTCGCTCATTTGCATTGATTAATCTGGTTAGTAACACAGCATGAATAAATACACTGGAACCCTGACAAAAGCAACATTTATAAATCCCAAAAGCAATTACTCAACGGCGAGGAACAATCACGCACGAAACATACAAAAATAATCAGTAGCGACTTAGGCTAAGAACTCACGGAGCGATTTTCGCCCGCGTCCGCTGCGGTTGCGGGCCCGCAGCTTCTGTAGAATTCAAATATTTATATAAAAAATTAAAGCACATTTCACGACGCGTTTTAGGCTAAGAACTCACGGAGCGATTTTCGCCCGCGTCCGCTGCGGTTGCGGGCCCGCAGCTTCTGTAGAATTCAAATATGTATATAGAAAATTAAAGCACATTTCACGACGCGTTTTACGCCCGCGGTGTACGCGGTTGTATGCGGCTCCCGCTGTACCGGCGGGCAACTAGTAGAATCGCGCGGGCCGCGGTTACCCGCAGCCTCGGCGGGTGGCACCCGCGCGCTTTGCGATCGTTTGGCGAGCGACCGCGGGGGCCGGCGGGTCTTCTGTGACGTAAATACAACGTAACGACTCGTTTCTGGTGTGTGTCTATGGCGGTCTGGACCTCAACTGATCATTAGTCGCCCGTCTTGCAATCTTGCGATCATCGCCCGCCACGTTTGCGGGCGATGATCGCAACCGCGGCGGCTGTGTAACCGCGCAAATAACCGGTCTCGTGAGTTTGGAAATAAAACCGCAGTTCCGCTACCGCGGCGGGCACGGTTCAAAATCGCTCCGTGAGTTCTTAGCCTTACGCCCGCGGTGTACGCGGTTGTATGCGGCTCCCGCTGTACCGGCGGGCAACTAGTAGAATCGCGCGGGCCGCGGTTACCCGCAGCCTCGGCGGGTGGCACCCGCGCGCTTTGCGATCGGTTGGCGAGCGACCGCGGGGGCCGGCGGGTCTTCTGTGATGTAAATATAACGCAACGGCTCGTTTCTGATGTGTATCCATGGCGGTCTGGACCTCAACTGATGGTTAACCGCCCGTCTTGCAATCTTGCGATCATCGCCCGCCACGTTTGCGGGCGATGATCGCAACCGCGGCGGCTGTGTAACCGCGCAAATAACCGGTCTCGTGAGTTTGGAAATAAAACCGCAGTTCCGCTACCGCGGCGGGCACGGTTCAAAATCGCTCCGTGAGTTCTTAGCCTTAAATTGATAGTTTCTGTCATCCAACCCTGTAAGGTTCGTAGTTCGTGCCGTTTCCAAACCCAAGTTGTGACAGAGGGAGACGTATGAGAACAAATGACGGATTTGGATCTGTGACAACGGTACAGGAAGAGGGAACCTTTAAAATAGAACGCATATTAGTTTTCGAAGACAGAAAGTAAACCGCTAACGATTTGAACGATGCAATAATAGCATTCGGGGAAGCTGTAAATAACGTTGAAAATTAGGATCTCTAAGGATTTAGTTTTTATTCTATAGAGATTCTCTTTTTCACAAAAGATACACACGATTCGTCTTTAACACTACACACATACTTTGCTGTAGAATAAACACTGTAGCTACTTACTAAATGTCAACACGAAACAAAACGTCGATTATCGTATCACACAATGTTTCATAACAACTCTCGAGGAAGGTAACGAACAAATAATCTCATCAACAGACGTAACATCAAGTAACATGGAGAAGCTAAAAAATGCAAACATTAATCATTTCGAACAATAAAACAAGAGCATACTCTCTAGCCATTAGGCACATGAAAGCAAAGGCACTTACAGTGGTGAAAGTGTTATGGAATTTCGCGATGCACCAGCCATTATTGTAATTGGAGTGAGACGGTACGTCTAGACCGGCCACAGCATCGGCATGGCGGAGTACATCTTGAATGATGGGGAGCAATGATCGGGGACGTTCACACCGATCACAGCAGATGCTTAGAAATCAACTCGATTATTATTAGGTCTATTGACGTCTCAGATTTCACGGTTAAGTAGTTTTAATGAATTTTCTAGTTGGATAATAACGTCTTAAATATTATATTGGCAACTATTTTATAAGAAATCTATTGTTAATATCTTATTTTACTTTCTTCCTTTTTGTCTTTATGTTATGTTGTATAAGCATACATTGTTTTCTCTACAATAACCAAGACCATGTTATAATTAAGTAATGTGACTGCAATGTCACCTACATAGATAACTTTGATAAGGCCACACTCATCCGTTTAAATATCTTCGAGACAAGTGAAAGGTTATTTAGGATGATACATAAATATTTCACCATTTAAAATAACATCTAGCATTTCAATACTTTTTTTGTTATAAACAAAATAATTGGACGTGCAAACGTTCTTTTCGAACCAAACCAGTAATTTAATATTCCAAACGAATACTTTTACATCATAAAATGAAAAGGTACATTCGAAGCGTATTATCACGCTAATTAAACACGGGTTTAGCATGTGCAGAGTGATAGGAAAGTGAAAGTTTTTAAGAACAGAATCAGACGTTAGAAGACTATATTTATTCTATGGTAAAGATAAAGTTCAAGAACAGACCTTATCGGTTAGTATCATTAAGAGTTTTTTAACACAGTGTTATTACTAAAACAATCGAATCTACAATTTGGAATGAGCACCTAGCTTCACTGGCTAACAGGCTGACAGACTACTTTTCTATTTTGACATTTCAAAAGTACCTATTTATGGTTTAGTTGGAATAAATGATTTTGACTTTGAATGATTTAGTAATAGCCGTCTTTTCATAAATAGGAGCCTGCTGATTTTACTAGGTAATCCTTTAAATATCTTACAAAAGAACGATGTATTGAATTAATTTCAATTAGAGTAGATAAAGAACGAAAACAAAGGTCTATTCAATGCCTGTTTAGGTAAGTGCTAGTTCAGGATGGTATTGTACCATTATATTAAATGCAAAGATAGCAATAGCCGTAAGTGCATTGTCTTATAACAATACTAACTTATAAGATACTATATTGTACAGTCCCGTTTTCCTATACACTACTTCAACAAATTAAACTCGATAGATAATGAACTTATTTAATGTAAGTCGTGGTGGCCCGGAGGTTAAGTATGAGGGTTGGCCCGCTTCTCATGCATGAGGGGGTTCGAAACCTGGCAAGTACCAATGTGAATCTTCCGAGTTATATGCACTTTCTATGATTATTTAGACACCAGTGACACGGTGAAGGTAAACATCGTGAGGAAATCTGGACTTATAATTTCTAATTATAAGTTTGAAATCGCCAACCCGCCTTGAGCAAGCGTGATGATTAATGCTCTAACCTTCTCCGTATGAGAAGAGGGCTTTGCTCAGCAGTGGGCACTTATAGGCTGATGATGATGATGAGTTATTGAACTATCATTTTATTACTTTTCATCCAAGTGTGGAAATCGGAAACTTATTATGTAACAATTAATCTCGTAAAATTACTTCAATTAAACGTAGTTATAAATTAATAGCTATAAGAGTGTTATAAGGAAAAGTAGATGATAATTTATTGAATAATTGTTGGAGGAAATAATTTCTCCTTTCGTTGGGTATAAAAATTGAACGACATGGTAATTCGAGTTTCCTTTTCCGCCATAGTAATGAGCGAAGACGGAGACTAATTCTATAAAATCAATGAAGTCAAATTAAAGTTCGTATCTTAGTAATTAGTAATGAAACACTACGGAAATTGTGAGTTTATTTATAATCGATCTAGCTTAAATAAATTGTATTAGGAACATGTACTTATTCATAACAGTAACGCGTAAATTCTTTGGTGATGCACGAGCTGATGAACGAGATATGAACACACAGTAACTACAACTTGAATCTATATTTAGGTGTCAAAACCCAACCCGGTGTCATTGACTGGGAGACTAACACATGTCAATCAACGTCTCATTTTAGAATATTTTCGTCCAACATTATAAGCGACGTTGGTATATGTAGGTACACGCGCAACATACTACCTACCAACTGTTTACTTTGTCAGTATGTTATAAGGTTCAAAATCTATTAGCGAAAATTCACAGGAGAAATTAAGAACTATAAAACATTGGATCTTTCGAATAATAATACCAGTGACTAATTCCAACTTCTAAGACATTTTGATGTGATTTAACACAGACAGGCAGCTGACAAAATTTACTAGTAAAATCATAATGAACAATGGTTTTGGCTGTTTATCAAGGGGCAACCCACCTGTTTTGTAATGTTGTTTTGTATTTCGAAATACTGACACAGTAACACTGGTTATTGAAGAGTTAACCTATATAATTCTAGGAATTGTACCGGCTGGTTCAGTGCATACTGGCTGCATTGCGGCATACGTATTCTTGGCTCCTAGAGACGACCTTCAGAGTGCTATCTCTGCTTATTTCATATTATGAAACCATGTACTCAGTAATGGCCCAGGTTAATTCTTAACTCGTGCCAGAAAATACAGACCCAACTTTTTATTTTCATATGGACATTTTATGACAAAAATATTGTTTTTGACGTTACGATGCCTGCTGCATTATTTTTACCAATTTCTAGAATATTCTCAAACAGTATTAAATTTAGATTGCCAGAAAACATAACATATGCCATCAATTTTATTTCCAATAACTAATTCGATATCGTTAATCAAAACATACGAAGTGTGAATACTGCTACAAAATAAATCACCAGAATTAAGTTAATATTGTCTATTTATATTGACTGGCACGATTACCTCTCGCTGGAGGAATAAGTAATAGCAATGATATTATTAGTATTATTCTATCTAGGAGATCTAGACCACACATTGAGTCAGATTTGGAGCGACCGCGGCGTGTGGTCGCAAGATGAATTGTAACAGATCTAACAAAGTGAACATCACAGTATAAAGTGGACCAAGAAACATTTTCTTCATCTACAAATCTTTTGCCATTATAGGTTTGATTGGTTTCTGTAAAAAAAAGTAAGACTGTAGAACAAGATGGTTAAAATTGGTCAGAAAATAAGTAAATAGTGTTTTTGCCATGTTTGTACAAAGACGCCAAAAGGATCACAACAGTTTAAAATATTTTTAACCATAACTAGAAAAGAGTCTGGAATCATCCAAAATAATTATAAGTAATCAATAAAAACACACAGGACAAAATTACAAAGTGGCTGTGCCTACTAAGAAAAAGGATCACCTTTCACTGCCCCGTCGCGTATATAAGCTAATACTAATATTCCTATTAAACGCAATATACCCGAAGATATTTCAAGGGAAAGAGAAAAATGGATAGGTAATATATTGTTCCAGTAACGTGAGCTGGCAAATGTCCCTTGGGTCCTCTCTACCTTCACAACGAGCGTAGGGTTGTTGTAATAACCAGGTTACACAGATGGTGACCGCAGGAAATTCTAGCATAGCCACAACGAATATGAAGGGCTTCGGTTGAAATTATGATACTCTTACAAAATGTAGGTTAAAGCTTATTGATTTGTGAAGAGTATGAGGTAATAATTTCGATGAAGGACTTACATTTTTAAAGGTTGTTTGAGATTAATGAGGACGTTTGGAGAATAGATGGTACAATTAAAACAAACGAAACGCCACAACGAAGCTGAAAAAGGTGATTTTCTTCATGATAAAAACAAGAAAAAAAGTATAGATGAAGAAGACTGTGCAATGAATATATTGAGTATTGATTTCAAAGAGCAAAATATAAAAGATGTATTTTAAAGCAAGAATGCTTTAAAACATCGAACGTCATAGACCCTACCCGGATGGAATGTTTAGCTCAACGTAGAGAGAAAATAATTATTTTTTACGAGGTTCCGATAAAATTTGTGTTTACGACTGTAATGTATGTTTACATTGGTACGACCTTTGGTCACAGTCAAAGTATTTATGTTCAGTTTTAAAAGTCAAGGGTCCTGTTTATTTTGTTGTCAGGGTCATTTTGACCAGAAACGTTTTGATCTTTTGCCACTTTAAGCTTTTCACCATTGTATCTACTATTAGGTTTGGATAGACTAGCCTCAGCCTCGCTTAAGAAATGTCAACCGATAATTCCCCATTTATTTGAGCTCGAAACTTAACATCCTCTGGTTTCTTATGGATTTACAATTTTAGGTTTAAAAAGTGCTTGGCGATGAAAAACCGCTTTAGTATTTTGGGCCTCGTAAAAAGGGAGCATTGATCTCAGAATTATAAATATTGCTATTACCGTATGTATACTTTAAAGGCTCAAGTGGGTTAGACAAAGAAACGCTGTAAAAAGCTGTGAAGAGGGTGTTGTAAATTGAAAGTAATGAATACATTCGCTCGAAATTAAGTTTAAAACAAAGATCAGCAACAAATAAGTAAAAATTGACGAGAAAATTATAGTCAGTCGTGAATTTTAGGGCAGCCATTTTCATGCAAAACAGTAGTTAGTGCTAATCAGTAAAGTACAAAGTGGAAATAGTACAGTGAGAATTAATAAAGAGGATTAAAATCAAGATTTCTATAAAATACTTAAACAAAGGATTAGTTTAATCATGGGAGACCGCATGGTTGGCGCAGTGACAGAGCAACCGTTCGATTAAGGCACGGAAGAACTCTGTGTGATCCACTAATTGTTGTTTCGGGTCAGAGTGTCATGTGTATGTGAAGTCATATGTTTGTACCTACGGTACAGGATAAAAAATTTGTATATTTCTTTGCATTGACCACGTTAAAAAAGGAAAAATAATCTAATATTATATTTTTTAAAAACAATCTTCAAGGCTTTCCTTATAGTGAAGTAGATAGATGATCGTGGACTCGTGACGTAAGCAGCCTGTTTATGGAGACGTGAGGTGTCCTAATAATGGGAAGTACCAAGTGTCACGAACGAACGACACGGAACTCCATGATGGTAGTGCTGACATGACACACATGGGAGTGAATATCATTACGGTTCTATTTCCTGGTATAAAATGTGGGTTGTTTGTGCCTAATTGTTTTAACAGTGTCTTTGTAGGATCTTGGTCGACCAATCAAAGTTTTTTTTTACTATTTTCGTATGAGATAGATCGCTAAATGAGCAGACGGATTACGTGATGGTAAGCACTCGGCGCCGCCTATGGACACCCCCAACACCAAAGAAGTTACGAGCCTTTTCGGGATATCGTTTAATACTTTCTTTATCTATTATATCATATTTATAATTAAAATGATTTCTGAATAATATTCTAATTAGAATCAAGATTTACTTTCATACGTAGCGTTTAATTACACAAACAATTACCAAAATTAATTAAACACACAAACAAAGCTAAACAAAAGAATATAAAAACTAAAATGACAGAAGTAGACCTAAAAGAAGACGCGAGAAAAACTATGTATTACCTAATGCGACATAACAATGAAATTATGAAATATTATGTAGAGGAACTTGTCTCAGTTTATAAGAAATGTAACAATGAAGCTGTGGTATGTAATCTATCTGTGTGAATGTGAATCTTTGACAAGCTTCTTATAATAATGACAAGTTCCGTGGTTGAACACAGTTTTTTGACGTGAGAAACTGGGAACTGAAGAAAAATGCGAGACATTTACGTTTGTTATTATGTAATTGGATGATTTATTGTTATACTATGCTATGCTATGGGATATCATTCCTAAAGAAGCCAATAAAGATATGTTAATCGTGGGAGAGCCATGCTTCGGCACCAATGGGTCGGTTCGAACGGAGTCATACCACGACCTCACTGAAAACAAAAAAACAATCACAACGTTGTGTTTCGCCGTGTGAGCCCCAATCCCTCCCCCTCCCCTATCCCTTTCCAATCCTTAAAAATCCACAACCCTTATCTCCAAAAGGCCGACAACGCACTTGTAACTCCTATGGTGTTGCCGGTGTCCATGGGCGGCGCCGATTGCTTACCAACAGGTAATCCGTCTGCTTGTTTGCCGACTTATCCCATTAAAAAAAACTTAACGCACGCAGGTTTAAAAAAACATCGGTTAGAAAATATATCAATTAGACGTGACATTTTCCTATTGAAAATTGCGCTTGTTTCTTTTTTATAATAATGAAATATATACGTATCAATTTTCAATTGCATGCACAAAGACAATATTTCTTGCATGTATGTAACCCTGTCAGATTAATCACAAACTGAATAAGTAGCGTAGCTAAGAAATAGAATTGCAAATTATCATTTAAATTGTCAGTAAAAACGGCATTAGAATTCCAAGGCCTATTATTGGTTGTGCTGTTACTAGTGTACCACCCACTATTAAAATGAAATGTAAACACTTGGACGATATACAAGTACAATTGAGATCCAATGACCATCCAGATAAGTGTATTCAACACAAATTATTTTAGGCCCCTACCACTAATGATCAAAAAGAAAGACAAGTCATGATAAAAGAAACCAAGGAACATCATAACGTAGCTATTAAAAATGAAAGTAAATACCAGAGTATTACCGTGGTATTACGTAGGTATATAATGCATAATAAGCACTCCCACGAATAAGACATTACACAAAAAACGTTCTCAGTACCAATTCTGACGGGACGTGATCATTTATGAAGCGAAGAAACAAATAATTTTGAATGAACATTCATTTTAGTCAGATATATTAAATAGACTGAACACAAAAAGTTTTAGATAGCTGAAAGTATGTAATGGCCCGCGACGATCAGGTAATAAATCAAAGAGACTATTTTGATGTAGAATAAGATTTGTATTTCAATTGAGCAATATTAATGAGAAATGCTTCATTCAAATGATACATTGAAGCATTTTTTTAAGAAGCCTCAACGTATGTAGATACAATATTTTAAATATTTAAAGATGTTTTTAAGGATTAAGATGCTTTCCCTTAAGTCCATAAGTCTGGGTTCACACACTAAAGTAAGAATCATGATGTGCTTGACGACCTTCCTACAGTCGCAGAATTGAATGGAAGCCAAAGTAATATTAGCAATTACTGTGAATGCATGATGAAGACTTATCTATGATTAAACGTAATTATGTAAAAACGTTTGTATTCAAAGTAATTATTAGAAATGTAATTAATGTTTTATTCGAAAATCCAGCTATGACGAAGGTCTTATCAGGTACAGACAATACCATGAGCTAAAATGATTTACGAGTGAGATTAAAAAGGTTGGATTTAATTAGGGCCATTCCATTTTTGATACACCTATCATTTTGGAAGGGTAACGTAACAGTCACATTTTGCTAAACAATCCTAACACAAGTGTGAAGAGTTTAATAAGTAGTTACAATTATGAGATATGAATAACGAGCCGTGAAAAGAAAGTGCCAACTGAATTAATTTTAAAATGTATATAAATGCGACATGAGCACCACGAAATTAATTACCGTGATTACATAAAATTAACGTGCTAGACTTACATAACCACGATCGTGTAAACAATAAATCACTATCAACCTTGAAGAGAGGATGTTTGAACAAGCATCTTTTACGAAAATTCGATAGCAATTCACTGGGGGACTCATTAATATCCATAAAAGGTTGGCAGACCTCAGTTCCTAGCTTCCTGTGGAAGTGCTAACAATTTCCGAGGCGGACGGGGTCAAGTGCTCTAGGGACAATCACGATGATATGCCGTGAAGATTGGAAGGAAGCCATGGCCTGAATTTTTGGTTCGGAAGTCGCTGATCGATGGGCGGAGATAAGTTGGTTTTTTGCTTAGTAACGCTACAAAATACGGTCAGTTTATGAAGAGTTATGATTTGGTAATGACTATAAGAACATCTTTCAACTAGTAAGACTCCCAAAAAGTCAAGTGTTTCCAGATAATAAGATTTTACTACCAGTGCAATCAACTTCTGTATGTACGTAATTGAAATTCTTGACTCTGTTATCATTACAGTACTAGTTAAAAGACAAATCATAAAGCATTTGTATGCAAATATGAATACAGCTGACCGCACGCCTTCATCTTAGTACCATAAAAGGCATAGGTCGGTTTGGTAGCATACAAATTGTTCGAGTGGGCTGACTAAGACAATGTTTAGTACAGTCTAATGACGACAAGTCAGTGGGCGACTCACAAAGAACCACCACCATGAAGTTTATTAAGAAAGGGCTATTACAAAGATTTTGTTACAAGTGGAGATAGTATTAACTGGTATGGGTTAGGTATATTTTTCATTTCAGGACATTAGAAAATACTGTTTATCATTGGACACTTCTAAGAACGAATCACTATGCAAATGCAGTGTTGGAACTAATTGGTCATTAGAAATTCTTAGACAAGTCGTTTTGTTTTCTGTTCCTGTGATGGCTTTCGAAATAAGTATTTATTTTACCGTCTACATAAGTTTTACTTAAAATGTCAATACTAACGGTAAATACTTTATTTGTATACCAGGTCGTAAGATCATTATTATCGTCTTAGTTAAAGTTATCTATTTCCTTTTCGTAATAGTGTCCGTCCGTTTTGCAACAGTCATTGCAATAGACATCGTTACATCCTTCATAACTATTATCTACTTTTACAAATTGTCGTTATCCTTTAATATTCCAAGAATCTCTATTATGCATATTGTTTTCTGCAGAGGTATGAATACATACGTTTAAGCAAGAAGAATTCAAGAAAAAATACGATTCCAATGTTATACAATCCCAGAAATGTTTAGCGGAGACGACATAAATCACAAACATCTGACAAGCCTTCGCGAACATTTCGTTCCGTATAATTGATTGCTTAGTGAAAGTAAAGTGTAACAAAAAGGAAAAATGGAGTGGAATTCAAAATAATTATAGATGTAATCAAAGATAGACAGACAATACGAGAGGGTAGACAATACCGGAGCTATTTGTCACGGCATAGATCAGTTTCTCATTGCACAATCAAAATCTGATGAGATAATGTGGGTTTCAGACCCATTGGACCTTGAATATGATTTCGTATGAAGAGTTGAGAAATTAAGATAGGTATCGTAAATTGAAAAACATTTTGACTTGGAACTGAAGCAAACGATAAAAGAAACAAAATATTTAGAAAGTAAAATTCGCAGCACAGATAATCACGTGAATCATAAGCGGAATATGGATTGGATACGTTTTGCAGTGATAGCTTTGTAACGTTAAAACTTACTGGCAGCTGTCATAGTTTCCCTGGGCGGGAGAAGTCATTGGATGATTTTCCCCTGACAAAAAAAAAAAGCTGTCATAATTTGTCAGCTTCGAGGCACAAACTAATAATTTTTTTTCTCCTGTATACCAGCTGTGTACGATGAGCTGGTTGGTCAAGGTAAACAGGCGAAGTAAGGGTTGAGTTTGTACCAATAATGAACCGTAGAGGACTCATTGGGAATTTGAACACGATGTCTCGACATGATTGACTAATCTACACATAAGGGCAGATCCAGACAAGTTACCTTAGTGAGCTGCGAATTACAAAACATGCAGAATATTTTCCCAACGAGGACGAAAGAACTGTCTATATTCTACCTGGGACCGGTTGCATCGCCCACTGTGTGAGTCATCCAGGTGGGTTCGCGTGATGTAATGATAGGCTCAGTGCATGTTACGTCTGCACGTAGGTGTGAGATGCATTTAGTATGCGAAATGTAAATTATTGTTGACATTGGGATGAGCTAGCATTGCTGTAATATTCGATGATTGTAATATAAGATTAGATTGGATTAGGAATGTGTAAAAATCTGGTTGTTAAAAATGCACTGTAATCGCTAGCACTAACATCTTTGTAGCCTATTGCAAGATTGACATCTACAAATGCTCTTATGCTGCAGTCAACAAAAATTTAATTATTTCTGGGCTGTAAACCCCACAATACAAGATTGTTATAATGTGGAAATATTTTAGTCACAAAAAACTAAATCAATCGTTCATTGTTTGTGGTGCTCAGTAACTACTCACTCATAAATAATGTAGCAAGTGCTTAAAACAATACCCGACATACTTTGGTGTTGACGCGAGGAACACTGAGAGAAGTGTCAGGTTCAATACAGAATGCTCTTTGTTATGCTATTGGAAAGTACAATTATTATGGTACATGCTGCATAATTGGCATATCATCATACTTAGTTTCCATTACTGAGATATCTTCATCGACATTTTTAGTCATTCCACTTTATTAATTTTACTAGAAATTATATTTTATAGTTTCAACATAAAAGTGGACAGCATCTCGAACGATTAACTTTGTTAGTTTCTCAGAATTAGATACGTTTTTAACACCAGCATCGTCGGAAATGTCATCAACATTAAGTAACACTATACTAAATCCAAAATCTTCTTTAATCTTTTTTACTAAAAACAGTTTTAAAGTAAAATGGGTCACCATTTAAAAGCAGTGTAAGGTTTCAATTACAGTTGCTCGCCTGATCGCAGTCCGCATACAGTCAGTCGCATGCGGATAATGTTGCCGGCTGACCTAATATAAAGTTTCTTGTATAATTGTACTATGTAGGTATGGGAATGCACTTAGCTAGTCTTTGAATGGATCAGCATAGTATTGTGGAGAAATACAATACTTTTAAGTAGGTATAGCAAATATTTTTTGTTTTTATAATAACTATCGTGAGACATACTAAATTAACTAAAATTCGCGGGTTACTCACGTGTAAATGTTGAGAAAAGCTCTACTAGTTAGTGTTAGCGTGTAGTACGACGTCGCCGCGTCCGCGCACGCTGCTCATGAGGAAGAACCCCTCTGTGGTTCGAAACTAGTAGAGCTTTTCTCAACATTTACACGTGAGTAACCCGCGAATTTTAGTTAATATTTTTTGTATTCTATGCACAATCAATATATATATGGTCTTTGAAAACACTACAATAGTTACGAAAGAAGTAGTATTTGAAGGTAATAATCGCAATAAATTCTTATAAAGATACAGTGAGCGTCGGTCGTCCACCTGAGACCAGCAGTCGGCACTAAAACAATCGATTACAATCTGCTGTAAACTAGATTACACCCCTCGTTTCCATCGATGCAACTGATGCAGGTAACAGGTTTAGAAGCCGGTCGATGGCGACGCTCAGAGCTATTCGCTCAATGATCCTCAATCAAGCTAACAACATAGTCACGACACCCTGTGGTTATCGATACTAGAGATATGAATCGATTACAAAATCGAGTGGGCGAATCACCACTACTAGTGGCCGGTTCTGTGCGAATAACTGTGCCAGTTATGACATGTAAACTGTAATATTTCTTTATACAACATCTAAGATTATAATTGGCAGTAGACGATTGATCTTTACAAAATATTACTCATCTAAGTTAATCTGGAAGCCAACCAACGTCCTTAGGATAGATTTGTGATAGGAGTGGGCGATGCATCGATTCCGTATCGATATTTCCAATAGACACTTATAGTATAAATGGGATCGTAAAGCCTTTTAAGGGATTAACTGAAGTGTCGTGGGCTTCTTTATACGATAGGGTTTAACGAGGCGAGTATCTAGAAAAGCACTTAGGAATGAATTGTTATTAATTCTATAGTTGGAATGTTGGTAGATATTTGCGAATCCATTTGGAAGGCAATTTGAAAAGAAACAATGAAAATGGTCTAATTCTTGGTCCCGTAATGCGTGTTATAAAATGGCCTATTCCTAACAGACATTGTTAGCTTGATATTTATGTCCTTCATCTTACTTAGTATTTTAAAGTAAATAGTTGTCAATTGTTCCATTGACTGCACAGTCACCAATCTAGATAGAATGGTTCAAACAGATAAAATTTTAATTCAATATAAGTAAGGCTAACAAGAACTGGATCAGTAATATGTATGGTTCAAAGAAACCCACTTAGGTACTTAGTCAGTTCGTCACGTAGTAAATCTACGTCACATTTAAATACTAGGCTAGTTAATGTTTGTAATTTTATTAGACATTCATATCATGGTAGGAGGAGAGTCAATGACGTGTCAATCAATTGAGAATACATGGCCATGCAAATGATAATTCACACACTATTATAAAGATTGATTACATAGACTTTTATTATGACTTTGTGAGAATGGTACACGACACGACCGAAGAAGATATTTAATTTCTTTTTGTGTATATGCTGTATGAATGATAGAGTAGCTTAATTAAAAAAAGTATCGTAATCTTTTAACCATGTACTAATGAATTACTGATCAGTATTAATCCTATCGATAAAGATATCACTATACTAGTGGGTAGTGACTAATTACGACAGCATACCACCGCGATGCCAACTATTTGACCGCTCGTGACGCATGATCAAGTAGACATGATCATCCACCGGATTCCAGAGCCTGATAAGCATGCTGATTAGTAATTTAATTTTACCACTATAGAAGAGTTAGATGAAATCGGATACTTGTTGCATCAAATTGACATGATAGAAGCAAACATATCTACGACATACAGAGAAAATAAAAAGTAATTAGTACTGTTTAGATAAAGTTTAAAATCGAATACACGAGCAACAATAACCAGCAAGTAAGAGATCTAGGATTAAGAGTTTCATCTACTAAACAAGACTAAGAACACATAAATAAACAGGCGTTGAAATATTAAAAACAATTAGGTACATTGACCTGATTGTTAGTACCAGTTTTAACTCTCAGACAGATTGAGGGCAAGACTGTTGTGATCGTATTAGACCTGTTGTTTTCGATTAATAGCTGAGGGCTAGGCCAGCTTATGTTAACTTAAGGGGAGAATAAATAGGCTTTATGTTGAAAAATAAAGCGAATGCTTGGATGCTTCCACATGTCTCCATACATAACATAAAAATCGGTAGACGCCATGAAGCTAAGCTTTTTAGGTGAGACTAGCTACTCTCGCGCGGTTTCACCGGCTGCTTAGCTCCATTTTATCGTAGCGTGGTGTTTTATAGCCTGTAGCACTCAGGAACATTGTAGCTATCAATCAGTGAAAGAATTTTGGCAACCAGCGATAGCAAAGATTACAAACTTACAAATTTTACCACTTTATAATATTAGTATAGATAGAGCAGATGCTTTCTGTAACAAGTACAAATACTCTATATGATTGAAAATAAATGAAAACTGCAACAAGAAGAAATTACGATTTTTTTTAAACGTGCAAAAGCATCGACGTTTATAAGTCTATAAGAACGCAAGGGATAATTACAAGAAAGTTATCCGGATAAGTAGGAACAGACATTTATTGGCACCTAGTCGACTTTAATTCTGTCGGAAGTGTTTAAGTAGTCGTTTTATGAAATAGATTGCGAATGGAAAAAGCGAGAATCGATATTGAGTCTTGGTAGTGGTTGACGAAGTTCTAGAAAAAAAAACGTAAGTTACTTAAATAATTGCAACCATTCTTAAAACCAATCAATAATGTATAAAACAGAAATATACAATTTCCATGCCAAAGCCAAAGCAAATGAACATGCTACAGCAACCCACACGAAACTCAGGTACCAAATACTGTCACTGAGAAGTGCTCTAAAATGTTACTGGGACAAAATTACAGTCGAAATACATTACAGGCACATAAACAAAACCGTACGCCAACATTCTACAGGCCATCTTAAAACTAATAGTGGAATTTATGACAGACATTCACGAGTCAGCTAAAACCGCTTAGAAAAATGTAACAAAAAACGAGGCTATCCTACCTACAATGACTGTGACGAATGTGAAGATGTATGTTTTTCATAATTAGGTATTGTTGTTTTGTCGTCCACACAACAATAGGCCACTCGCTTCTTTAAAATAATTGCGGAGGGTCAACGAGTCGAGGAGGTTTCTCCTAGTTCCGCTGCTGCACTGTTTCGTCTTCGTCAATCAAATCTAGGGTTATAAATTTAGGTTAGTTCTTAATTTAACGCAAATCTACAAGTATCTAGTTCATCTGATTGATTTGGCTTTAAGAGTGTGGATGGATGGTTTTAAATGACGTTTATATTCGTTCAAACGATTGTGTGTCATCGGTCTGCGCAGACGCTCGGACGCTACATTCACCTGCGCATGAGTCATATGTACGTAAGCTTTATTTTTTTTTGCATCTGTGATGGGTGTAACGCTTTTATGTGTTGAGATTGCTGTCTCATATAATTAGAATGCTTAATTCAAGCATAATTAAAATGCAGTACATCTGCTTGTTGATGATTGAAATCTGACTCATACAGCTATTGAAGAATAAGTCGTAAGCGTGGACAGGTGGTCAGGTGTAAGTATTCGATAAACAACATTTATCGGTCATATAAAAATATATGCAAGTAGTAGAAAATTAATAAATTCATATAATTAAAGCGGGTGGTAGCGACAGAACATTACATTAAAAAGTAGTAACCGCAAAAAGAAAGCGTAATTAAAATAGCAAATACGAGTACATTTACAGTTGTCATTAAACGAATAGTGAATCCGAATATTTTAATCAGTAGAAAGCTGATAGACGGAAATAATGGCATCAAGTACATACGATTTACATAGTTAACATTATTCGTGATCGAATAACATTCGTAGGGAATTGACGAAGTCGTTGATTCCGGACTTTCATTGCCAATGTCGTTTTTATGCTCAATCGATTAAACTATAAATACGACGGTACTAAAGGTTCTGGAAAGTTCTACGTTGAAATATTTAAATTTTTAGCTGGGTGTTTCAGTTGTTAATTACTCGTGTGTGCCTATAGTAAAGATTGTTTTATCAGTTCAGATTACGTTACCTTCACTACTCGTATAACTGCACCGTTACTAGCAATGAATAATAATTTTATTAATTCAGATGTAAATGTATGCATAGGTGCACTTTGGACTGCAGTGAGAGGTAAGCTTTTGGATTGAAAATTGAAAGCAACAAGGACGGTGTGTAGTGTAAGTGTTAATGAATTATGAATCCACGTGATACTTTGACCCGCAAGTAAATAAAAACACACCGACGTAATTTGTCGTCATAAAAAAAGTCATAGATCACAAAATGTTCCCAATGGAAATATTCTGGAAAATCTTATTATAACCAGCCAAGTGTTCCGCTCTGTTTAGGACGCTTTTGAAGAAAATGGTGACGATAGATCGCATCCACTGTATTTAGATCACACTTAAATGAAAATTGGAAACAGATGGACTGGGATTTCGAAATGGTTTTCTATGGAATTGACGAATTCAAGTAAATACAGATTAATAATTTTTAAAGGAAGCTAGAAGTATATAGATGAAGAATGAAAAGACAAAAGCGTAAATGTTTGCATGAAACTCATTGGTATGTATACCTACAAATAACAAGCGACCAATGAGTCAGAAAATGCTAAATTCTATATTTTCTGGGGTGATCCGTGTGGATGAAAGTAACGTAGCGGTAACAGATGATACTGCACTGGTTCATTGTCAGCACCACAATAACCCACTTTCTTACACTTGCTTGTCATTCTAACAATCTTACAACGAGATTTTCTATCACAAGAACAAAGAAAGTAAATATATTGCAATTTTGCATTGTAGATTGTGGCATACACGACCATTTTAAGTGCTGTTTTGGCTTTCCATTTGTACTGATATTGTACAAATAATAGCTTCACATGGAGTAAGAAAAGATTTAGATTAATTTTTAGAATCAATTTTTTATTACTATTTAAGTAAACGGCTTGGAGTCAGACTTTATGCTTATTTAGGGCACAAAGAACTTCTCTTTCTTCTTCAATAGAAGACATATTGTTCACCAATGTCAAGATGGCGTCTTCTTAAGTTAAAACTTTTGGCTTAAATGACGCGTCAAGAGTCCAGTAATTTGAACAATTGCTGCGCAGATGTGCACTTTCTCAAGCAACAATTCCCTTGTTCACTAGCGCTGACCCGTTTACTGTAGCGCCACGCTTCTATTCCCGAGCGTGACTCACAGTACTAATTATAAGTAAAATTACTCGAGCACGGTCGTTACTCTACCGACCAGTTGTAACAAGTTAGGTAATTCTCGTATTTATATTTAGGTGTACGTAGGTCAAGAACGCTGTAAACCAAATTTATATTGACACTTTTTTAAATGTACCGATTGATTTTGATAATAATATAAGTCTACAGAAGCCTGTAGCCACTGTTCATGTTCATAAGAAGCTGTAGTTCACACTACATTCCCGATTACTATGTAGTAAGTAAATTCTTAGTGTAGCTTAAATTAATACTTGGACTTTTGATTACAAATTAGCTGTTTTCATTGTGCTATCTACTATCTATTATACTATCAAAAACAGATCAAAACATACAAAGTAGATATGATAATTATATTACAATCTATTAATGCTTGACCCTATAAATACACGTGCAATTTTACAACGCCTATTTTCAATCACATTTGTCATTAGCTCGAACGTATGCCAGTGCTACGAGTTGAAAGAGACAGTAACAACGGTAATGACGAATTAATAATATATTTATAAACGACATTAACTAAGGATAATGTTTATAATTCTGATATAACCACAATTAATGCAAATATAACTAACTACCAGAACGAAAACATATCTTAAAATACTTTTGATGCATCTGTTACAACTAGTTTTAGTTTGCATCATTTATTCATCATAATACTGTATTTTAATTTACGATATATTATTATTAGATACTAATTTTCAACAATTACAATTTGTCATACCTACCTAAATGTTACTTATATTCAGATTTAAACATTGTTAATTATTTATTTACACAGTATGTAAAGTTGCAATCTCATTCGCACAAGTAAAATACATAAAAGTAACTCAAACGTTATGACTGTGGTTGATGTAAACACTAACCATATTTTTGTATTGTTTTTATAATATTTTTTATGGTGTGGACTTGCCATTTTGAAATACATAAACATGAAAACAAAAACCGAATATGGAACTAGGTACAAAGGTATAGAATAGTAGAAAGGAATAAGACTTGTTTAATGTTAAACATTTAGTATAACCGCTTGAACAACTAATTGATCAAGCTTAATCAAGTTGTCTACATAGTTCAATACAAAGCCGGTTTCTCTGTCCCTATATCCCTATGCATGCTTGAATCTTTAAAGAAGCAACGCGGTTTTTTAACAGTTACGAGCTAACCAATTTTAAGAATGTTGGTATAAGACCTACTACCTATAACCAATACTTTAAACTACTTTGTATACATAAGCTGTGAGCCTACCTTATTATAATAAATAAATAAACAGAAAGAATGACGAAAGAGGAAGACTTGTATGTATAATATCATCCATTAAATAGTGGAGAAATTTAGTATCAGCATTGTACACATGTGAAGCCGGGGCGGGACGCTAGTTTCGGTTTAAATTTCAATCTTGACTTTTTGTTCCAACTCTCACAGTTACCGCTCCAGATGACGATGATTACAAATTAATATTGCGCATGCGTAATAAGGCGATACCGAGAATCATACAAGTTGAGAAACTGAGTGATTGTGATGCAAGTAGGCTCTATGCTCTAATACATGTAAGAATGTACGATGTTAATGTTAATTAAGGAAAACAAAAAACATCTCAGTCATTGGTGATGTATGTTGAAGTTCGGATTCAATTGAAATCAGGTACTGTAGTACAATTGGAGTTAGTAGTACCTACTGTAGCATCGCTCTTTTAAAAGTAGAATCGCAAATGTTTGTAATAAGTCCAGTTTATTATTTTAAACTCCCGTAGAACATAGCGTTAATCATTCAGAACGACAAAAAAAAAAAACAGAATTACAGCTAATTTCGAATTTCAATAGTAATATCAATGAACTGGTCTGATAACTCTTACTACTATACCACCATAGGCCAATAAAATTATCAGTCACAGTAAAAACTAACGACACACAAATAAAAATAGAAAATCGAAACGAAATAGCTAGTATAAATATTCAAATAAAAATATTTGGACAACAAGACGGAACTGGCACTAAGGATCTAAAACATCACTCACAATTAGGTGATTTATGAAAAAAAAGAGAATCGAATAAATAGAAAATATAAAATTAATAAATACATTTATCTTCAGTGTCTCCAGGGTCTGGAATACCATCAGTATCACGCATGGCTTTCATTGATAACTAAAGTATCAAACTACAAAGATGTTTGCATAACATCGCGTAGCGTGGTAAAATATTTTCATTCACATTCTTCTGACGTATTCAAAATATTTACTATTTGCGTTTCTTTAAATGTCAACATTAATATTACTCAGATGAGAATTACTGAGTAGTTCTCATAATAAATATTCGTTTCCTTTTCCTTTTTAATTTCTTTCTTTCTATTCCATACTGGATTTACTTTGTTTTTGTTGAATTAATTGGATTATTTTATTGGAATCTTTGCAAATATCTAGAATAATTTATAGTTTTTGTTTGAAATTAAACAGAGTTAAGAAATTACATAAAAAGTTTAACAGTCTCAGCGTGTCCAGCCTTCAGTGTTTAGGGTTGAGATGAGACTGAGGCGTAATGTTTCGCGGCACCCAGTACGTTGCAGGAGAAGGATCGGAGTGGCTTTTGGTCAGTAATATTCTTGTCTCGCCCCACTCAGGGCAGAAGTTAAGTGGCGACTTACCTCAACAAAAAGCAAGTAGAAGCTATGAGTGGTCTAGGTATGCCTGACATAGAACAGTCCAATTTGAAAAATCCTAATAGTTCGTCCATCATTAAAATGTTCATCATAACACAATTGATTCACCCATGGGAACAATTATTATATTCAACAATTTGAATACGACTGATGTATTCATAAAATATCATATAATATACGAATTCATAAATTATCATATAAGAATAACGAACGTTTTTAAAAAGTGAACGGGATTAACGGTCATCCTAGGTTCGACACCGTTATTTACCGCTAAAAATTCTTTATCCATGTTAACATGATCATTATAATTGACTTAGGCCTATAAAGGCATGGCACAATCTTTTTAAATTTTAAATCTTTGATGAGTACTATTTTAGCGTCACCCGTAGTAACAGTAAACATTCATTGTTTTATTATTTATTTAGTTTAACATACATGACAGTGATTGAAACTTTAATATGCTCATAATCGCTTCCATCTATGGTTGAATCGTGGGTCGATGATGTTTGAAGGTTATTCTTTTCAACACCGTTAATTTTGAAGACATTGTATAATGTTGTTACAACATAATAATCCACCGTGTATGGTGCAGATTGATAAAACAAAGTAGATAATGACCCCTTTAAAGCTTATAGAATAAATAACTGTTTCAAATGAATCGGAAAACAAAGGGTTAAGATACTAACAAATATGCATCAGATTTGTTAACATTCTATTAGTGGTTGTCATAATTATGTATATTCACCGTTAAAGATTTGATTCGAAATAGTTGATAGGCGAAGGACGGTTAAATTCCAATAAATGGCTGTAACAGGTTTGGAATTGTCACAACTTCTAACCTAAGTAATGTCGTTGATATCCCAAACATATTGTAAATCGATAAATTGCCTAATTATTATTTGTATTCTAAACATTAGCTTCATCGCTACCACCCACAATAGGGGACTCATTAACACTTCTGAACGTAACATAAATTTAGATCCTAACTACCGAATATCCAACTCCTGAAATACGAATTTAGAAACGTGAAGATTGATGTGCCATCAAACACAGCCAGTGAATTATACACCGTATGGTTAGTGAGATAAGGTGTAAGGTGATTGCGAGAGAAAGGTGGTACAAGATGCACCCCCGTTGTAAACATCCGGTAGTTAAACCCGTGCTCGAGATGTCTTCATTCTATAAAGTGCTTTTTCTTGTTGAAGAAAAATGTCGTGAATATCCGGATACACCCTTTTGTAGAAATATAAGTGTCCGCTACTTATGATGAGTGTTGGTAATGAGCAACATTATGGTGATTAAACATTAATATGGTAAGATGGACCGGTGGACCGTTACGATAATTGTTAGTAAACACGGGTGCGAGGTAAAAAGTACAGAGTAGCGTACTAACGGCCGACGCACCAGCCATGAAACAATAGCCAGCGATGCCTGAAATCGTCGCAGGTACACTGGTTCACTATCTGATGGTTACCTCCATGATAGGTCTTCTATTGGATCGTTCATGCGGAACGATTTCTACGCATTCCGCCGATAACGTTGCGTTTCGTGCCCGTTTATTATTCAATTAAATCCTGTGGGCTTTGTTTGAAAAAAGGTAAACTAACAAAAAAAAACACTAATTTATTCACTTTACTCACTTCATGTTCACATTTGAATGTTAAAAATCTTGAACTAAAACTACACTTTATAAAAATTTCGTATTCGCGACGCGCATCGAAATTCGAATGTAGAAAATAATGGCGACGACGGTTGTGCGCCCAATAGCCGCGTGAACCGCAGACTGAGCTCAGAGCGGCGCGTACGCAGCGTGCGTGCATGCAACCGCATGCGCAAGCCGATATGGTGGGATATTGTTTCAGCCGATATAATTATGTTTACTTAACGCACGGGTTCGTTTACCAGTGCATCTGTACAGTGTTAAATTGAAATAGAAACAGAAATTAGACTTGAGAGGGTTACTTGGAGCTAGAAACATTGACAACTTGTATGATATTATTATTTTAGATGGGAGAAATGTAACCCACCGCTACCAGCCTAGCTATTAAACTTTAAATAATACCTAATGGATACTATACTTTGCTTCTAAAAGATGTTATACTGACGACAAAATGTTATACTGATCCTCTACAATATTTAAATGATAGTAATTAATAATGAATATCTGTACCAACTGAATCTGTCACGTAAGTGTTACCTCACACACGAGAAAGCGAAGCACACAAATTAAAAGCAAGTACCATTACTATGCAATTGGCGATCGCTATAAGACAAGTGATTCTATTAAACATGGACGATTTACATTGTGAATGAGCATTACTATGTGATTACACTATAGTTGAGTTAGTTAACAGTATGTAAATATAATCAATTAAAACGTAAGATGACGTAGAATTTTCTGAGATGAGGGAAAATTATGGAACAGAAGTTGACCAAGCAGACATGATGGTTGACTCAAATTTGATTTGAGAACATCTTTGGTAGTAAGTCCCAAAGACGAAGAAGAGAAAAATTCCAAGGCAACACAAGTTTAACTCAAGTTTACAAGTTTGATGAGAGTATGTAGGTAATGTTAGCTTCGGTCAATGAAGTTATACTAAACCATTCACAACAGTTGCTACGTCTTTTTGTAACATTTTCAGATCTGCTAAATAAATTCAAAGGCAAAACTCCTAGGTACTGAGAGTAAATGGAATTATGGATAATAATGTATTTTCAATTCGCATTTATAAATATGGATTGATATCGAAATCAAAACATCATTCAGTATTGAAGACAATATTTTATGAAAAGGAATCGTGTGATTAAAACCAACGAAGGAGTCTAGTCACAAGTTAATTATAATTTATGTTCATGAATTTGTTTATTAGTGTTAATCAGAAAGTGTGTCATCGGCTCAGTAATGTTCTCCTACATGTGAAACTAAGATGAATTGGTTGAAAGATCGATATCTTTATTGCTTGTTTTCATCTTATCTTTCATATCATCTTTCTTGAAGATAGCTTTACGAAAGTTAATATTTCTCAATTGAAAACATTATCTACTGATAACATTTCTGTCGTCAATTACATTGCTAACTTAGCAGTATAAATTTTACGTAATTTTTAACTCTTGAATAAGGAGAATTCCAGACTTTTTTCCCACTTTCCAAATAAGCTGAATTCGGTATTTTCTTAAGTAGTCCATTTTATAACTTCCTATCTAAATTGGATCTCATTACCATAAGCAAGACGATTGTACAAGTGCTAAGTAGATCGCGTATCGAGGTTGCGCGACATCGCCACGGTCTGAATCTTACGACTATTGGTAAACATTCATCATGTGATACGTAGGTATTATGTGATACCTGTCTTTTAAATAAGAAAGTATTTTGAAATGTACCTCCAGAAAGATGTCTTGATCTACGTCACAAAATATAATAGACACATTTGCTGAAGATAAATGGTGGAAAGTCTCAATGCGGTATGCTGTTAAGCGCTTCCATTAAAAGAATTATCTAAAGATAAAAATCAATCGCGGATATTCCATCAGAATTAATAAATGCAACGTTGAAATGTGAAACTAAAAGAACCATTGAAGCGTGACAATGTTTTATTTTTGTATAATTGATTTCTGTGGTAATTTTAAGTTGTAATAACTTCGCTATATTCGATTCGGAATTTAAGCTAACTGCTGCTATGGATATCAAAGTTTGTTTTGCAGATAATCTGAAATTAAACACTTCATTTTTCATATCTAGTTTATCTTTGAGCTTCAGCAGTTTGTGCGAAAATCTAATCTAACAATTTTTGGCACGAAATCCTTTATAACGTTGTCGTTGAATTATTTGCTATTTAAGCTGGTGCTCGCTCGCAGTCTACTCTAATGCCATTGCCAAAATCTATATTTCTTTGTAAAAAATCAGTAGAAGTTTTTGGATAGGAAACGTTAAATCTTTTTAAAAGCTTCTTTAAAAATGTTACAAGTAAACTGTATCTTTTTTGTAGTAGCGAGCAAAGGGACGATCATAATGACATTAGGCACTTTTAATTACGACAAGGCACGGCGCGCCCAGCAAGGGGCGTTGAACTAATGGCTATTAAACGTAAAGCATTACCGCGACTGCAGTAAAAACTACGGACCGACGAACAGTTTTGTACATGGGGGAAAACGATTTATGGAGGACGTATGCGTTTGCTGTTTAAACTTTTCACGGCATTATAGGACGAGTTATTTCTTCTTATTTTTGTTATTGATGGCTTTTCTGATTAAGAAAAAATAAACAGTGCTCGTTATAAAAAAAAAAAAAACAAATAAAGCAATTTCTCCTTTAACATAACTACGGAAGTTAATAAAGTTAGTATTGTTAAAACATTCGATAGCCCCGATCATTTTTAAAGATAGAACTACTAAATTATTAGTCATTCTAGACACAACTGAACATTAGCATTCCATTGGCTATCGATTTGAATGAATCAGGTGATATAATCCGAAATAATACCGCTCGAATATTATTTAAATTCAAGTTGATATCTTCATGCTACACCAGTGTAATAATTCCTATCCAAATCCACAATGGAAAATAAAATTCCAGCAAGCCAACAGACTCCAAATCAGCTGATATTCTGGCTTCAAGCCAGGGTCGCCGGCAGACTTGCGCATTGCGTCGGTAAACAGTTTCGTATTGACAAACCTGAAGTCGCGACGTTCAACAAGCTTGTTTTTATACCCGACATTATTTATTGGATAGGGAAAGGGTAGGATTGGATTGGTGTCGAATGTTTCGTTATAGCATTCATGGCCTGAAAAACAATAAAATAAAATCTATTTGGCGATCCAATAATTTGGTTTCAAACCGCTGCAAAGTACACATTAAATATAAATAATTCTGTTTCGACGTTGAATGCGACAGATCCATTTGCTTTTTAGTAAAACCACTGTGCAAGTTAAATAACAGTTGAAACAATAGTGTTTACAACTGAGGAAAAATGCTCATGCTTAAGAATGTCTGTAATCTCTACGATTCAGATATTAGTGAAGGCATAGGTTAAGACCTATCGGCATCCCACGCATTTTAATTATTACTGACACCTACGGAATCCTTGATGCTGATATATTCTGCATCTTATGACAGTATTTGTAGAGGCTACGTACTAATTTTGTCAGTACGTGACTAGGGCGTGGTAAAACATGCACTTATATTGGCAGAAATTGAAAAGGAAAATTTGCTAATTTAAATTGGTGAAACCGACTAAGTGTTCGGTGCCGGTTGCATCGTGCAAGAAGTTACGTAACTTTACTACCCACTACTGGTACTAGTAGATTTATCAGATAATCTGTTCAGATAGTAACACCATTCATATGGTCGATTATGTTTACGTTGAAGCAAATGAGTGCCGGAACTCTATACACTTTTCTCATATCTTTTACATTTACTCATACTAGTGATTCAACTACATGACTAAGTTTTACAACATATTCGTGAAATTGACTATTCAGTGAATTTATGTTAAAGAAATTTAATTTGCACCAAATCTTCTGCCGTCGAGTTCTACCGTTGTTAAGTAAACAAAACTATTTATAGAATCATAGTGCATGTCTAAAACAAATATTTGATACTTCCAAAAGTAGACATTGGCAGTGCTGTGTGCTGTAGTATTCACTGTTCATCGTCTGTTTATCAAAATAAAGCTGATGACGTCATGTCTTGACAATGCCATTAGACAGCGATTACGTCAGCGATTTATAACGCAAACTTTCATAGCTAAATCTATTACTGATACCATTAATATTGGTTTAACGGTTAAACCTCAGTCTGGTCACGGTGCAATTTGACTTTATTTTGTGTTTCTATTTAGGAAACGATCCACTGCAAGCGTTTCATAACAGGATTTCAAGTGAATTTATTGTGTTCCATTCTAGGCCTATGGAGTTGTATGTAATCAATTCGGTGCATCAATTTATTATAACCCTGCAACTTTTGCAGTACCGAAGCGTATTTGTCCCACAAAGACAAAAGCATTGTCACATAATGCGTTCCTAACTACAAGCAGACACAGGACGATATCCAATACATGAAAATCACCAAACAATACCTCGTTGTAAAAGGCTCCTCAATCAAAAAATAATACTGTTTCCCTAATTACTAAGCCTGTTAAACTAAGCTCGAATAAATTGCAGAAAATTCGCGATCACCACCGACGTCACTCTCATTTATTATATCTTCCTTCAGCACTTAACACGTCACATCCTTCGTTATCACTTCCACGACAGTTCAAAACCACAACGTAATCAAGTTTTCATCACCACCGCGAAAATTATACAAAAAAATACTTCTCAACGAAATTAACTGCGCGAGTTAAAAACGCGAAATTATTTTACCTAGAATACGAATCCAACATTTTTCCTTGCACTAGGAAGGAAAGAGTGGATTGTTTTGTTACTGTTGTTAAATTATCAAAATAAAAATGTTCTGCGCCGGGACATGTCCGGACCACGCCGGCGACGCGACTGCAAGGATCGACCGTGCCAACCCTAGGGGAGGCTGCGTAAGTGCGCGCGCTTGTCAAACCATTACCAATCTTCAACTGAGCGCCATAAGGCTGTAATTCGAATATACTGTTTTTACTCAGCAAATACGTAGCGTTCACTTTTGAAACGACGCAAGAAGTTTCAGTAGTTTTACAATAATCATGCTTTTGGCGAATGCGAAAAGTGGAAATTAGCATAGCAGTAAATTCTGGGGAAAAACTAGGGATGAGGCGCGGTCGCAGTGAACTTGAATGGGGGTATGAAGTCGGGGTGGGCGTTGTTTCGCTTAGAGGGCTGTTACCGGGCGCTTTCATTAAACTCACTTTGTTATCACGTCAATGTAGCCATCCGGATATGTTCTATCACTCCTCTGTTGGTCATATGTTGTTCACTTATTAAAAACAAGTTTCATTGTCCATTTAGCAGCACTACGTTTAATTACTTTTGCAGGAAAAACGTTTCGTTGTGGGTTTTTGTAATCTCTTAATGCCTTTACAGCAGTTATAATTGCTTACATAATTTTATCTTTCACAGCCAGTGTTTTAGCTACGATATCCAATCATGAAGAATCGTCAGACTACTTAAAGAGAAAATGTTAATTTTGGTTCATAATATCAAATTTTCCGTTCCCATGTCACACTGTCAAACTATACGATTGTTACGCGTATGGCCGTCAGATGCAGCATCCACGTGACATTGCTCCCAATCAATAAATCCAAGGCGGGCTTAGATTATCCGCACATTTTAGAAGGACACAGCCGTTTGAACAATCTACCACTGGGAATGGGCTGACCTTTACAAATGTATGAACTTGAGTATTGGCTCAACTTTACTTAAGTAATTGCGTAGGATTTGGTATAATTAATTACAAACTGTTAGAGAGGCTTTGCTTTGTTACTGAAATTGAGATAGCATACTTGGCTAGAACTAAGATTTGTTTATTTTCTCATTCAACTTCAACATTTCAACTATTATTTGAAATAACTAAACAAGAAAATTGATAATACTTTAGCTACATTCAGTTCAAGGGAATTTAAGAGCGTTGGTTTACTAGTGTTAATTTTCCAAACTAAACACAATTAAAAAGTTAGGTTCATCGGGCGCAGTACTTTGTTATTTATTTTTCACAAGAATATAAGACCTGAGTTCTTGGTGTTTCGCCGTTTATCTTAATTAGAAACGGTCCTGTGGTCGTAGACAATTGTAAGCGATGGAGGTACTGGCTCATTGTGTATTAAAGTTCATGACCTTAAGTGATTTCAGTTAAAAGGTCTTTCTTTTAGCTTAGAACAATATGGTAGGTGCTTAATGACTCGGGAGTTACACAAGACTATTCCGATTAGGTAAGATGTTCTCAGCTTAAAAAAGAAATTGTAATTCTAATGGTATGTGTACTATTCTAAATTGATCTTAACAGTAAAAGGAATGTTTTCTAAGAAGGTTTGTCAACTTGAGTCTTAGACTAGACGACAGCCCATAAATTTGATATGACTGAAGAATATATAGACAGGGTCTAGTAGCTGACCTTTATACACGAATGTTGCTAACATAGGTAGAACATTTAGCCAAGACACAAAACGTCACGAAGTGAATAAATTCGCAACGCGTCCCCACGAAGGAAAAGTTAGGCGCTGCATACGAATGCGAGACAACAAAATATTAGGAACGGAAGCATGGCCACAGTTTTGCGAGTTACTGCAAAATATTACTTTCTGCATTGATTATGAGGCATGCCACTGTAGAGGGTTCAGAAGTTGATGGAGTTTCTTGCTCGTTCTTCTCCATTCAAATCTACAATTTGGAATGAGCACCTAGCTTCACTGACGAACAGACTGACAGACTACTATTCTATTTTGACGTTTCAAAAGTACCTATTTATGGTTTAGTTGGAATAAATGGTTTTGACTTTGTCTTGAAGATTGTTGTGCAATTAGTTTGTTTTTTATGTCATAGGTAGGCAAACGAGCAGACGGATTACGTGATGGTAAGCAATCAGCGCCACCCATGGACACTCGCAGTACATTAGAAGTAACTACGAGTGCGTTGCCGGCCTCTTGTAGGTTGTTAGGGATTTACGGATATGGGGATAGGGGAATTTGGCCTCGGGTAACATCACTCACACGACGAAACACAACGTAGTGTTGCTTCACGCTGATTTTCTGTATCACTCTGGTCGAGCCAGCCCATAGTGCCGAAGCATGGCTTTCCCACGCTTACATTTCCATATTCGTTAGCATATGATTTAAAATGATTATTGAACATAACGACACACTCACATGAGTTAACTAAGAAAAGCTCTACTACTACTATTAATGAGCAGTGTGCGTATAGCGGATCTTATAGAAAATTAACATTTACTACCACGCTAACATTTTCTTGTGTCAAAGGTGGGTTTACATTCATTTTTAGTAGTTGCAAACTTGCTATAACCTTTATTACGAAACGGACAACGAAATACAAGTTTTCATTTAGTTGTAAATTAAATGATGATCATTATTCATTTTTATATTTGAATTATGTTTCATTATTTATTTTTACTTTTGAAATCGACATATTTCTTAAACCTCAACATTTTGTTCTGTACTTTCTTTGTCTCGCCGTTCACCATGACCCATTCATTTCCCATTTGGATGGCTGGCGCCACTTTCAGACTTCCTGCATACTGATTTCAAATTCTATACATTCACTAACCGCACACAAGCCCTTTTAACATTCTCAGCTGTGCGAAATTGTCTTTCACAAGGCAAGAGGAACGGAAGCGGTATTCCTGGTATTGTTCCTGGAAATAATTTTTGATTAATATCGGTTAGTTCGATGAGGTAACTTACGTGCCTGACAAATATGATAAATTTTGCCAATTCGGATATTAGTGTTCAACAAAAAGAGACTTTCTCAATAAGAAAAAAAGATCAAATTTATCTGTTTTTTCTCCTTTTCCTTCTCCAGGCCGGGCCCCAATACATTATTGTGCTTGCTCCCACAACCCAGGCTCTTCCACATAGGAGACTCAGTAGTTAATCGTATGACTAAAAAGCATTTTTGGGTCTGAGCTGGGCAAGGTATTATAGTGTTTCTAATTTGTTGGTAGGTGGTAGCATATACCACTCAGCCCATATTGGAAGGAACTCAAATCTTAATAAATGCAAATCTTATATGCTGTTAACTGTTACGTATTGGGTACAAGGTTCTTAATGAAGATCTTTAAAGACTTTGCATTTGCACTCGTGCAGCGTGATCTGTACAATTCGCCACATTCATTCTTAATCTCTGTTTTGTTCATTCACACTGTTAAATTGTGGATTTGTACCGGTATTTGTACCGATATAAATATTAGTATCGTATCGAGGTCAGTACGAACGGTATCTGAAAAATATCGGTATTAACTTCTTGGCGAATGTAGTAGTAGCTTGTAGGTCTAAAGGATTATAGTCTGAATAAGTAATAAGATGCATTGAGGTTTACACTTTTCTAGTGTCTAAAACTAAATCTTATTAATAAACTACATACGTCTACAAAGCAATTGTTATGAAGGACTAAAATCAATAACTGTTTAGTTATTTTTTGGAATTTACCCTGATATCCGTAACAAGCTGATGAAAATAATCCTTTTAGAAAAAGAGAAACTGCTAAGAAAGATATCTAGCTTTGACCTTTTGACATTGTCTGTTTGTGGTTGAATTAAATGCTTTGACTTTGTTTGACCTTAGGATTTTATTGAAACGAATGCAAGAAAGACTCAGAAAATGCCATTGGCAAAATATTTTTATAACACAAACAAGTACCGTAAAGACGTTACACGATCTCAGAATACAGAATAAACCAGAAGCCGTCAACGCGCTTCAAACTAAAGCAACTAAAACCATTCTCAACTAGAATAGTATGAAATTTCTACGATCAGTCAATTTTGGCACGTGGCATGTCGTGACGTATTTACGAGTATCAATTTTAATTTTATTTCGCCGTCTTGTGTTATTCCTACGAGTAAAAATGCGACTGGAATTACGAAAAAAGTGGATAAGATTAAATTTCATCTGCAAGCATCGACTGCAATAGTATATTTAATTAATTATTGAATTTTTTTTATCGATTTATTTTTCTATGAAAATGATGCGGCCATTTTGTGAGTGTTGCCATTTTTGGTGAAAATTTTACCCACTTATTTATGTGTTGTGAGTTATATTTTTGCCCATTATGGAACCTTTGTCGTATTAGATTCCCTGTCGACAAACAAAGAAAATGAAAATGAATAAAAATCATACAAAGAGCACGGTTAGATGAATTTGGAAATCATCTAGCCGGAGCATAGTTTTGCTCAATTCACTTTGAACAGCAATATATTTATGACAAAGGTGGTTTAAAAAGACTGAAAAAAAAAAAAACAGAAACTCCTACTAACTATACTAATTATAATGCTGAAGAGTTTGTTTGTTGGTTTGCTTGAACGCGCTAATCTGAGGAACTAAGAAAAGTAGGTAAACTTCTAATCAGTTCAGAGTCTAGAAGACAATACATGTTATAAAAAAGATAAAACAGCAAAAGAGAACGCAACTAAACCTTTGTATTTATTGAAATTTTGTTTTATTTGTTGTGAATAGTAAGTGTAACTAAAATTAACACAGCTAGAAATCTTCAACTTTTATGAATGATACCTGCACGAAATGTGTAAACCACTAGTCTGTTAAATTTATCGTAAGATTACCAATTTTTTACCAATAAAATATATTTTGCCCTCCTTTTGTAAAATTACCCCAAACCAAGGGAAATGTTCCACTGACGGCAACACTACGCGGGTGTGAAGTGCGGCTGGCGGGGGGACTGACGTATTGTTTTTGGACACATTAGACGCCATGCAATTATGAGTGAACGCGGCTTCTGGTTTGTTCTGTATTCTGAGTACACGATTTATTTATCCATTTCAATCCATTAGGCTTTGGTGAAGTTGAATGAACCTGGCTAGCTGACGCGTGTTTTCCCAATCAATTTAATTAGCACGCTGCACTTTGGATGACTACTTCGACAGGCAACTTGTATAGACCTCCGCGATTTCCAATTACCACAAAGTTATGTTAGGTATGGAATATGCGAGATTATAGTTAATTTACATTTCGCAAATTAAGGTAATTCAATAAATATTTAAATTAATTGTGCCTGTGTTTTGTTAAAAGAGTTTAACTTGTTTCGAATAAAAAATAAAATATTACCTTAGCTACTTTTCGAGATAGGTACGAAGTTACTTTGAGACAAATAAAATAGACGAAAATGTCAAAAAATAGAACGAAATGAAAATTTACGGGCTGTGTAGAATTTAAAACTTTTTAGTGGGGGCGTTCTCGAGCTAGAGTATTTCGCCGACTGCAGGCCCGCGCTTACGGGGGTCGGAAATCGTCGCGCTATCCTCGGCGCCCCGCAACGCCTGCAGCGGCTGGGCCGTAAGTAACATCAGGGTTTCCGAAGCCTTCGAAGTTTCGCCTTCTTCGCGAGCATGATTGCAGAAGAAAGATTCGGCATGCATATGACATGACGGTGCTCAGCCAAAATAGGGTGCTAACCCCAAATAGGGTACCCTGCTACCATGTCCTTGGGAATTTTTAGCGCTGAATTCGAAACACACCATAAGAAAACCTCCTTCATTACGTAACGTACCTATGTAAGTTTTAAACAGCAATAAACCATCTTTTCATTCATGACCCAATAAAGAAAAGATCAGGCAGTAAGTGGCACCAATTGTTTCAAACTTAGCTACTATCAGATATCAGATAGCTGAATAGCTCTTATCTGATTGGCTAGCCAATGTAATCAGAGCTTCCACAAGTTTGTAAGAGGATTAAATCGAGTACCCAGACGTCTGCAATCTAGTCTGCTGATTATGATTGCATAACCTGACTGGAATTGAGTAGAGGTCAATATTATAATCCTGATTCGATTGTTGTAGATACATATGAGTTGGCGTAAGCGGCTCAAGGGTAAATAACACTTGGTTCTTATTATAGCTAAAGCAATTACGGTTGATTAATACATTTTCATATCATTGTAGGATATTTTTAACAGATTACAAAAAACCTAGAGGTGATACACCTTTCTCGTGGATAGAAACACAAATTCAGTACAGTACAGGTAAATACAGATGTTCTTTGAAGTTAAAGTAAAAGTTAAGTAAAGAGTTTTGTTTCGCCGTGTGAGTGAGGTTACGGGAGGCCCAATCCTTCCCCTACCCCAATCCGTTCCCTTTCCCAAAATCTCCAAATCCCTAATCCCCAAAAGGTCGACAATGCACTAGTAACTTCTCTGTCGTTGCTAGTGTCCATGGGGGACGCTGATAGCTTACTATCAGGTAATCCGTTTGCTCGTTTGCCGACCTATCACATAAAAAAAAAGTTTACAGGGCTTACCTGGAAATTTCCAAAATATAAGAAGTATAATCATGTATCTAATCATTTCGAACGAAATAAAAAACTAAATCGATATCAACAACTAAATAATAAGTAACGTAAAGAGGGTTGTACCAATACCTACCCTCGAACTACTTAAATGTTGAAGTTAAAAAGTTCCTATGTAGGTCGCACGTGTAACTTGTTCAGGCGACTGAAAAGAATTAAAAATAGAAAACTAGGAACGATGTTGAAGTGAACGAAAGATTTGCAATTTTCAATCAACGTCGCATTTTTTATGTCTTAGGTTTGCAAACGAGCATGCGGATTACCCGATGGTAAGTAATCAGCGCCGCCCATGGACACTCGTAATATCGAAGGAGTTACATGTGCTTTGCCAACCTTTGGGTTATTAGGGATTTGAGGATTGAGGATAGGGGAGGAGAAAGATTGGACCTCCGGTAACCTCACTTGCACGACGAAACACAACGTGAACTAACTAGGAAAGATAAGGTTTGTATAGCTGTTCACAGTCAATTTTTTTATTTGCTTTCCAACTAAAGGACTAAAAGACTAGCTGTTTGGTCGAATTGCTGCATTTCTTTCATTTTTTATTTGTAATGGGTCTGCATTGACTCGGCGAATGTCCCGCCAGGTCGTAGGACTAAGTAAGTGACCTATGATGAAACACGCCTTAACCAACTCGGCCCTAGAAAACAATATCCTGCTCTCAGGCAAAGAATTCCACTACTTAGTGGATGTAATGAAAAGACCTGGAGACGTAGAGCAAATTTAATCTAATTTTTCAGACAGTTACTCGGTAGCTACCGCAATGGTAAGATAGGTTATGTTAGAACTATGACTTGCAGGGAGATCGAATTACCATCACAAATAAACCGCTGCCAAAATTTAACTATGACAATATTTATTGTCTGTGTCAGTGGACGAAATCAGGCTGATGATGATAATTTTTATTGAACAGGTCTTGACTTCAAAGTATCCTCAGCTTCTATAATTGATTTTCAACATTATTGATAAAGCTATAAGGTCTAAAAGAAATATTGAGCTGTATATGATGAAGTTAAGGTAGAACATACTCGTAGAAGCCGTATGGTTGCTCCGTGCACGTGAACAAACGGGCACGTGGCTTATTGATCCACCTGGGAGTGTATGCGTGGTTTTAGATAAATACTAGTGAAGTGGGTGCAACAGCATCGATTGGATGAGGGCAGAGCTTATTGGATAACGTGACCAAAACCAAATGCGATGCGATTGTTGCGGATTTATCTGAGCTATCAGCTATTTTTGGGATATTGCTGCAGTGATTTAAATGCATATTTGCATTTTATTCCTCGAAGAAGGTGTATGCAGATATAAAATGTAACACCCATTTTTCGTCAAGTCAAAGCCTTTTTTAATGAGCTATTATTTGGATACTATTTCTTCTGGTAGTAGGCGATGTTGGGGCAGGCCTGTCCATAAGAAGAAGATTGACTGACTGAACCGAGGTTATACTCATCGGAAAACACAGACTCTACCAAAGGATTCCATTTCTTAGCGGTTCTGCTGAAAAAATTGAGACAGGAGCGAGGTAATGAAAAAACAAATTATTATGAAGAAATATGGAAAATTTACATAATACTAACTCATTTTGGTAAATCTTTACATTTTCATCTAATAAACAAAATTGACAAGGAAACGCAATAAATGGCATTTCTAAAGAAGCAAAAATGAATTACTCGCGCTTATTTGAAACACATTACCGTTTCAAACACTCCCCATGCGGAAAGGCAGTAATCATTCATTCATGGAGAAAAAAAAATATGGCTGACTGAACCGTTTCTTTCTTAAGGAGGCTTGGAGGTTCCGAAGGGGATTACAACTTATTGCACGGAGATTAGATTTCCCTCCCTTCCCGAGTTGCAATTTGGGGTCTCTCTGTGTTTTGGGAGATAACTCAGTTACTTGAATAACGTTACACTATGGAGAATGAAAAATTAATGATGGGGACCTAATAACTGCCGTAGGTAATTTCGGTGAAGCGTTTTAATTTTCAATGATTACCATAAGGTGGTATTTACGCATTAACAATGGTTTTTTAATATTTTAGCATTGAAAGGTTGGGGTTCGTCTCAAAGGAGAGTAACACGATCTTCTATTTTCTTGACTATTCATTTTTAGACGGGTCTGATTCGAAATTGTCATGATTGAAATATCAATGACTCTTATAGACCAGTCGTTGTATTTGTTACTTATCAGCCTAGAAGCATTATGGCAGTATTTATCCACAAAGACCTTTAGAAAAACACACTCTCATAATTGAGGTCATGACGGTACTCGCCATTACAAACCGATTTTTCTTGCAATCGATTTCCTTTGCTTTCAACAAAACCATCAATCGTTGAAGCAAGGGAATCGATCCCATTATCATCACCCCTGTATTGATATATGGGAACTATTGAGTGCATGCTAGCAGGTTTAGTTGTGTTCAAGCGTAGGGGACTTTTACATACATTGTGATGGGGTGGATAGGGGTAGGGTTTAGTTTAAGTACTAATATTCGTAGTTTTTTATTATATCGATTTATTTTACGATGCATACAACATTAAATTAATGAAGACTGATTGATCAATTTTAAATCGACGCTGATAATATCGATTTTAAATGGAACATTTCCATTTTATATGAAATGGACATACGATTATATAGTATATAGTATCTTAGAAAAATGTGAAATACACATAACAATATCTAGGCATAAACATTTGTTAAAGCTGTTCTAAGCCCAACACATGTGAGTCAAAACTTACATACCCAAATTAAAAAAAAAAACTGCTCATTTTCCCTTCTTAAAACACAACCAACATAAGGCAGGGCTCAAAGTGATTGCCCGAACATTGCCTTACCGTTGCACCGTCCCTATTCACCCTCGGGCCATGTGCAGACAACCTAATATTAATTCAGTACAAAAACGTGAGATTTGTTATTTCGACACGGAATAGGGGTTGGCATTATTTCGACGCTTATTGGAACTTGATGTATGTGTGTTTTGTGAATTGAGAATGACAAGTTGGCCGCTTGAAATTATGAAGAAGTAAATAAATAAAGGGCAATTGATTGGGTAAGGATACAAGAGTTTTATTCACATGGCAATATTTTGATGAATACCTACTAGTTTGGTGCAGCAGAATTTAGTTTCGCAATAGTTATAACTATATATCTATGCTAATATTATAAAGAGATAAAACTTGTAAGTTTGCATGTAGGGGGTAATCTTTGGAACCGCTGGTCGGATTGCCAAAATTCTTTCATTGGTAGATAGCTACATTGTTTCTGAGTGTTATAGGCTATAAAATATCACGCTGCGCTTTAATGAAGCTGAGCAGCGGGTGAAACCGTGCCAGATTAGCTAGTGTAATTATAAATACTTGGACTTAACCTGCTGTTATGCATGGAATAGTACGGCAAATGTGCAGATCGAACACCTACAACAACACAACACCAGAATTGCAAGTGCGGTCTGTTGGGGGTTGGAGGATTGGATGTGGGGTGGATGGGATGATCGGGCCTCTGGTAACTTCACTTACACGGCAAAACAACACAAATATCTCCAAAAATTACAAAGTTAAATGTTATGAAAACACGCTTCGAATTAAAGTTCAACCAACAAAAACTGCATTAACCACCTAAATATCTATCAAGCAAAGCAGTCTCCCCGATTTTTCTTCCCAAGAAATCATTCCATCAAATGAACACGTGCAAATATCAAAAAGTCGAAAGATTTAGAATAATTTGCAACATTATTAACGCTATAAAAAACTTCCCAAAATGTCAGTCAAAAGGCACCCTTAAAACACCAAAGTCGGTAGCTTCGGGGGAACCTTTACCCAAGTGTGTGTAGGTCGGGACTCGCGTTGGTTATATTATCGATCCGGGAACCAAATGGGTAAATAAGGGAGGAGGTAGCTTCACTTTTATTTTATTTCTACCAAATAGTGACTTTTAAGTGGTGAGTCGCAGACTTTGTTGAATTATTACGTTTAGGTTTTTTTGTTTGTTACGTTTTGTCTGCATTTTGCAACTAGTTGTAGGATATCGTTGGGTTTATATCCTACTAATATTATGAATGTGGAAGGTTGTGAGAATGTATAGATGTAGGTATGTTTGTTATTCTTAAACGCAATAACGGCTGCACCGATTTGGTTGGTATGTAGATGGGTGATACATCCTGGGCTAAGTTGTGAAAAGAAGCTAGTGATATATTGTAGGAATGATAAAAAATTCGATATATACTTCAAAATACTTCTCTCGAAAGGCTATAAACATGAAGGTTGAAAACCAGTATGACAGGACAAAGGTCGAGCAGAAAAAAAAATCTAATTCGGTTCTATTTTTAAAAATAGATTGCCACTATGCAACCACAGAAACAAAGAAACAGTCTATGGCATACAAGTAAGCGAAATCTGAATTTGAATTAAGTTAGAAAACCGTGAATAATACCCATAAGAACACTTCATATCACATTTATGCAATGTGTAAATATAAACCACACGTGGTATCCGAGCTAAATTGATTAACTCTAGAAATAAAATGTAGTTATTAAAACGTGTATAGTATAAAACTTTGTTTATTCAGAGAATATTACTTTGATAAAATAATCATATCCTTGAAGTAGGAAAATACATCTTAAAGTTAGTATCTGGAGAGTTTTTAATCATGTGCTTGCCATTATTAGCCTTAGTTGATTTAGAAACTTTAATTGGGACCAGTAGGTACGCCAATAGACCATCACCATCATCCATCATTATCACCAGCCTATAAATGCCCACTACTCTTCGTACACGGAGAAGGTTTGGGCATTAATCACCGTGCTTGCTAAATGCGTATTGGCGACCACCAAACTTATAATATATTATTATAAGTTATAAGTCCAGGTTGCCTCACGATGTTTTCGTTTATCGTTTGTCAGTGGCGTTTAAATAAATTTCAAAAGTACATATTACTCGGAAAAATGTAGTACTTAGTACTTTTAGTGCCTTAGCTTCAGGACCTTAGTGGGCATAGGATAGGGGTTAATTATGGACTTATTTTTTCTCACCTTTCAATACTTATTTGTGTAATAAGGCGAGCAATAGCTCGTGAAGAGTATGGTTACCTTGATATTGTACACACGGAAACATGTAACATTTTAGACGTGAGGTAACCAGTATGAACTGACCGTTGAAGGTGCGGGAAAACCATTCTTAAAGAGGTCAAGATTAAATGGATTCTTATAGCTTAACTTGACGAAGAAATTTAGAGAAAGAAAATAAACTCACCTATGAATATAAGCCGGTATGCGGTCCATCTGAACTCCGATAAGCGAGGACTCACAATACTTCTCCAGAAGAACCTGTTGTATGATAAAATAATAGATTCAATTTCTTATTATGACCTTCAAGATTCTTACAGGAAGAAAAGAACAGTCTTCTTACAGGGTCTTAAAAGTAAAATTGCATACAGAAACAAAAAAAAAATGTTTTTTGGGATGTCACCATTACAGAAACTCTTTCCTACGCTTCTAGTCAAATCAAATCAGATATTCTTTATTGTGGAAAAAAGGCGCACTTGTAATTTAAACTTAAAAGTGATTTAGATTATTACAATTGCTTAGAACTAAACTACTTCAAAATAGTTGTTAACATCCAAGTTTCCAAGTCTTACCTGATGAATGACGGGAGGGGGCGCGGAGCGGGGCGCGCTCAGCGAGCCGCACCGACGCCTTTAGCCCCCGCCTGAAAATTACCACAATTTTACTCACAGCACATCAACCTTCCACCTATCTAAACAAACCCTCAACCGTAAAACTAACGCAATTAAGTTGAAATTGTATTGATGGATTCCGGAAGCTGATCCACAGCTTGTTCATAATTCTTCTTACTTCAGAAGAAATAAAGTTCAAAATCTATTGACGGGTCGATTGGGGTGCAGTTTGTACATATCCTACTAATTACTGCTCAGTCAAAGTAAGGTCATTTTGACCCATATCACGTGGAACTTTTGACATTTATGCGAGGTCTCATTTTTCGGCAATGATCATGAAGTGAAAAGGACACGTTCTGCCATTTTGGCACTTAGGCCTTAAATAAAAAAATAAAATGTAGTTTTTGTATATCCACGATAGCATTTTTTTATAGTTATTTTAGACGATTATTTCCAATATCGGAGAAATTGACATTTTTTATAAAATAATTGGTAGGTAGGTAAGCCATACTATGTCTCTGGGAATAAAATTAACAAACTTTCTATTTAAAAGAATGACAGTTACAGAGTTGTTTAGATTCCGTCGAAAATCATACAAATATTCGCAGTGCATAAACTTTATCTTAGTATGATTACGATCGCGGAAAAATATTGCCATCCGATAAAATATCACTGTAGGACAGGTCCATTTGAGACACATTTTGTTTTCGAAACAAATATTAAAATACAGAGCAATGCGCCAAACAGAACTGAACTTGTAGCATGGCTAATTAATTTAGTATCGTCTCGGGAGTAACTAACTAACATCACCTCAATTACTATAACAATGTAGCTTACACATGGTTTGGGATTTAAACGTCCCGTATTCAACGGTGAAGGGTTTTCACACAGGAATTCAAAACTATTACTAGCATCTGTGGCCTTTGAATAAGTATTTTTTGTATTCAAAATCAATGCAATAACACGTTAGCTTTTATCTTTCATAAATATTGCATATTGGAGAAAAACTGTTTGACGTAGGTAGTCTATACTAGTATTATAAAGAAGTAAAATTTGTAAGTTTGTATATAGGGGGCAATCTTTGAAACCGGTGCGCTGGTCTGATTACTGATAGACAGCTACAATGTTCCTGAGTGCTAAGTATAAAACATCACGCTACGATCACGAGCGTAGCCGCGGGTGAAACCGCGTGAGAGTAGCTAGTCTCTTGTATTTATGAACCATGTTGTAAGTATGCATGTCAAAATTACAAAAATCTGGCGTGAAACAATCACAGCGTTGTGTTTTGCTGTGCGAATGAGGTTACCGGAGGCCCAATCCTTCCCCTTCCCCAATCCCTAAATATACCGAAACCCTTATCCCCAAAAGCCCAGCAACACATTCGTAACTCTTCTGGTGTCTCACACCGCTTGCTTACTATCAGATAAGTCTGCTATTTGCCAAAAAAATAACAATAAAATTATTTAAAAAATACGCGTACAACTTTTTTTTTCTATACAATTTTTATGAAAGAAAGTTAAAATTCGTTTTCCTATGCTAAAAATATTTCAAACCAAAGTCGATCGCCATTTACGATGGTGGTCTACCACGAGACATACTATTAATAGCATCCAACGAAAATCCAGTTAAAAGCTTTGATGTCAACCGTTTTCGTTCTAAAACTAATGAACTAACTCATCAAAGCATTCTTTAAAAAATAGGAGAATCTGTCCAGAATCCGTTTCGCTGTTGAAAATCACGTTAATTAGACAGCCCTTGCAATACGTCTTCGACCTTACAAACATCGACTAACCCATTATGTCACGTCACTATAAATAAAAACTTACAGAATAGACTCTCTGGTTTATTTTCGATTTCAGAATGACGCATGAACTGACGGTATATAAATCAGCCCTTTGGTTTTCCTTTAGCTGTTATTTATATTTATTTTTGTAGGCATCACAGCTATTTGTCAATATTAATATAGTTAATGAGAATGTTAGTTGTTTATGACTATGACAATAAGATACCTTGTACGATAATCAGACGTCGAGATCAAAAATGCGCTTGACTGCTTTGGAAATAATGTTTTTCGAAATTTATCATGGGCCCCAAGCATAGCTCGAAACTAGGCGAGGTAGCACGAGCGTAATAAAATTAATATAGTTAATGAGAATGTTAGTTGTTTATGACTATGACAATAAGATACCTTGTACGATAATCAGACGTCGAGATCAAAAATGCGCTTGACTGCTTTGGAAATAATGTTTTTCGAAATTTATCATGGGCCCCAAGCATAGCTCGAAACTAGGCGAGGTAGCACGAGCGTAATAAAAAACCAGTATATTATTTGTGTGATGATAAAACAACATTAAAAAACAACGTGTTTGGTATATGTTAATGACTTTAATCATAATATTTTTTATTACACATAAAATGTTTTTTATAATGACCAAATCAGTCTCTTTAATTAAAAAGTTCATTGTGCATCACACGGTAATATATAAATCTATTAAAATATAATAATAATGAGCATAACAAAACATTAATTCTAAATGTGTCATTAAGTTTTTCATATCATAGTCTTGTTTTTTATATCTTAGTTTCACTATGTTTTCTTTGCAAAAGTTGTAAGTATTGTATATTTTATTAGCTGGTTGGCTCTTTATAACATATTGTTATGTGACTATCACGATTTTATAATGATCAAACACTTTTATTTTTTATGGGATAAAAGAAAGCATATAAGAAAGCCTATTGGTTGGCGGCTGTATACTATTGAATTATTATTTTATCAATTCAAATATTTTACAAAATATAGAAGCTGGTCTACAGTGATATGCTATTAGAAGTGGTATAGTGATATAGTAAGGACATATTTGGTGTACAGGAAAAGGCAACAAGAATGAAATTCAACAAAAAAATAAAAAAATAAAAGGATAAAATTTAAATCTCTGTTATTGTAAGAATTCTTTAGATAATGGCAGATGTATGAACAAGATAGTACAATGTAAACATGAGATATTTCTTTATACATATGTATATTTGAGATTTATCAATCATAGTGATAAGGTTTGGCATTCACCTATTTAGGTCTACAAGATCATTTAGAATTAAACCTTACATATCTTTTTGTTTCAAAACAATATGTATAAAAGCATACTGTTACACTATTATTGAAAAGTGTGGCAGAACCATGCCATACTCCAGGATGAATAAACCAGCTCAGCGGCAAACTGTTTTTTTACTAACTATAGCGTTTAAGACCTTCCCTAACTGGGTAATTGCGGAAGACCACTAGGCTATCGAACTAGAGTTACCCATACTTAGGACCAGAATTCAATAGCATGTTTAAATATTTAAAAAAATATGTTTGATGTCACAATTAAGTATTCATTCATTCTCAGAATTTGAGTAACTACTGACTTTATTTGAGTATTATCCAGTAGAGCTCAACCAACATGCTGCCAGACATTCTTAGCCCCAATATAATCTGACATTTTGTAGTATGTTTGTTTATTCAATTTGAGTTCAATATAATTTTAAAATTTTCTTACTTGGAGATTCATTTAACTACTTTGTGTTGCATTGTTACACATCTCATGACAACAAAGGCCAAAGTCAAAGGCAAAATAAAAGTTAGGAAGCGCCTGTCTATTGGTCTGGATGCTCTAAAGAATCTATTGGGCATTTCAAAGTGTAGAGATTTCCATGTAGAAGAATGAGTAAGAAACTCAATGGTTTCTTTTTTTTATCATTTTCACTGATTTTGTATCTTGTGAGGTATTATGCCTAATTAATGGAGTTGTTATGTTGGCAATGTCATCTAACACATTTCCTTTCCTATGCAATTTCTGCTTGCTAAGATTAATTGAGTCTACATAGTTGTACATAGACTGATATAAATATTATTGTTTTAACTGGTGTATACCACTAAATATTTGGTCAGTGGAGATCATCCTCGAGTTTCATTACTTAATAGTTGGTTATTGTAAAAGAACTAAAGATTGGCATTCTTTCATAGCTATAGTGCAATCGGTGTAAGGTAAAAAACTAGCTACATTTTCTATATTACATTGTTATTCTGCATTTAAATGAAAAATACCTGCAATTGTAATTTGTAGTGATTACAATAAATGTGTCTGTCTTTTATCATACACAGCCAATAATGGAGTAATAATATCATGGGCTCATACATTACCTGTTTATAATCAAAATTGGAAGCTCTCAGTGAACAGAAGGGTAATATTGATTGTTACTAAAACTGATTTCAAGTTCACCCCATAAATAAATCTATAATTATCACAAGTTTTTGTTTTCACTGATAATCACAAGCTGTATGTATAAAATCTATTGACAGCATAATAAGGAACGTTGAAAGTAGCAAGAGGGCAAATGCGATAAGATCTTCGAAATGCCGGTAGCTAATAATTTATCAATAAACTGAAGGTAGCCGAACGTTACGTTCCTATATGTATACGACACTGATAATCATGCTTTTCCTTATTAACCTTTAATGCAATTATTTTTATAAAACAAGAATGAGGATTCTACATTATTAAGATGCTATTAACATGATTCTACCAAAAAATAAGAAAGGAATTCAAAGGAAACCAATTCAAATTCGTACAAACTCATCGGTCTACAACGGCAACTATTTTTGTGTTTTTCATGTATTTACCCTGATAGTTACTGTTATTTACGGTGTACACACAATGTTTCTTACCATTTCCATGATTTCCAACACCGGTTTCACTGTTTTTAGGAAAATAACAACAAAATATCACAACAAAACTTCCTCCCACGACTGCCGTTTGCAATTTTCTGTGATAGTGATGTACACTTAGCTGTTTTATCATATTCACTATACTGTTTATTTAATAAAAACGAATAGTTTTATTGATTCAATCAAAATCTGGTTGTTTAAAATGAGAAAAAAATTAATTACTTGATTTATTTTCATCGGGTAAGTCTGTATTTAAATATTGATGAAACTTAATCGATTGTACTTATAAAATAAATCACGGCATTTCGAAATTTCTACATCACTATTAGCACAGATTAGCGTAACTTTACGTTTAGTTTTACTCTTTTTCACCACGAAAATGATTTCAGTTACGTTTAGTTCTATTTTTGTACAGGAGTAGCAATATTGGAAATATTTATTCATACAGCAACATTGCCACTAAATTGTCAAAAAGATAAATAATTTTACCTTTTGTAAATGCTGTAAAAACTATAATTTCCAATTTTCAGGTCTTTTCCGTAACATTAAAAGGTACAATTATAACACCTTTTCTTCATTTTGATAATATTAATTAATAAAATCATTATAATTTTGATAAGTACAAGTCGTGATGTAAGAAGTCGATTTTTCAGTATTTTCCGTGTAAAAACTCAATGTTTTTGCATTTAAAATGTTTACACGATGTTCGGTGAAGTGTTTTGTATGAAATGGTGCTAATAAGTTATGTTCTTTTGGTCATAGATGTTGAAATTAAGCGGGCAAGTGATTTGGAGGTTAGGATCAAGGGCAGCCGTAAGGAAATATTCCGGTCCTGGTGCCACAGTATTCAAGACTGAGAAACTAGACCTATCGACAAATACGTCTGATAAGAGAGTCGAACAACTGACCGGTGAAGACAAGGATAACTCAGGTACCATAGCTTATTAACAATGAGGCTCGAGTTGAATGGTGCAACTGTTGAAGTAATATTAGTAACTACATTAGATTATAGATTTATTAGAATGAGCTTACATGCTAGCTAATCTTTCAAGTTTTTTATATTTTATTTGAAATTGTTTCTAAAAACAACAGTAGTAGGAATACATAATTATCAACAAGGCATCAAGGTTTCTTACAAGATAATTCTAATAGGATAAGCCATATGTTGTAGAAATAATTGATTCCTTATCATCATCTGTTCCTTTCTTTAGTCACTAATAGACAAAGTCCTCCAATAGTTCATCCTCACCTTTTTTCTTTTACACATGTAAAACATAGTTTCATTATTGAACACTTTTTAAAAAGAGTTGAAGAAATAATGTTGAATTTAATACTATCTATTTTCCCATGATTTTACTTGTTAGACAGGTTCAAATGGTTGTAGCGGGATCCATAGCCTTACCATACCTTTCTCAATAAATGGACTATCTAAACACAAAAATAACATGAATCAAAACCAGCATTTTCTAAGAGGAGTTGTTTAAACTAATTAGTTCTTCAGCTTTATAATATTATAACTGAGGTATAAATATATTATTGTTTTTATTACAGGATTAGTGGCTGCAGCATTTGCTTCTCTTCAAGATATAGACACACCAATAGTAAAGAAGCCAAGTCCTAAATCAGCGAAGACAAGTCGCTTAGCACATTTAGACGGACTGATATCACAGGCTACAGACTTGAATGGATTGCTAGTTGTGGCTGAGAATCCTGTTGTATCACGGAGACATGCTCTGAAGGTGAGTTTTTATAGAATTTATAATAAATATTTTTATTATATAAATATAAATAAACACAATAATATTTATATAAATATTAATAAACATTTCTGGGGATTGGTGTTAGATAATAATAATAATTAAGTAAGCTGTGATTGATATGTAACATACTTATATGGAAGGTGCAAATGCATAAAAAATCATGTGAAGGGCCATCGCCATCTGGTTTTTTCGCAAAAATATACTGTATTTAACATGTACTGGAAAATAGCTAAGGTATTGAAGCAAGTTTACTGGCCACTACATAAAAAATATGTGTTGTATAATGTTATTTTCTTTATTATAATTATATTTATTTCTCTCTTGAGCTGAGTGAACTTGTTCTTGTGTTTAACTTTTGTTCTGAATTGAACATGAGATTGGGTTGATGGTTTAACTTTCTGTCTAAGTAATTAAATTTTGTTTAGATGTTGATTTAAGTAACCTACCCCTTATTAAGTCATTAAAAATATGTAATTCCTTTTAAATCCAGATGGTATCAATCCTCTCAGAATGGACAACTAGCAACAAAGTCAAGCTGACAGACTTTGAGAAGGATCCTCGGTTTTTAAAGCTATGCAGGATTCTGGCCAGGTCAACTACATCACAGGCAATTGGGTCCCTGACCATGGCAGAAGACTTGAGTACTGTGCTGGGTATAACAGGAGACGATGAAGCTGCCAGATTAATAACAAACTTGACACTACCACAGATGATTAAAGTGAGTTGTATTTTAAATCTTCATTTTATTCAAAACATATCAATATTTTTTTTCTCCCAAGCACTAATTCCACATGTGGGTTTGTAAATAAATAAATAAGCGATATTGTACAATTTTGCTTGTCGACAACATGCATTCTGGGCATTGCGCTGGTTTGCGCTTTTGATATCGCTATCCATTTGATAGATACACGTAAGAGCAATTTGTATATCAAAAGCCGCGGCCACGAATTTATCTCCAACGCGCAACTCTAAAATCCCAAAGTGTTAGATTTAATTTCGTGTAGGTAGATATACCATTCTACTAACTATGACCCACTAGTTTAGATGGTTATTATATACAATTTATAGACAACTTTTAGATAAAAAGGCATATCAAGATTGTTTACATTTAGTTAATTACCTAAACCGATAGCCCATAGGTGGCATAAATGAAGCATGGAGTTCAGTCTAAATAGTCCCATTCTCCATTCTGCGCCATCGCTATTGGTGTTGGTCAGTGGCTCAGCCCTCTTTGCTTGACCAACATAATATGTTCATATAAATTTATAAATAAATATTTCTCCAGGTAATGAAAGCCTTACAAAGCAAAGGCCGGCGCAGCACCCCGTTGCTCCGCGCGCTCTCACACAACATCACCAACCAGGCCGAGATCATTGACCTCAAGAAATCAGCTGATCTACTCTACGCTATGGCCGCACTCAACTTCCCTGATCCAGTACTGTTAGATAGAATATGCAAGTGAGTTGGAATTGTTGTGTTTATACTAATACTGGCTGACCTGGCGAACTCTGTACCGCCGCAAATCCCTGGACTTCCACAAATAATTTAAGACCGAAATAAGCCAACTTTATTAACACATAGTACACACTACTTTTTATCAACAATCACGCAGTCAAAGTCGCGGATCGAAGCTAGTAATTTACTCTAATTCCTTACAGTGACGTCATAGAATGCCTTCCCTCAAACGAAGACAAATCCGCAGTGGTGAACTCGATAACCACATCACTTGGTCTCCTGAAGTACCGACACGAGCCCGTGCTCTCGGCCATCACAGACTGGTTGCACCAGCACATAGCGCAGTGTCGGGCCACCGACATCGCGTCGGCAGTCGTCACGCTGGCTACCGTGGACTACCTTCCACCTTCAGATTCGGCACAGGGTTTGATCAAAGTAAGTGTTGATAAAATGCAAGATTATAATTTTACACCTCTTCTTCCTCACGCCGCAGCCGCCGCAGTAGGGAGTAGAGTCAAGAGAGAGACAGAGAGTAGAAACAAGACAATTGACGATTTCGCTCACCAAAATAAAAATCTGTCCATATTGCTCAGCATTTGTTTCACAATATCTGGATAATCACTATATATCACATTTTGAGAACGTAATTTGTATAATCTACAAGTAATATACGTTTCTCGAGTATTAACATAAAGGTAGTGAAACAGGCCCTTAGAATTTGTACCTACTATAAACAAAATAATTATTCACGTAACTGTTTGAGGATACTCGATTATTTTCAAACCACGAACGGGGCTCATAATCCTCAGGCACGTGTGATTTCGAACGTAGCGTACTTGCGCTAAGTAAACTTTTACGTGTGGTTTTAATAACCAGAAAATAATTAAGATATAAAACCATTTTCTCCAGACTGCCCTAACCCTGAAAGAGGAGGAGATGTCCAAGTCTTCGTCCTGGTTGGACCTGGTCTTCTCTCTGCTGATCCTGAACAAAGCCAAGAAGACACAGCTAGAGTCCACACTACAGCCTGAGTTCATTGACAAATTGCTGTCTGCTGGTGGTAAGGAAATTTTACTTTTTGGGTAGTTTCGTTGGTAAAAAATAAATTAATTCGGATTTTCAATAATTTAAAACATTGAAAAATGCCTAAGTGTTAAATTTTATCGATCGATCATTCGATACACAAAATTTTGTAAATTAAATTAATTACTATGAATTCAGAGTTTCATACAAAAAGTTTTTGTTTTTGACATTTGGAGAAAAGTATTGAATTTGACTAGATGGAAACTACCGTACTTTTTCATTATTTTGAGAGGAAACTGATTTGTATAGTAAAATTAAGTGACAACTTATAAACTGAACCAATATTCAAATATCATATATTTCAGAGATCCCGATACCTTCACGACGTAAGCTGATGATGATCGACGCCTTCCTCCATCTGGCCAGTCCAGGGTCTCCTCGACTTCCCGAAGACATATCGGTCGGCGTACCCGTAGTCTACACAAAAGAAAAAGCTTTCTACGTCCAGAGTATCATGGACACATTCAAGAGTTTCGTATCCGCCGAGGCGTTTTTGAAAAAGGATTGTAATTCTGGCATGGGATTTTTATATGGTAAGTCATTTGTTTATAAAAAACAAGCTTTTGCACACGGCTTCGCCCGCGTTTGGGCTATAACCAAAATAAGAAGTTGTATATACCCACAGGAACCTTATGGTTTTTCCGTGATAAAAAATAGTTTATGCCCTATTCCGGAGTATATCCTATGCCTGTGCCAAGTTTCGTCCAGAACCGTCCAGCCGTTTTGGCGTGATTGAGTAACAAACATCCAAAAATCGTGAATTTTGCATTTATAATATTAGTAAGATATGAAGCGATAAAGGTATATGCTAGAAACTTAATTAAAATTTATACTTTTTCCCCAGACGCGGAGTTCGCAGTGGATGCAAAATGCCATCCTGTACCCTTAGATAAAGCCGAAAACAATAAAAGGTACATGTTTACTTTTCTCTAAAAACAATTACACATCGTCATCATCAGCCTATAAGGGCCCACTGCTGAGCAAAGGTCTCTTCACACATGAAGAAGGTTTGATTACCACATTAGCTCAAGGTGGATTGGAACTCAAACTCCCATTAGAATTTATAGATCTAAGTTTCGTCACAATCAGCCAGGATTGCGGGTTAAGCGCAATAATTAACCGCGGCCTCGGCCTAGAGCAGGAGAAGGAACGGGGGTTTCAGTAAGAGTGTGAAACTCCCATAAGAAGTCATATGATGATTTTCCTCTCACTAAAAAAAAGGTTTTCTCACTATGTTTTCCTTCACCGTAAAAGCTATGATTGCATATAAAAAACTATAAACTGTATTCTTATACAATAACGTCTTAATTCCAGTGTGTTCCGGATAGCTGTGCTCGGTCTGGACTATCATGATATGTCTAGGAAGTCTGCCGTGCCCCTTGGCATCAACCAGCTCCATACTAGGTTACTTGAATTAAAGGTAAGTAGACTACGATGAAATGCCTACAAATACTACCGCACACGGCTTCGCACGTTTATAAAAGTAACTAGCTAATTTCACGCGGTTTCACACCGCTGGTCGGCTTCATTTGATCGTAGCTTGATGTTTTATAGCCTATAGCACTCAGGAACATTGTAGCTATTGTACCAGTGAAAGAATTTTAGCAATCCGACCAGCGGTTCCAAAGATTACCCCCTACATACAAACTTACAAATTTTACCTCTTTATAATATTAGTATTAAAAGTAATATATCCGGGGATTTTAAAAATAGCAGCGTTTAAAGCGATAGCTTTTTTCATTGTATTTGGTATACTTTACATCTATTTGCTACATAAAAAAAAAGATTAAGAGTATGAGATCCTACTTCCTTCGTACTTCTCCTATGTTTTAGAAATGAATACTATATTAGTTTTCATTTATTTTAAATATCGTTTTTCAATATTCCAGGGCTTCAAAGTACTCCAGATTCCGTACACGGAGTTCAGTCCAAAAGACAAGTTGGTGACGAGAGTGCAGTACATAGAAAAGAGATTAAAGGAGATTGTCAACAAATCAGGTCAGACGTAGGCATCCTAGCTTAGGTACTAGGCAACCAAGGTCGCCCGGGCGATATGTAATATACTGATAATGTGAATGTATGATTGTTTACAAACATCTTAAGTATATAATATTGTTTTGATATAAAACTGAGCTGCTTTGTTGAAGCAGAATTGTTATTGTTTTGTTAAATATGTCTGCTTGAAGTCGGTCGGTCTGTCTGTCTGTTCTTAGTTTTCTAAAATATGTAATTTCGGATTAGAATTGGGTGGTTTTCCGAAAAACCTGAGTGATGATTGTTACTTATTGAACCAGGTTGTTAAGCGTCACTTTTTTGCTGTTGTTTTTTTCTGGATTAATTTTAGACAGGGTTTAATTTTTCAAAACATTTTTTTTTTGTTCTAATGGTCCAACGACAAATTGTTAATTGGTTGAGAATGGTAAATTTTTGTGAAGAGTCGCCCATCTAAAGTTTTTAATCCACTTCTTAATGGAACAATTGCAGTAAATAATTATACTTACATGAAAGTAAAAGGTATAAGTATTATGTTAGCTTTTCGTCTCGCATTACATAGTGTATGTTGTATTAACTGTCGTTGCAAGCAAACCGGAGAATCTTTACTTTAAAAGCCAACCTGGATTAATTGCACTTTCAGAAATTGAACAATAAGTCAATTAGTACTAAATTTATTGAAAATAATAACTTACTCACTTAAATTAACCGGTTGACAGCACTTTTACATGCCACAAAAATCAGAGGCCCGTCTCTTTTCAAGTACAGATAATTATGTGAAAAATAGTATAATGTATGAGAACCATGCAAGTTCATTCCGCAGCGGTCTTTTGAAGAAAGAACTACACCAGTAAACGGACGATATATCGGCTCAGTTTATTCACGCGATTATGTTGTTATTATCAATAAATTAAAAAATAAATACAGTTCTTATCTTTGAGAACTAGATACAGGCTTAATAAGGCAAACAGACAGACTGACTGTACAACAAAATAGCTACATGATAGAAAAATAATAGAAACGTTAGACCATCGCATGGTTCCTGTTTTCATTACAGTGCATAGTGCAAGTTTGCTTTACGTTACTGCGTTAAGCTCTCTGATTGGTTGGTTAGTTTCGAGCTAGCCAATCAGAGCGTCGAACGTCACCTATATGTCGGAACGTCACGAACGTCTTTAAGTAAAGTTCACTCGATTCATATTTATGCAGTTACCATGCGTATGTGTTAGAACCAAACCGTATTCATGTAATTTATTAGTTAATTCTATGTCTGGGTTAGTTGAAATCTTCGTCGAATATTGGTCGCCAACGCCAATGTTCCGCAGTAGTCTACGTACTTATAAAGTTCCTTTGCCAAGCATTGGTCGTAATGTTGGCGTTGGACACAAATATTGTTGAGGGTGTATGAATTTTGTATACAAATATTTTTTCCTTGTTTTTATTTATTGACGTCATAAATAGGTATTCAAATTATTATTGGACGTTCTAACTCAATTTTTTTTATTATCAATGTTTTTTGTCTGGGCAATGACAACTGACTTGTTGAACTGACTGAACTTATAATTGTTTTTTTTTTAAGTTGGTAAGATGTTTGTACTAAAAGTATTCCTGTGTCTACCCCATCAGCAATTAACCTCAGTGAACTAAGAAACCCCAAAAAAATTAAAAGGAAAATGTATTTGTACACAAAATTCTTTTGGTAAATGATGACAATGTATGTTTGTGTGCGTGATATTGTAGATACGGCTGTTAATATTATTATTTAAATAAAACAGATTTAACAATAATGCAATTATTTTATTTTTCTTAATAAATTAATATAATCTATTTACAAGTACCGTAGCCATAGGTAGCCTATATATTTAATTGAAAATATAAAAATTCACCTCTATTAAACAGTATTGCCAGTAAGTAAAAACATTATGAGTAGTGCAACATTAAGTTTTGTTAGATAAGATTTTTTTTTGTATAAAGCAACATTGTTCTGTTTATATCATTCGTTATTTAAATATGTACTTTAACTTATCTAAAATAATCTTTTCAAAATTACAACAATAATTTCAACCGCCTAATGTTATGGATGTAACTCTTGGTTCAGATTCTAACGTGTACACTAGCATCCGAGAGCACTCGCCGTATCTCTCCAGAGGGTCCTCGTTCAAGAAGCGAGAAAAAAGAAATGCGCTAGTGCACTTAGGCCAGAGCCTATAACCGCCATTAGAATATGAATCCTTACAAAGACATCTTTTTTTTAGGGTCAAAAGGTTCAATGTCTTTTGAGCCTTGACCACGTGACCGTGCAAAAATACCAGGTGCCAGATAGGCACTGGAATTTTATCAAACATTGCGAATTTAATAGAAATATCTCGCGCTATCGTGCCTTGATACCGCTTGTCACGAACCTGAAACAATAATATTATTGTAATTAATTTTGTGTGTGAAATAATTTATGACTGCACGGCTGCCGCAGAAGTAGCTGTACAACTTTAAAAAAAAACTTAAAATCGGCGCGAAACAACCGCACTTTTCGCCGTAAAAGTGGGGTTAACGGAGGCAAGTGTGGGAGAGCCATGCTTCGGCACGAATGGGTCGGCTCGACCGGAGTGATACCACGGCCTCACAGAAAACCGGCGTGAAACAACCACAGCGTTGTGTTTCGCCGTGTGAGTGAGGTTACCGGAGGCCCAATCCTTCCACTTCCCGGACCCTTCCCCAATCCCTAAATCTCCAAATCCCTAATCCTTAAAAGGTCGGCAACGCACTCGTAACTCCTCCGTTGCGGGTGTCCATGCAGGCACTGATTGCTTACCATCAGGTAATCCGTCTGCTCGTTTGCCGACTTATTACATTAAAAAAAAGGCGCAATCCTCCCCCAGTCCCTAAATCCCTAAACACTTAGAAAAGGCCGGCAACGTACTTGCAACGGCTCGATGGGCGCATTGCTGACCATCAGGTACAGTATGCTCATTTGCTGCTAAAGAAATAAACCAAAAATATACTAACGCGCCAAAATTACCGAAGAAGTCGGAGAACGCTTTACCGACGTCTACGAAGAATTTTACGACCTGTGGCACTTTGATCTTGGTCTTCGCAGGCATGTACACGACCTGCTGGTTCTGTTTCTGAAGGCTCCTGAAGTTGTGGCGTCCTATGCCTATCTTGGCGAATAAACGGTACTGGAAAATACAAAAAAATAGTGATGGAATAAATCTCGGATGAGGATGATCTTATGACGCGCTTCCTGTTGGGTAGACTGGGTAATGTATGTACCTAAGTACTTATCTAATAACATTGGTATCTTCATGTGTGGGAGAGCCAACCTTCGGCACGAATATGTCGCCTCGACCAGATCGGACTTGTGTTTCGCCGTGTGAGTGAGGTTACCCGAGGCCTAATTCCTCCCCGTATCCTATCCCTTCTTAATCCATAGATATTCGCAACCCTTTTCCCCAAACGGCCGGCAAAGGCATTCGTAACTCTTTTAGTGTTGCGGGTGTCCATGGGTGGTGCCGATTGCTTACCATTAGGTAATCCGTATACTCGTTAGCCGATCTATCACAAATAATACCGTTACAATTTACAAGATTAAGGGCCTTTTCTACAAAACAGGGCTTTGCTGTAATCACCACACTTGGCTGAGCGGAATTTGAAAGGGTTAACTTTATCAAAGAGCGCTCCTGCCCCGTCTTTGCAGGAATATTAGTCTTATCTAACTTATGGAAGGTATAATTGTGTAGGAACCTGTGTATCCGTCAAGAATATTGGTGTTGTGAAGATAATCCAGACAACGGCCTCATTGCAGTCAGGTGATGTCAGGGACCCCGAGTATGTGTAGTATGACGACTTGTCAATATCTAACAGCTTCCTGGAAAAGAAGACCAGATTTAAGTAATCGAATGGATTGACTTTTCAGAAAAAAAGAGCTTGATATAATACTTGCCGGATATGTATCTATAAGCGTTCGAGAATCTACAGCGCATATGGTGGAAGAATTCCAGCTCGACCAGAGTGTTAGATGGCACAGAGTTTTAGAAAACCGATGTGGAACAACCACAGCTAAGCTAAGTTACGATACCGGTGGCCCAATCCTTCCCCTTCCCCCATCCTTCCAAAATCCCTTACTCTCTCACCTCCAAAACTCTATCCCCAAAAGGCTGGCAACGAACTCGCAACTTATCTAATTTTGCAGGTGCCCATGGACGGCACCGATTGGTTACCACCAAGTAATACGCCTAATCATTTGCCGATCTCTCACATAAAAAATCTAAGGATAGCTTAAATGTGCTTTTACAGCGAATTGTAGATTCCATAGACTAAGTGCTGATTTTTCAATAGTCAGATAAATGTTATCTGAGGAATAAAATAGTTGCTGTCACTTTCTTATACAAACATTCTGACGCGACAGCATCATTATTATTCCCCATTGAAAAAATCAGCGCTAAATCTTTCAGTAATTTTTAGTTCCAAAAGACTATCATAAAAGAGAGACAGAGACAGATAGAGGGCAGAGAAAGAGAAAAGTTAATGCACGTCCACAACAGTGTTCTTTAAAATACAACGTAAGTGCATTCCAATTACAAATCATAAAAAAAGACAAAACACAGGTAATTTGGTACTCAAAGGAAGTCGGTTATCAATTTATCAAATTCAATCGTCCGCAACGTCTTCCTAATTCCAGCCAATTAGCTGCTTATCTTAAATTTTTATGATCTCTTTGGTATAAGTACTTAAGTTTTGAAATTTTAAGAAGGAAAAATGCGAAAATGTGTGTTTGATATGATGTTAAGTATCAAAATAATGTATCTAATTAGTAGACACTGCCTTCTAAAACGTTACCAGGTACTGGGTATGTTTTTTTGTCAGGGAAATATCACCAAATAACTTCTCCCGCTTAAGGTGAGGCAAGAAGAAGTGTCAGACTACTCGTTTCTTAGAGACATTCAATGATTACCATAAACGTTTCCTTAGTGATTGATGATTTTGTTTCCTTGCGTAAAATACATAATCATTTAATGACTGTCAGTAGGTAAGGCGCATAGCATCTAAGTAGATGTTTTTTTTTAAGGGGAGCAGTATATAGGAGAGTAGTATAGTATCAAATGACTTCTCTCGGGAGGGAATGTCAGACTCTTATTGACTGAAACCATCCGTTTCCATTTCCTGCTCTAGGAGCCCCTGATTGCTAAGTACTCACGACATATCAAGAAGCACTCCGCTGAGCCGTGCTCCTGTCCTCATTAGCTTGGGGATGTACTCCATAACTTCCCCCATTTGAAGCTCATTGTCCTCCAATTCACTTTGTACCTGTTGCAAAAACATTATATTACTCTAGCTTCTCGCTGCTCGGCTCCAACAAATCGTAGCGTGATGTTTTATAGCCTAAAGCCTTCCGCGATAAATGTATTAACAAACACAAAAAGAATTATTCAATTGGAACCAGTAGTTTTAGAGATTAGCGCGTTCGAACAAACAAACTTTTCAGCTTTATAATATAAAATTATACATAAGTCCAGATATCAACTTCTAAAGCCTTTGAATGCATTGTGGCTTGTTTCAGTGCGAAAAAGATGCAACGATGCAAGATATTAGTATCCGTGCCTAAAATTAGGCTTAGTTTTGTCTAGGTAATACTTATACATATATACAAACGACATATATCGTTGTATGTTTTTGAAATTGCGGTTTATCTCTATATATAAGTATACAAATCAACGCCACTTTTCGATGTAATGTTATAACTCAACTATGCCATTACCGATTTGGTTAATTTTGGTCTTGAATTTTTCGTGAAAATCCAGGAAAGGTTTAAATGGTCTGAAAACTTAAGTTTAGGTATCTTGAGGCTGAACGAAGTTTGCCAGGTCAGCTAGTATACCTATAAAATAGGTTTATTTTCGCGAAAAAAAAAATATTATTTTCATTTCAATTTCAATGTATTATCGAAATATAATCATAGGTACAATCATTCTTTAATTTGACGATATTAAGACCTAGTTACAGAAATAATTACGCCAAATATTGCAATTTCATACAAAATTCATAGAAAAGTATCGTTTTTGTTTTCTAGGAATTCAAATAAAAAAATATAGAAATATAGAATTTTACTAGTTGGAAACTATCGTTTTATTTATACATAATTATGCTAGCGATTCGACCCGGCTTCGCACAGGTGCAACGGTAATACTAATCTTTTTCACTATTTAAAAGGTGTTATTGTAGATTGTTCTAATAAAGCTTCCTCTTCAATAACTCTATCTATTAAAAAATCCGTATCAAATCCGTCGTGTAGTTTTAAAGATTTAAGCGTACATAGGGATATAGGGACCGAGAAAGCAACTTAGTTTAAAACTATGTAGTGATTACTCGTCGGGGGGTTGCGACGAATGCTTCGGCGATACCCGAATTACCCTCCGACACATGGGTAAGTGGAGGAACAAGGGGTTGATTTTTAGTCAGTAAGAGTCTGACAGTACCCTTCGCCCTTCCCCGAGGGCGATGGGTCTCCATGAGGATTTTCCAACCTGATCCCAAAAAAAATTATATAGTGATGTTTCATGAGCCCTTGTCACTACCATGTCACATTTTTATAACACCACTCCACTTTGTAGTCGTTAATTTTTGTTTACCAACACATTAATGTTGAAATTCAATTGTAATATAAAATATGTTGAATACAAAAATGCCCTTCAATGGAAAGTAAAGTACAACTTCTTATAATAACAGAATGAGGTGACCTTTCGCAATTTCTTTGATAAACCTCAAATGTACGTGTCACGGCGTGAAGGTCGTCTATAATGCAACCGTTAGCAATTTTATAATAACTGTGTTAATGTGTTGCGTTCTTTCTTATATATTTTTTTTATAACCATTAGTGATAATGACGCACCGCGGCCTCGGCCTAGAGCAGGAGATGGAACGGGGGTATTTTAGTCAGTAACACCCGGTTTCTGAAAGGCTTGTCAACGCTAAAATTAACTAATCTCCTGTTAAGTCTCTTGTCATCTGATTGGTTGTTGATAATTTAGTCAAAGAATCAGATGAATTGACAAGAGATTAAATTGATTTTAACATTGATCGGCCTTTCGGAAACCGGGTATAAGAGTCTTAGGTACTCACTCTTGCCTCAACCTGAGCGAGAGATCATTTAGATAATGATTATCCCCTTATAAAAAAACAGTGACAATATCTTTAAATTAATTGTGTTAATTGCTTATTTTTCCTCATGTTTATCACCTGTTTTTCAGGTTAACGCACGAGTTAGTTCCTACGTAGGTACTAAAAATTTCTTAATTAAGTGCCCTGTAAGTCTGTAAGTAATTACGCAAAACGTAGTCTGCCTTAATTTGATGATAATTGTCATTATGTGGCTTATATTTTTTTGTAATTTGGTTTATTGCATTGCGACATTAATTGGTTCATATTTACTACTTGATAGTAAATACTGACAATACGCTTTCCGAAACACAGATGTGAACAATGCATTGATTTAGTAATATAGTTATGTACAATGCTCTGATTGTGTATTTGCCTATAATTTGAATTTTCCTTAAGAAATGTATAGGTAAGAATACGCTTCTTGTAACATAGAATACAATCGTAAATAATCTAAATTCCGAAGTCGGTTTTCTGTGGCGCAATTTCTATCATTCCGGTCGACCCAGCTCATTCGCGCTGAAGCATAGCTCTTTTACCCTTAATCACTACATAGTATAAAACAAAGTCGCTTTCTCTGTCCCTATATCCTTATGTATGAGTAAATCTTTAAAACTACGCAACATATTTTGTTGCAGTTTTTTTTATTGAATAGAGTCATTGAAGAAGAAGGTTTATATGCTTGATAACATCCACTAAATAGTGTATTAGCAATGCCCTCGTGCAAACCCGAAGCTAGTATAAATTTATAAAGAAATTGTAATAAAAACTTACGTTTACAAAAACAGAGACGATGGCCAGCCCATCTTTGCGATGCAGCGCTTGATTCACCGTAAGATCTGCTCTCACGTGGACGAAATGTATCTCCATTGGAAATCTGAAAGAGTTATTGGTAAGTATTGATTACTACTCAAATGTAGAGGTATTTTTTGTCAGGGGAAAATCATCAAGCGACTTATACCCCCCCCCCGTCTGTTGGCTAGAGTGTCGCCCACTGCGGCGGCTGGACCGTGAGGAAGAGGGGAGCTCCCTCCCGAGGTCCGCCTCTTACTTTGCGACCATAACTGCTTCACAGAAAGAGGAGAGGTACACGCGTAGAGGTAACATCATGAAATATTCCAGGATTACGGGACGGTGTATTTGCATTGACACATAATATTTAATTTTATTTAGGTACTAGTTTTTATATTACAGCAAATAACATCGCTTACTTGATACCATTGACGGAGTGTTCTGACAGCCAGTGGAAGTGCAGCTGTTCCAGCCTGTATCGGTTCTTGAGAGGACCTCCTGAGACCATTGGGTGCATCGCATCCTCGCCCTCTGTGCTGAATTGAACTGGAAAATCATCAAAATGTTTTTGGTTGCCATTCGAACAATTCTTAGGTTAGGTTATAGACAAATTGTTGTTCTAAATATAGTATAATAAAGATCATGAAGGATTAATCTTTATGATCTCGGGGAAAACTTTCTTGGATGGATATTTTCACGATTTTCTATACGATAAGCTGGCAAATGACCAGATGGTCACCAGTTGGAGTTGCCTGTGGGCATCCTGAACATCAGATTAGTTGCAAGTGCCGTCGGTCTTTTGGGGGATGTTAGTAGTAGTTGCCGGCTTTTTGGGCATAAGGGTAGCGGATATTTAAGGATTGGATAACCTCACTCACAAGGCGAAACACAAAGCTGCGGTTGTTTCACGCCGGTTTTCTGTAAGACCGAGGTATCACTCCGGTCGAGCCGACTCCTTCGTGTCGAAGCTTGGCTCTCCTACACTTACAAGAACATACAATTTCAAGGAGCAAGCCTAGTGATGCTATACTCCTACCTTCTCTGCACGAAAAGCGGCCTAGTATCTGCTGCTATAGGTATTTACAGGAGATGAGATAGTATCATGAAGTGTTATAAATTACTTACTAGTATGACCATTATTGATCCCGGTGGTGAGGACCTTGTGGTATCCTGTGAACCGGAGCGGACCATACTTGATAAACTGCTTTGTGAAGTCTCGTACTGCGAGATCTGTCCTGATGTCGATGGGAGACTGCCGCTTGCCGCCTGACTGGCAGAGTTTGCCTGGCCATTTTGATTCATCTACAAAATAAGTATATAATTGTTATTAACGTTCTGTGGGTAATAGTTTTGTAAAATTCAGCTATATGGAAAGAACCATTCGTGCCCAAGTAGGCACTTTTGTAATTCAAATAAAGATTAAAAGATAAAAAGTGTCAGTCTGTCGGTCAGTCCTCCAGTGAAGCTATTTGCTAGTTCCAAAGTGTAGATTCCGATGAAGAAAAAAATGCGAGTGACACCATAATTCCTCTGCTTTTGGTAGCACCTTTTATTTAGTATTTTTTTCGTGTTCTTTTGAGCCGTTTCGAATAATCTACTGGAAATTGAGAATTAGGACCTTTAAACGAGGAATGATAGTATTCTTAATTAACACTTCGTTTATCCAATGAAAAAAAATGAGTCCAAGAAATATTGCAGACCTAAAATAACAGCCCCATAGCCAACTTCAATATGGTTCAATATGGTCGTTATCGCTTTATTAATGCAACGAACGTTTGGAGATATCGGAAGGGTATGCATAACATACGTGGGACTATTTAAAATTCATATCATAACTTCAAGTATTTCGCTAAACAGGCTAATAAATGTGCAAGTATGTATATTGGAAATAAGATTACATTCTTACCATCGTAAGACCAAATTAGATTCGCATCAATAGCCTTGTCCTCAGAAGTTTTCTCATTCGCTGCCGCTATTTCTGTAATAGTAAAATAAAACCATTGAATTCTTATTACAACTTTTGTGAGACATTCTAAATTAATTATTATGTTTTCGACTTACTCACGTAATAATTTGACGAGATACTCGACGCGACTCGGCGCCTGTCGCGTGTCGCGGAACGCTGCTCAGGAATATGGGCCTCTAGCATGGCTTGAAACTAGTCGAGTATGTCGTCAAATTATTACGTGAGTAAGCCGAAAACATAATAATTAAACCATGGAATTCATTCGAACCAGTCGAAGTGACGAGTTTATACACGTCTCATAGCGCTCAAAGGCTCATAACGTAGCTAATGAGTATTCTTTTCCCTTTTGTGTTTTAAAGGCTTCTTAGTGGTAAGAAATTCATCAAATCACTTCTCCGGCCCTGGGTTCCGATAAGGATTGTCGCAGAAGCAGGAAACGACTTCCAAGTTCCTTTCGTTCTGCACCATGTCTTGGACTTAGAGGCAGGTGTGAGAGGTGAATTAGGCCTCTTATAAGGGCTAAAATGCCACATTTTTCACATGAGCCTTTAAGATAGATATGGTACCACGTGATAAATACAAACAAACAAACAAAAAGTATATTCGCGTCTGGGACGCATAAAAGACATAAATATAGTATTATTGTAACACTTATATCTCTTAAGTCCAGATTTGATATGGAGTGCACTGTGCACCTCAGCTTCAGCATATCTTTAATAGTTACAGGAAATAAAATGTCGTTTTTTTAATTCAATTCTAAAGGGTTTTGAGTAATATTGCTTGGGTGCCAAAATGAGGTGGTTTATAACCAAGTGGAAATACTTACTAAACAATTAGTCCCGAAAAATAAATACGAAATAAGTAGATATCTGTATCACTGTCGACAGTGAGGAATACAAAAATCAATGAAAGGCACAACATTAATCGCTTTAAAAGGGGAGTGATCGAACTTCAAAAGTATTTCTGATGGAAACATTTTATGAGTTTTAATTTTTTACGGATCAGCGACTTGCTAAGAGTTATTGAATAATTAATGATTCAGTTAATGGGATCAGAGGATGTCCACCGACAAGGTAGGTAGAGGGCAGAACGACCGAATATAGGGAATCTACTGAACATAGTGCTGATGTGGAAGGTATTGGACTTTTGGCTCATTTATGATCAAGACGGAAAGACAACACACAGTCGAAACTACTGTTTGTAAAAGGTACTAAGAGCGAATACCTCTAGATTCAGGTATATTCAAACTATTCACGTTTTCTTTTTTATGTGATAGGAAGGCAAACGAGCTGGATTACCTGATGGTAAACAATCAACGCCGATCATGGATACCCGAAACAAAGGAGTTAGGAGTGCGTTGAAGACCTTTTGGGGATAAGGGTTTGGGGGTTTTAGGGATTGGGAGGGAGGAAGGATTGGGTCTCCGGTAATGTCACTTACACGGCGAAATACAACGCCGTTTATGTTTTCTTTCTGGGAGGCCGTGGCATCACTCCGGTCGAGCCAACCCATTCGTGCTAAGGTATGATACTCCCACTCTTGTCCGAACAAAACCATGCGCCGTACTTATGCTCGCGTTCCGTGCGGAAGACAAACGGGGCCCACTAGGGTTGATCCCTGGGCTGGGGTTAGGGGTCAAGCGCAGTAATTTATCGGGGGCCTAGCTCGTGCTCGTAGCAGCATTCGGGCTCTGGTGGTTTTTGGTAGGTATAAGATTCTATCAGGGTGTTAGAAGGTTACTGACAAAAATCCACCCCTTTTCGTCTCAACTAGTTCGTGAATAGTCATTCAATGAACTCTCATTACATGAACCTTACATAATGAAAAAACAGTGGGCATTATTACATCATGCCTTTTATGCTCAGAAATACTAACAGGTGCAGTAGAAAGCGTCTCATCTATTGTTCGTATCAAGATAACAAATGCATTGAAACCGACGATGCAAACTTCACTACGAGCACTACAACCTGTTATTGATTATTAAAAAAAAACATTCATTACCCATCATATCATTGCATAAACGCAAAATTTGGAATTACCTGTTTTTTATGTCATTGAAATGACTAAATAATTATATTAAAAATTCAAGTCAATCTCGATTAAGAAGACATAAGAAAAGAATAACCTTTTTTTTAATAACATTCAGTTATTTTAATATTGATGTATGTCTAGTCCAATCACAAAAATATTAATTAAAATAAAGCTAACCTTTTTTCATTCATTATAAAGAGGTTTATCGCTATATTTATTTAAAGAAATAAAAATAAATAAATAAGTAAATAAAAAGAAAAATTTGCAATTTTTAGGCGAAAAAAAGAGTTAAAGACCTCTTCTCACAGTGAGAAGGTTTGAGCATTAACCACTACGTTTGCTCAAGGCGAATTCGTAATTTCAAACTTATAATTAGAAGTTATAAGTTCAGATTTCCTTATGATGTTTTCCTTCACTGTATGTCAGTGGTCTTAATACACTTATAAAGTATATACATATGACTTAGAAAAGGTCACATTTGTGCTCTGTAGGTTTCAAGCTTATTGTCACAAAGAAACAGACGGATCACCTGATGGTAGGTAATCAGCGCCGCTTAAGAATACCTGCAGCATGAGCAACAACTGTTCTAGAGTAACAAGTGCGTTGTCAGCCTTCTGGGTATATTTGAGGATCGGAGATGGGGGAATCAGGTTCCTGGTAGCTGGCAGAGTTTAGAGTTTTTCCACACCGGTTTCCTGTATCCATGAGGCCGTGGTAACACTGCGGTAAAGCCGTCCTATACTGCCGAAGCGTGGCTCTCCCAAGAGAAAACTTATGCACTCTTCACATAAAATATCAAAAATAAACGCAGCAAAAAACACTTACCTAACAAAAACGGAAAGAGTATAACAACAAATGTAAACATTTCAAAAACCAATAGAAAAGTATAAAACAACGTCTACTGAATTAAATAATTTCTCGTAAAAAATCAATAAGGACTGCCATCGGGCTGAGGTTAAAGCCGAATGATGGCATAACCTATAATTTGAATGGAAAGAGAGCATACATTGTTCCGGTGAAAGAAAAAAAATAAAACAAACAATCATCGTCATACGATTCAGATTTCAGACTTTTCTTGATTAAATTTCATGAGAATTCTTTCGTCCGATATTCTTGTGAGAATTTGTTAGATAAGATGGAAAATCTTTAGTTTTAGGCGGTGAGAATTTAGCGCATTGGTCACTTATAGCATATTGTTTTAAAAACATTTTTCTAGAATTTGATTTCCATAACATGGGCTCACCTAGTAGTACGAGTAGGTAGTTTAAGTCATAGAAGCATAAATAAAAATATTATTATTTAAAATTCGTACGTCGACCCACCCCGGCTGCTGATTCTAAATTTCTACGCTATTTAATGAATGTTGTTTATAAGCATTCCTCTTAAATCACTCTATCTATTCAAAAAACTGAATTATAACTGTTGCGTAGTTTTAAAGATTAAAGCATACATAGGGTTATAGGGACAGAGAAAGCGACTTTGGTTTATACTATTTTTTTTTTATTTGAGCGGTCGGCAAACGAGCATACGGATTACCTGATGGTAAGCAATCAGCGCCGCCTATTGACACCCAACAAGCAACAACAGAGGAGTTACGACTGCGTTGCCGACCTTTTGGGGGTTAGTGATTTGGGAAATTTAGGGATTGGGGGTGGGGGGATTTGGGCAGGGAAAGGATTGGGACCCGGGAATCTCACTCACACGGCGAAATATGAAACACAAAACAACAAACTATGTCGTTATATTAAGTTAATAATAATAAAGGGAGCAATATTAAAAGAGCTAGGTCTTGGAATAGTAACTTCAATCTTGCCTGAACAGTGACGCATGCAGTTTTAGCATCTTATACCTACGTAAATCCGGTGACCCAAAACGTGTGATATCTACATCGGAGTAAATAGATAATGCATCGTGTCCCCTCAGTCGTTAGGCTAATCGCCAGGAAATCTAGACCTTGTCTAGACTTCTGATATCTCGGACGGATGCTTCAGCGGATGATCTTGATTGATAGGTTACGTAACTACAGGATGCTGTATTCCCCTGATTCTTGTGGGTAAGGTATCAAATAGTTATAGAACCATTCACTAAAAAGCTTCGTTGGAACGTTTTAAGATTGTCGGTTCAAATTTTATATTATTATGCCTAGGAATCCACCATAATTGAGCTAGCACGTTTAATGTTCTTGTTTCGTACCTACCAGCGTTTGAAGTAATAAAATAAACAAGAATGAAGTTTTATAGGACTAAACTCTTTTTCACTTTTAAATATTTACGTAAATTATTTTTTTGGCCCTCAACTTCTCTATGATTACTAGGCTCGACTAGCCACCACACTACTAGGCACTGCCCCTTTGCCATTGTCATCTTGGGAAGAAGTTTACTTATTAGCCAGGCGTGTTAGGAGCCAGGTTAGGAATTGTGAACTGTCGTAAACTGTTGGTGATAACTGTGATGATGTTTTTATTATGTGATAGGTCGGAAAACTAGCAGGGCGACTCCCAGATGGTAAGCAATCAGTGTCGCCCATGGACACCCGCAACAACAGAAATTAGGGATTAGGGGGTTTTTGGGGATTAGGGATTTTGAGATTTTGAGATTGGGGGTGGGGAAGGATTGGGCCTCCGATAACCTCAACAACACGGCGAAACACAACGCTGTAGTTGTTTCACGCCGATTTTCTGTAATATCCGGTCGAGCCGACCCATTCTTTTCGAGCCATGGCTCTCCCACACTTTAAATATCCCTATTATTCATCTAATGATAATAACTCTATTATTACTCACATCATAGATTAAAATATGTGTTTTTCATAAATTGTGTTTATGACATGCAGTTTCATATGACACATCACACCCAGGCTTGAAACAGCATTTGCCGGCCACTGCGCCAACCATGCAGTCAGCTATGGGATATTATAAATTGCATATCAAATAAATAATCGGCTATCAATACATACTCATCATTTATATTCTTTTTTTCATCAAATAACTTACTTCACTACAAATAAACTAAATGTTTAACAAAACTCAAACTGCAGATAATTCGAAATTTTACATCAATATGACATTACTTTTTTCCTCATAATGCAATACAGTTAAATTTATTTTTGTACAAAAATACTACATACATAGCATAAATACTGACTGCACAGCAAATTTTTCATATTTCATAGCAAAATAACTATCCCAGTCGCATATTAACCAATAAGTACAACAAAATCTGTTCATCATATTTGTCTTAATTTTCAAGTAGCCATGCTCGGCTTTAATTAATTTTACCCCAAAAAAAATCTTTTTGCATTGCATTATTTCTAAAAGCAGAACAAATTAACTGAAAAAGGGTTCGCGGCTTCGCGCGCTTTTTCGTCACTGGAGTGCAGAGTGGCGCGATTGAGTAAGATAGAGATAGCACTAGGTCGTGTCGTCGGGAGTTAACCGTATATCTCGCGCGTAAGAGCGAAATAGAAATATTACCTCCGATAGAACTGAAAGACTGGACTCTTGCATATCAATGGGCGAAACTTGACAAGAATGTAAAATTTTTAGAATCTGATTCCGGACTAAATACTTATATTATATAGTTAGAAGCTCAACAGCAAGTGACATGACATTTACTCAAGATTGGGACACTTTTGATGGTTACAAAAAAAACGCTTTCGCATATTGGAGAGTTGCTTTGCCCACCCAACAAACCGCCTGGGTCAACGGAAAATGCACCTGCCCCATTTTTTTTAAGAACTACATGTGCAAGCATATCATCGGACTTGCGATCCGACTCAAGTACGTGGCGCCACCTGCAGAAGCTAAAAATGTGCCTATTGGCCAAAAAAGGAAGCGTGGACGCCCCGCGAAAGCAAGACCTGCTTTAATAATTCAATAAATTACAATTTTGTATCTAATTTTATATATTTTTTGCTGATCTCATTATGTGGTAATTAATAAATAATAAGACGACTGTGATTAATAAAACGCTGTTTTATTTAGAAAAACTGCTGTAAATAATATAAAAATAGAAGCTATATTTAAAAGAAAAAGAGTTAACAGGTATAATGTGCATTAAGATTATTAGCTGTGCATTGATGAAAAAGCTTTTGCTTTAGGAAAAATCGCTGTTCGCTGCGAAAATAAATTGTAGTGTGTTTAGTGATATTTTGAGTTGAATATTATGCTGTGCAATCAGTAATTTTGATGGGAATTTGGAATCTTATTGCATAGAAAAAGGATATTTTTTGATTTGCGTTTAAATACTACCCGTCAGCTATCACATATCTGACATATTCTATAAGTAGGTATGGTATTTATTACGAGGCAATAAACCTATTTATTGCTGTTACTTATATATACTACATAGTGTAGTTTCAGTCCTTATGTAGTATACTTATGCGTATATTAGCAGCTGTTGATGATAAAGAATAACTATAAGAATACTGGGCTACTTTAAATTCATTAACTGAATTTATTACGAAAATATTTTCAAGCAGTTACAGATTCTTTTTAGTTATATGAGGTCAAAACAATAAATCTGGCCATAAAGATAATCTTTAATAAATACTAGAACAAAATTCTAAAGCTATCTATCTAGGTCGTAAGTAGAACCTGTGCACATTTTAAAGAAATCGTTAAAATTAATGAAATTTATGTAGATGTAGCTTGTTACTCGACCAGAACCAAACTCGAAACAGAACAATTTCAGATATTTATAGATGTGGCCCAAGAGTGCCGATGTTTAGTCAGGGTTGCGCGTGCCAATACAATATAGTACCCAAGCCTCGGCAAGGAGCAGAAAGGGTTTTTTATCAGTAAGAGTCTGACACTCCCTATCGCTTCAGGGAGAAGTCATTTGATTTTCCTAAGAGTATTAAATCGTGACATCAAAGTTTGGACTTTTTAATCAGCTCGAAAAATATTGAAATTTAACACTAACTAAAATCAATTAGACTATCTAAAAATATCTACAACACAATAATCTCCCCGTTCCGTCACTTTTCTAGTTTTAACCTGAATATCCGATCTGTAGACCAAATTGGTTATTTTATGGAGGAAGTAACACTCTCGGCGGCCAGTCGTGGTCGGCCATTAGGCCACATCCTCGCGGACCATCCAATTGCCACTACTGATAAGATCCAGTATATAAATAGAACACCATTAAAAGGACAATGGACTATTTCTTCGAGACGTCAACTTCTGGATTCGAAGTGTCGTTGGCGTTTAGTAAAGCAGTTTTTGCTAAGAACAAGAAAGAACGTAGAATTATGGAATTTTCTCTACTTATTATTCTTTAAGCACCACAGAAAATCGGTGCGTTCGCTGGTCATCCCTCCAACCATCAAATCCCCAATCCTTAGATTCCTAACAGCTAAAAGGTATTGTATTGTACCTAATTGTTGTATTATTTTTCTTGTCCAACTTACTGTGTGTACAAAAATTATTAAATAAATAAATAAAAGGCCTATTTTTGTGAGGGGAATATCATGTATAATCTGTACTTACTACACTTTCCTGCTGATCCATTTTTTGTAGTAAACAAGCAGACTAATGGTAAGCAATCGGTGTCGCTCATGAAAACCCGTAACACTAAAGGAGTTGCAATTGCATTGCCAGCATTATAGGAATAAGGGATTTTGGGGATTTGGGAAAGATGGGCAGGAAGTATTGGGGCTTCGTTACCCTTACTCACACGGCGGAACACAAGCTGTGGTTGTCACGCCGGTTTTCTGTGAGAACATGCTATAGCTCCGGTCGAGCTGACCCATTAGTGCCGAAGCATGGCTCTCCCACACTTGCTTAAGACTCTTGTTTTTACTATAAGAACGGTTTTGCCATGATGATGTCTCTATCTCGCTGTACCCTCTGATTATAAATGAGCTAAAACAGAAGTCAGCTACTCAATTATTGCTGTTTGAAAGCATTTGGCAATCTCCAAGCTTGGCAGACTCCACGTTGGAGATGAAGTGCAGAGTCAAATATTAATTTATCTTGGTCCATAAACTTTGCTTAACATCTACAAATAGAATAAAACCCCAAAAGCAATTGTAATTAAAATTTAAAAGGGATATGTCAGTTTGGTAGGTAGGTAAATGAAAAGTTTAAATTATGCATTCGAGTCTGCCCCATCCATTCCGTAGTTATCTCATATGCAGTGGAAACCTGCACACAAATTGTGTTTAAATAATAAATCCGTTCTGCACCGACAGTTGTCGGGGAGTTTGGAATTAGATTGGAATTTGCACGTTTGACGTGGTGGCTGGGCAACTGGGTGGCGCGCAACGTGTCGCGGGTTCGATTACTACACTGAACAACTCATTGTGGGATCCACAAATTGTTGTTCAGGTCTGAGTGTGATGTATATGTGTTACAACTACACATATACATCACACTCAGACCTTACGCACCTGTTTGCACCCACGATACAGAAGAAAAGCCAAGAGTTCTCTTTAAAAAAAATCGTATGATATTATACGTTAGTGTAAAATAATTTTATGTATCCCAAATTATTTATTTATTTAACACTTTATGTACATATAAAAAAAATACACACAAAGGCGGACTTCATGCCCGAGGGCAAAATTATCTTACTAATAATGCTTATAAACGCTAAATTTGAAAGTATGGATGGGTCATTGTTACTTTTTATGTATACGAGTAGATGGAGATTGCATGCCATATACGAGTAGGGCTGATGTTCAGCCGGGGTTGCGGGGCAAGCGAAATGAGGCCTTGGCCTTGCCGCCTTGGTCCAGAGCAGGAGAAGGAACGCGGGGAAGAATCTATCTCTCGCCTTACAAACTCTACATTTTTTTTTGTTATTTAAACAGTTTAATGAACCTGTACATCAAAGGTTGGCGATTATGGTATCAGGCGTATATCTATGACGTACATAAAAATAGGGCTACAAAAACCAGCATATCTTGGCCGCGCTTCAAATGACGTTTCCCCACGTCCAACGGTCAGTTTTAACTGGTTAAGGGTAGCTTGATATGCAGTCATGTAATCTATAATCAATTCAAGCTATATCAAGTTTTTATCTAAGTAAACATTAATTATTATTTATAAGAACTAAATATAGATTTCTTATCGAAATTTAAGCTTTATATTAGTGATTAACAATCTATTATTAGGGATTGATAAGTTGACTAAGGTAGGTAGGTAATTGGGTTTATATTTTTAATTAGATTTCTAAGAAATTAGGTAGATGTTGTTATGGTAGGTATGAATGAATGAATAAATGAAAGAGATAATAAAAGAAAAGAGAGAGAGAGACAGAGAGAAATAGAGTATACTAACCTATAAACCCCAGGCAATCTTCAAAAAACTAAGTCCCTTTCTCTGTTCCTATCAAAATGTATGCTTCAATCTTAAAAACTACGCAACGAATTTTGGTGCGGTTTTTTTAATAGAGTGAGTGAAGAGAAATGTTTAGATGTATGTTTAATAACATCCATTAAATAGTGATGAAATTAAAGTAGGTAGTAAGGTCGCTAATAGACGATATTTAGATTTTTTTAGGGTTGTCATAAGAAATATTTAATAAAAGTTTGGTATTTAAAGAGACACGAAACAGTACCTATTGTTACCGATAATTATGAGCTATGTAGCCAATGTCTATGAATGCATCATTCCTTTCCCTGACAATAAGGCATTAATTAACGAATACTTGTAGGTAAATGCGTAACATACTGCCAAATGTTTTTTTTATGAGATTTGCCCATGGACACCCGCGACACCAAAGTAGTTACGTGTGCGTTACCGGCCTGTTTGGGGATAAGGGTATCGGATAATTCAAGATTGGGGAAAGGGGGAGGGGGAGCGATTGGGCCTCCGGTAACTTCACTCACACGGCGAAACACAACGCTGTGGTTGTTGCACGCCGGTTTTCTATGAGGCCGTGGTATCACTCCGGTCGAGCCGACACATTCGTGACGAAGTTTGGCTCTACTCTCCCCTACTTAAAATGTCAAATTGTGGTAATACTTTGAATGTCATAAGTCTCCGTTTTATTTCGCCATACTTGAGTAATGGATGCTTCTCTGCGTTAGGATCTCCTGTCTGGTGGATGAGTTTATAATAACTACATTCAATTGAAACATAGACAGCATTTGCCAGGGTATACATATACTTGTTTTTTCAATGTATAGGGCAATATTATATTTTCTTGCGTTAGAATGGGTTTTTGGCGCTATCTAGATCAGACTCGTCCGATCCAGTTTCTACCGGTTATGACTAGGTGAAAATTATCTTGTTAATTTTAAAATTTTATCATAATTATACAGATGTCTCGGAAATTAAATAGGTATCGAATTAATCTGTTCATACATAATGTCGTGTCGTTTTTCAACTGAATTTATAGTTTGCTTGGATGGTAATATCATGACTTCATAGCTTTAAATAGGTACCTTATCATCAGTCCATTCATCCAGGGTTGCGGGGCAAGCGCAATAGAGTACGGCCACCTCGGCCTAGAGCAGAAGAAGGAATGGTATTTTTTAGTCAGTAAGAGTCCAAAACTCCCTCTCTGACACTCTCCTCAACCTGGTCGAAGTCATTTGACGATTTTCCACATACAAAAAAAAAACATCCGTCCTATCTATTAAAAACACATATCCCTATGTATTCCTTAGTTTTTAAACTACATATGTAAGGTATTTTTTTTTATGTAATCGATCGGCAATCGGGCAGCCATGGACACCCGCAACATAGGAGTTACGAGTGCGTTGTCGACCTTTTAGGGATTAGGGATTTGGAGATTTTGGGATTGAGGAGGGATTGGGGGTGGGGAAGGTTTGGGCCTTCGGTAACCTCATTCACACGGCGAAACACAACGCTGTGTTTCACGCCGGTTTTCTGTGAGTTTTCGTTTTTTAATAGAAAGTGATTAAAGAGGACGGTTTATATGTATAATAATATTCATTAATTTGTGGAGATATTTTGTACCAGAATTGCACCCGTGGACTGACGATATCCGCAGGGTGGCTGGCAGTGGTTGGATGCGAAGAGCTGAACATCGAGCTCAGTGGCGTGCAATTGGGGAGGCCTATGTTCAGCAGTGGACGAAATTAGGCCAATGATGATGATTGCGCTCGTGGGTCCTGGGCGGGGCGTTAGAATAATATACAAAGTCAATCTGTATATAAAAGAGTCTGACATATGTCCTTCAGAGATAAGATAGGAAAGGAAAGATCATGATGACTGAAGAAGATTAAAAATGTAAAATAAATAATTTGGCATAATTATCGATCAATATTGATGATTCCTTGATAGCGATGATTGATGCATTATTGATTGAATTGACGATTCGATTGTTGTTTTTATAAGGAGATGCATTTTTTTTCAATTTCGTGTAGCTGATGTTTTAAGATTTTCTAATTGTTTAAGTGGGTTTTGTAAATTTGGTTGGAATAGTATGGTTACCTAGCTTACCTTTGTGAAAAATATTAGGTATTTATTTACCTTATACTATTAGTATTCCTTTTTTCTTGTTCTTGTGTTGTTGTTCTACATAGAAGTTGTATATTATGCTTACAGCATATTTGGTCGATAAGGTATTTTAGCTAGTTTTTTTAAGTAAGAAACAATCAGTCCGTAGCCTTTTGTACTACATGATAGAAAGCCGGTTCATACCGACTCCAAAAATGAGGCGGTATTTATAAGAAATTAATTAATCTACTGTACTATACTTGTTAAAAGACACAACGGGACTATTATAATATTCAACAGCTTTTGCCCGCGTCTCTGTCCGCGTGGAATAGTGACTTCCTGCAGATTTTTTGATATAAAAACTATCCTATGTCCTTTCTCCAGTTACAAACGATGTCTGTACCAAATTTCAAAGAAATCGGTTTAGTTGTTTAGGCGTGAAGAAAAGACAGACAGACAGACAGAGTTACTTTTGCATTTATAATATTATTATTAGTTTGGATAAACAGTTGTGAGTCTAGCAGAGCTTTCCTCAGTTAATTTACGTCAGACTGTCATTATCTATACTAATATTATAAAGAGGTTAAATATTTAAGTTTGCATGTAGGGGGTAGGTAATCTCTGGAACCGCTAATCGGATTGCCAAAATTCTTTCACCGATAGGTAGCTACAATGTTCCTGAGTTCTATAGGTAGGCTATAAAACATCACGCTACGATCAAGTGGAGCCGAGCAGCGGGTGAAAACGCGCAAGAGTACCTAGTTATCAAATTAAGCCAGGCACTGCTGTAAAATGCAATATGATTGATCGATAAATGATGAATGATAAAGAAACAATGTTATCTATCTTTATATAAATAATTCTGGTATACGTGTGCATGTAATTAAACTCCTCATAAACGGCTTGACCGATTTTTTTTTCTGTATGCGTTTGAGTGGCGCCATGGATGGTTCAGATTTACAAATCAGCCAGGCAGATGGTGCTAATTGCTTGAAAAAGCATGTGATCTCGGAAACAGCCCCAAGGATTTCGCTGTAATTTGATATGTGGGGGATTGGTTTTCGGGGTCGAGAAATTGATCTAGCTCAGTCTTGCGGCTGGGGAAGCGCATGTTTTCGAGTTTTCTCTTTGCAATATTTCACACATATTATGGCGTTATATTTTTTATAACCAAGGTAATCGCTAGAAATATCATATGCAGGACAACGTCTGTCGGGTCCGCTAGTACACATACATCTTATATAAAAATGAATGAAAAAAATGTGTTTGTAAGCTCATAACTCAGCAACAGCTGGGCCAATTTCGTTAAACCTATTTTTGTTGTGTTTGTTAGAGTTAGGAGAAGGTACTTATGAATAAAAAACAAAACCTTTTGTCGTTGCCGAGGACTTCCGTGCGAAGTCGGGCCAGACTGCTAGTAGTAGGTAAAATAAAAATAATGAAAGAAGTAAATGTATCATTAAATACATATATTTTTAATTTTATCTATTTTTAATAGAGTTTTCATAACTATGATATACTGTACATTTTTAATTAAATTAATAGTTTCGAACATAATTATCACACACTCGATTTACAAACGTTCAATTCACAGCCTATTTATTTATTAATAATAGAACATTTCAAAATAACAATAATAATAACAACGATGATTTATTATTCCAATAATTAAATTTATGCCAATTTAATAATTATTTTATTTTGTAGCATAAAATAATAATTCAATTACTAAATTTTATTATATCTACAAAGAATAAAAGCATTCGATGAATTATAATATCTTAATTTAAGATTAAATATATCACGCACACAAAATAAAATGCAATAAAAATAAATTATTGCATTAATAAATCATTTTTATTAACATATTAGTGTTTTATTACATTGTCATAATCTCGTAGCCTAAGATAATATTAATCGTTATAACAGAGATATTATTATAATAATCTGATAATGATTTTGCTAGCAAAGATTGTGACCTTGAGCAGGTGTCACTAAATGATATGTGACCATATTTTAGAAATAAATAATAATAATAATAAGAGCTTTCTAAAACTAATAATATGTATTTACATTTAGGTATAGTAATATTTATATGTACGATTTCATGAAATAAGTTATAATTATGTAGGTATTACAGATCGTTTTAGTTTTACTTTGATATTCAACTTTACTGCTTACTGACATAAAGTTAAGTTAAAAGTTTTATGACAATAACATACATAGACTCTGGTAGCACAACAAAAGATTGGGAGAATCACGCTTCGTCACGAATAAGTCGGATCAACCGGAGTGATACCACGGCCTTACAGAAAACCGGCGTGAAACAACCGTGTTCCACCGGGTGAGTGAGGTTATCGAAGACACAATCTTTTCACGCTCGACCAAACCCTAAATCTCCGAATCCCTAATCATCAAAAGGTCATTAACACACTCGTAACTCCTTTGATAAAATGATCGACCGATGCTACCGTAGGATCGTTCGCTGCTAGCTGCCCTATCTTATAAAATAATAGCCCTTGTTTTTGCGATACTTTGCATATTGCTGAAAGTGACCCAATTAATGACCAAATTATTGGACTAATGTTGTAGTCTTTTTATAAATCAATAACCTCAATGTCATGATCAATATTTATTTTAGTCATCAATGTATGAAATAGCTTATAAGATTCATTCTGATGATTAATTAGCGCAGTCTTATCAAATACGTTCGTCATTACTTCATGAAATCGCACGTGTATTGTATTTATTTGATCCTATCGTACCTACTAAGATATAATCTTGATTTTAACTTTAATTTTTTATGCACGTGTTTTATCAAGATTTCGCATTCCAAAATCAATCTTAACAATGGTTATTTTAATTTATAAATCCTCAATAACCAATTTGGCTTTGAGTGAATGGAATTTTAACCAGTTTGTTATTATTTTTTGCTTTTTTTTGAATGGTCAGATAAATGTTATTTGAGGAATAAAATTGTTGCTGTCACTGTCTTATACAAAGATTCTGAGGCGACAGCATCATAATTATTCCACAGATAACATTTACCACTAACCATTGAAAAAATCAGGCCTTAGTGTAGTGTACCTATATATCTTCTAGACTGCGCCAAACGCACAGTAAAATATTATAAATAAAACAGTCTATATCAAGGATTGTTTAAAATCATAAACGCGGAACAATAACTATTGTAATCCAGAACGAATTACATAATAATCAGAAAGGATGATATTAGCAAATTATTTTTTAAACATATGAAATGTTTAAAAAATTATTTAATCGACTCGTGAATAATTAAGCGAGATTAAATAATCATTATAGTTGATGACTAGAAATCAGTGATAAGGTGTCGATACCAAGTATTTACTTCAGGCTGAACAGCTGGATATTTCAAATTTGCTGAACTTAGCGTATCTTGGTTTTTAGCGGTATCAGCGACCGACAATAATGATTAATTTAAGCATATTAAATTTATAATCTTATAATCTTCTTGATTCGGATAAAATTGTTAAACAAAATTTCCTAGAAATTACTTCAATTCTACATCTATACTCCTACCTATACACCAAAAATCTACACTGCAAAAGATGGGAAAACTTGTCATTAGTAAAGCATATTCATGGCACTTTTAAAAATTAGTTACCTTAGATGTTTCCTCCATCTTCACAGTATAGACCTATTATCTACTTAATTTGGCAGCTTAATAGCTAACTATTAGGCTCTTGGCGACTATGGACCGTTTTTGCTCTTTCTAGATGGCGCTTCAAGCGTTTAAAGTCCTCTGAGTTTTTTTCATACAACAGATGTCTTTAGACCTTACTCCGTAAGGATTATTTCGGTACAACCAATATATGCACATTCACAATACCTTTGAATTCTCTAGATAACTTCCACTACATTTATTTGGCCTTCACGCAATTTTTGGCAGATGAACCGAAAATTTTCCTCTTGATGTTCAGAAATGCTCCTACGCCCTTGTTGACTCCTGCTGCTAGGGAAGTTGAGAGGCAGGAGAAGAGGCTGATGAGGGTTCCGGGGATGGTGGGAGCCATGATGGAGGCACATGAGGCTATGGAGCGGTACACCACTCTGTTGTTCCTCGGCTGCAGACTGCGGTAGTTGTAGTCACCACCCACATCGGTCTTGGTAAATAATGCATACTGGAGGACGAAAGAAAAAAAGGTTAAAATGGGACCGCCATTTCGTTAGTAGTAGGAACTTCAACTGTTAATAAAACGTATAATTTGAACAGTTACAGTTTAAGTGTGGGAGAGCCAAGCTTCGGCACGAATGGGTCGGCTCGACCGGAGTGATACCACTGCCTCACAGAATACCGGCGTGAAACAACCCAGCGTTGTGTTTCGCCGTGCGAGTGAGGTCACCGGAGGCCCAATCCCTCCCCTTCTCCTATCCCTTCCCATTCCTTTTATCCGCAACCCCTATCCCCAAAAGGCCGGCAACGCACTCGTAACTCATTTGGTGTTGCGGGTGTCCATGGGCGGCGCCGATTGCTTACCATTAGGTAATCTGTCTGCTAGTTTGCCGATTTACACCATAAAAAAAAGTTACAAGCCTGACCCTAAGGTATTTAGAAGCTTTTTTTTCTGATTTCTGTCGAGGGTAAGACCTCCGCTAGCGTGGCCTACATGGCGTTCAACGTGGTCTAAAGTAATTTTCTAGGACAATATGCTCTGATTTAAACCTTATTTAGAAAATTGATTCCACGGAAAGAACTAAAAGATCTATATAAGACAAGTCTAGGTATTCTTACCTGATCAGGAGAAATGAAGATTGGTTTGTCCATGACGATCCATGTGACGACTTCCTGGCACATGGGAGTAGTGAGAGAGCCATGGTACGTGTAGTATGACTGAGGTTCATTGCTCAGCAGGCGTCTGTTGGACAAAGAATTTTTATGGTAGAACCACCAGTAAGAAACAGGAAACATTTTATTTTTTATTTAACGGCTTCATTTAATAACCATATCGTGAAACGATAGCTACTGCATTGAGACTATCTTTATTTTCTTATCTGCTTAGACTGTTGTAATCTCCAAATTTAACACCGTTGCACCTTTTTCTTATTCTACTACACTATCCCCTCAAATTGGATCTGTTAGCATTACGTGAGCTACTAAAATGGAATTCCGAAGGTCATCGGAATTCTTCGGAGTTTGCTTGATTCGTTTATTGTTTAAGCGCGACTAAAAGTACCTTCTATTGTTTTGAGCCCTTAACATTAGTTCCACTATTCTGTTCCGTCCCTTTAACCTTAACGGTACGGTACTTATTCTGTATCTACTTCTTGAATGTTAACAGCTGTTCCGCATTTTTCTTTAAATTTCAATGGCTAATCAAAGATTTCGAAGAGTTTTTAAATTAGAATCACCAAAAGTGATAGGTGTTGTTAATTTGTGTTTCCTTTTGGCTTTTGTTACGGAGAACATTAGATTTGAGAAGAAATATTGGTCGATTAAGTTTAATAATACATAAAGTAAAGGAAGACATTCACGATCGAGAGAACGTAGGGCTAGATATGAAAAGAAAGAAATCAAGTTTTATTGGACTGCTAGTTCGAACAATTAGGTGTCAATCTTCATCTATGTTAGATCAGTTGTAAGAACCAATGACCTAATCTATTTTCCAGCAATAGTTATAGTCTGTTTTGTTCACTAGTTTTTAAGGTAGGTAGGTAAAAGGTTATTGAATTATCTGCCGGTTAGAAAATTTCAGTGACTATATTTAGAATTTCGTTGTTCATTAGCAAATAATCTTGTACTTACGTAATATCAATTCTTCGTGGTTCAGTGTTGTTCTGTGAGCTGTCTACAATGTAGGGCATCATTGGTATGATCTCCTCTAGAGCACGATCACTACCATACCCTCTGTGCATCTACGAAGAGGATGATAAGGAGATTAAAAATATGTTCTATTGTGAAAGCAACAGTTAATTTTCATGAGATACTATTATTCATAAAATTCATTATTAAATTATATCTGAAAGGTGTGTAGATAAATTATAATCGTATTGATTTTTTTCGTTGAAAAGTTTCTATACCTAATACGTAATGATGTACAATAATAGTTCTTGTGCTCTGAGAAATAAGTAGGATTGGTAAATAATCCAACTGTTCTAGAAAATACTTTGATCTACTAATCTTTTGATCACAATAAATTAAGATCCAGGTCTTTTATTGACAAGAAAAAGTGTCCGAAGAATATTACTACACTACTTAATAACAGTTCTACATCTAAACAACGCTTACCATGAAAAAGACCCCAATGACAGCCAGTCCATCGGGTCGCGACAGAGCCTCGTCGAGAGTCAGACCAGTCTTAATGTGGACCATGTGGACTTCCAGAGGGTACCTGAGGGAGAAAACGTTCATTAATATAGGTAACTTTTCTTTTTAAAAAGCTAACATTTTTCTTTCGTTTTCTTCAATAATTGGTAACAACTGAATTAAAGTCCATTTTAGGTTTTCGATGTAACCATAAAAAATCCTATTCAATCAATTTGAATGTTTTCATAACATTTTTTTTTCAGGTGAGTGCTATGAAAACATTCGAATTAATTCAGCAGGTTCTCGGCGGAAGTGTCCTGGAGAAGGACAGGGGGTTTTTAAGTAAATTTGACACTTCTCTCGCTATACCCTGGGCGGGAAAAAGACTCCGACCTCAAGGAAAAAGGTTGTTTTTTAAAGATGGTAGAAGTATTCAGGAAAAGGTTTAGGATTATAGTAAAACTATATGAAGATTTTTATGAAATTTTAATTTTTATAGAGATAGATTTTCTTATTGAAATATTAGCATCTACAAATAATGAACTCACTGATGTAATGTTTAACTATAACAGTTCAAATACTATAATAACAAGTGTAAGTATATCATACCTAATTAACTGCAAATTCATGCTATAAAACAAGTTAGTTCGTTTGTTTTATACAATTGATAATATTTAATCTATTTTTATCTCGGGTTTTTTTCTCTCTTTCTACTTTTTATAAAGAAAGTCATTATTCTTTTGTATGTTCCTTTACACTCACGGGTCTCACGCGGTCTTTTGGAAGGCGTACGAGGGGCGAAAGCCAACTCGCAGAGGTCCTTTGAACAACTTTAATATATGTGAAATGGGACATCAGCCGGAAATTATCCCTGTATGCACTATGAAAGTGCATCCAAGGACAATCCCCGGTTGATGCAAGACTATTGTGAAATGTGGTAAAAATTGATAGGGTTATGAATATGGGTTGCTATGGACTGGTGGATATGATAACTATGGAAATACTATGGCCCCTGCCCCTGACCAATATTGATACATACGGATAAACAGGCAGGGGGTGACTGGCAAACTCAATTAATGGTCCCCCGGAAACGGCCGCTAGTATGTAGCGACACGGAGGCACCATACGTTGAGCTGCTTGGGGAAGGAGAGGCATCCCACAGCAGAGCAATCCCGGAAGTACGGTCAAGACCCCTACCAGCACCTTACTGAGATACATCCTTCCCCCGAGTCTCCTTCAACTCCTACTCTTGCGAATCTTTACTCAAGCCAGCCAATTAAGGCAAGAATGAGGTAGGAGGGCTTGTTCTTCATCAGTGTTCACTCCAGCTCGTCACGAGGACTAACCGGAGAGGGAAGAACAAGACACCTCTCGGGAGTCAGGTCCGTGGGGTCGTAATTATTGTTATTATTTTATTCTTTATTGTACACCATTAGGACAACAACATGAAAAAAATAAAAACAAACAAACATGAGTACAAACTCTTCCAGACAACCTTTGTATGGAGGAATGTAAAACTTTTTATTTCTTTTCCTTTACATTTCCGAACTGTGTTTAAAAGAAGGAAAATTTCCTCCTAAATAATTAGTCAAAGTTTATCAATAGAAGTCCACGTGCGCAAACAAATTGTTTTATTAGTTACACATCTCGCCGACATCAGATTTTGGGATTTAGTTGACAAATAAATGCCACTCACACGCCGCTAAGCAAACGAGCAATGTCTATACAAACTCTACTGATGGCCGCTTATCTAAGTGACATAATATCGCACAATATCATTTGTTTAAGGTTAAAATCTCTTTTGAATATTTTGGTAGTGATTTGTTCGAGAACATTCCATTGTAGACAGGCATGTAATGGTTGCAGGTCAAGTGTAATGATAGGTACTGCGGCTAAGCTAGGAGAAGGAGTTGGAACGAGATGGTTTTTAGTCAGTTGGAGAGGATCTCCAGTCTCAGCTTCAGCGAGAAGTATCTCGTCTCTCGATATTACCCTCAAGAGAAGGCTTAATATAATTCTTCATTTTCCAAAAGTGATAAAATGCTACACTGTTATTTAACGCACTGAAGCCTATAGTAGGTATACCTATCAGTATACATATATAGTATAAAACACTCTCTACGGACATAGGGTTATCCCTATGTATGCTTTTTAAATCTTTAAAATTACGCATAGACTTTGATGCGGCTTTTTTAATAGACAGAGTGATTCAAGAGGAAGGTTTATACGTAAAATAGCATCCATTAAATAGTTGAGAAATTTATTATCAGTATCGCACCCGTCCGAAGTCGGGGCGGGTCGCTAGTTAATTCATATCAATATTTTATTCAATTAAATCTAGCTCGCTTAAACAAAATTTTTGGAAACAATTAATTGGCGTAAGTACCTGAGGTTATCTTGTACCTATGTCATAATTATGATAACGCCTTTAATTATTACATAATTACATTTTTATCACAATATCAAGGTTTATAAAATGTCCCGAATCAATTGATGCAGGTGCAACGCACTTTGAATTAATTAATTAATACGAAATATAATCTTTATTAGCAGTGATTGTTGAAATAGGATACTTTAAAAAAGAGATAGCAAACATTCTATACGACATTTACTTATCAATGGTAGACTTATTTCAAAAACGATAAAGTCAAAGTTACGATTTATTGAGTAGTTATTTTGTTTTGAGGAAAATTATTACGAGTAACAATATAGGTAAGTACTCGAAAATTAAACAATCGAACGATGTCCACAGATAATGCAAACCAATTAGGTAGACTGTTAACATAACCTAATAATTCTATTTAAAACAAAATAACTAACGTAATAAATTGAAACGCAAACAATTAACAAAACTCACAGCTTTTGTAAACACAAATAACGTTTTGCCGAATAACAACAGTTTTGTTGGATATTTAACCATTATGTATAAAGTTAACGTTGCTAAAAACTGGTGGTCTATTACGATTCTCCGAAGCGAAATTTTACTGTCGAACTAATTCTTAGTCTGTGCCAAACATAATAAGTTAGCATTGGTATTTTTAAATACCAAATTTTAAAAAATTGAATTTCGAATGCCTTCCAAAATGTTAGAGATTAGAAACCGAAATTATAAAAGAACGAAATTTAAATAACTTTTATAACGAATAACCGTTTCAGAGAACTGTATGTAGTTGGCCCCTACTACTGTCAACATGCGGAGTCACGTAGCTAGCCTCGTTAAGAGAGAAAGGGAAACGTACTGAAAAGGTGAAAGGGCAAAGGTCACGCTTTTACAGCTGAAAGATTCGTGAAAAGATAGCCCGATGAAAAGAGTTGTTACTTAGCTTTCGCTTATGGCATCCCTATACAAGTTTTCAAAGCTTGCAATACTTTTTTCTGGTGATATTTTCTTATTATGTATTGGTGAATTTATTTATGGGTATAGCTAATAAAAATGTGTGTATATGCTTGTATGCTGTTGTTTTACTGGATATTTTTCCCTAAATGTCAAGGCAATTTTCAAATGATATTTACACCTAAATTCCGTCAGTCATATCACAGATCTAATGCGGTCTTTTAAATTGATCTAATGATTAAAAAAGGAGGCCTTCTATTCTTAAGCAAATAGAGAAAATGCTACGGATTTAGGTCTAAAACTTACTTCATTCCATCAATGGCGTGTTCTGAGAGCCAGTGGAAGTGGAACTGCAGGAAGGTGTAGTTCCCTCTGAGAGGACCACCAGACAGAATTGGTGCTGGTCCACCGGCAACTCCAGACCATTTCACTGAAATAGAAAAAATGTTTAATATTATGTTTCACTTAATAGTGGCCGATTATAATTGAAAGAACTCGTTTCGTTGTAAAACTGAGTTCATGAATATCCCGAGAGTATGGGAGAGCCATGCTTTGGCGTGAATAGGCGAGCATGACCAGAGTGATACCACGGCCTCAGAGAATACCGGCGTGAAACAAAGCTTACGTTGTATTTCGCCATTTGAGTGAGGTTAAACGAGGCCCTATCCCTTCCCTTATCCTCAATCCCTAAATCCCCTAATCGTAAATCCCTAAAATAACCATCAACAGACCGGCAACGCACTTGTAGTAACTCCTATGAAGTTACGAGTATCCATAGGCAGTATCGATTGCTTACCATCAGGTAATCCGTCAGCTTACATGCCAAAGTATTCCATAAATAAATCCAAGTGCCCTTATAAAGTCCCGTAATGCGCTTCCTTAATTGAGTAGGTATATATGAAAGTTTCATAAAACTTTTTCGATCCTGGAATAGCTACTCCGACTCCTAATCTTCTTGACGGTCTGGCTTGCTTCTAAACGACCCATAAAACCTTCAATTAAACCCAAGTCATGGAGCAGCGTCACAAACACCCACACCACAGACATACCGGAACTTCATTTCCCTTTAATTTCCTATCCCTATTTCCTTCACTCCCTTACATTATTCTCTTTAAATATTCTGACATTTTAAAAGTGTCATAAATTTTTCTACAGTTCTAATATTTTGTTTTTTTCGATGGCTCATTTATGTCCTTTTTGATGCTTAATGTAGTGTTTTGTGATTGAAATTTTAAACTCATAAAATATGCTAGTATTTATTTTAATCGAAAAAATAACACATCCATGGTTGAAGACTGCGATCAGACAGTCCGACTCACTAAGATATACAAGGGTGCTGCCGACCTAAACATACAGGCAATAAACCCTCAAATATCTCGGTGACCCAATTGAGAACTACAAGCTCCCTGTTAAGCTGGGGAATTCTGGTATACCTTTAAATAAACGCTGTTTTTGCTCTCCAGAGGTCATCTTCCAGCCGATCATAACACAACTGTTCAAAATGGGAGAGCCATCGGTACAAATGGTCGGCCCGACCGAAGTGATACAACGACATCACAGAAAAATGGCGTGAAATAGTCACAGAATTGTGTTTCGCCGAATGAGCGAGGCTACTGAAAGCCCAATTTTTCTTCACCTGCCTTAATTTCCATAACCTCAGTCTCCAAGAGGTCGAAAACGTACTCATTCATCCTTTGGCTTTGTCATTGTTGCAGATGTCCATGCCGATTGCTTACTATCAGGTGAAAAATACAGTCTTAAAAAATTCAAATGCTTTAAAAAGTTTATCAGATTCTAGTACCAACCTGTATGTCCATTGTTGGACCCGTACAGCGAGACATCGTTGTATCCTCGGAAGACTAGAGGGCCTCGAATGTGGGCGTGATGCTTGTCCACTATAGCGTCTTGGGTCATAATGTTGATTGGAGACTGGCCCACTCCCGCGTTGCATTTTCCTGGCCATGCCGATTGGTCTGCGAGAAAGAAAAGATTTTTTTTTAATTAATTTAAACTTAGCTTCTGCCCGCGGCTTCGCTCCTTGGTACGTTGACGCCTATTGTTGTAGCCTATGTCCTATTCCGGAGAATACCTTTACCATTCTTTGCCTGTGCCAAATTTCATTCAAATCCATCCAGCCGTTATGGCGTGATTGAGTAACATACATCAGAACATCGTAACTTTCTCAACTTTTCAAACTTTTTTTGATCATTTTTAATAATATTAGTAAGATTGTTATAATCTAATTGGATAAAACATTGATAGATGCTATAATAAATAATAAAAAAGCTTTTTTTTTTAATAATTTATTATAGCGACCCGCCCCGGCTCCACACGGGTACAGCGCTGTTATTAATTTTTCCACTGTTTTGAGGATGTTATTAATGCGCCTAATAAACCTTCCTCTTCAATCACTCTATCTATTGAAAAAAGCACATCAAAATCCGTTGCGTAATTTAAAAGATTTAAGCATACATAAGGATATGGGGAGAGAGAGTGCGACTTTGTTTTATAGTATGTAGTAATTCATTTAAATAAACATTGTAGATTATATATATTACATAGTATTTTATTTATTTATATGACTCTAAAACAGACAAGCTCAAACGAAAGATTGGCAAAATAAGTGTAGTCTATACTAATATTATACCTAAAGAGGTAAAATTTGTAAGTTTGTATGTAGGGTGGTAATCTTTGGAACCGCTGGTCGGATTAAAAAAAATCACTGATAGGTAGCTACAATGTTACTGAGTGGCTACAAAACATCATGCTACGATCAAATGGAGTAGAGCAGCGGGTTGAAACTGCGCGATAGTAGCTAGTTGGTAATATCCGAACAATAAATCCTTCTTTAAGACAAATATGACGAAAACTTATCATGTTATTGCATAAGTAGATTCCAATTTATTTATCTTTTTTTTTGAAAATGTAATTGATGAGTCTGATGATTATAATCTGTTCAGATAATCGACTAGACAATTTTGATTATTTTTAAAATTATCACTGAAAAGAATTTGCGATAAAAATGTATAAATTGTTTTAATTGAACATGCCAGCTTTCGTTGGATTCGTTCGGATCAAGCCGAATGTTTATTGTTGATCATTTGACCAAAGTACCTATTTACTTATCATTTATAAATATGGGTAGGATTAGATGGAATTTATTTTTAAAGGCGTGTAATCCTAAAACTAATTTTCTCACCCTGGATGGAGATGGAAAAGAAGGAGAGTCAGATAATAGATTTTACAATTTTTTTTTTATTACGAATTTTACTAACTATTAATTAAATGTATTAATTATTTTAAACTTAATAATTAAATTTAACTATTAATTAAAGTCAATTAAAAGTTATTATCGTTCCTACTCCTGCTTCAGGCCGTCAGCAAACGACCTGCCAGATTTCCTGATGGTAAGCAATGAGCACCGTCCATGGACACCCGAACACCAAAGGAGTTACGAGTGCGTTGCCGGCCTTTTAGGGGTTTTGGATATTTAAGAACTGGGAAGGGATGGGGGGAGGGGTAGAGATTAGGATTGGAAGCTAGGTTAACGTCCCTATTATAATATGAAAGTAAAAAACAAAACAAAAACTACACCAGTTATAAGCCACTGCCTGCAGAATGTCTACAACAGTGCATGCATCTTTTAAAGCGACTCCGAGTGAGATTGGCTTACAAGATTAAAACCAGTTTACAAGTTATTATTATGTATTGTAAACGCTGATCGTGATAATAATCCTCTTTATACTTTCCTAGGCGATATTAATATGCACTTGTAAGTTCATAAATATTGAAGTTGCAATAATAAGTTTGTACCAAGAGGAATATAACATTACATTATTAATGTGAGGGATTATGTTACTTGTTATGTTACATCGTATAATTAAATAACATTTTTTATTGAATGTTATAATGATAGGTACAATATGTAGATATCTAAGGATTGAGAGTTATTTTATTGATAACGTCGTGGTGGCCCGGAGGTTAAGGCGTCCGCATCGCATGCATAACGCTGCGGGCTCACAACCAAGCGAGTACCAATGTGACTTTTCTGAGTTACATATACTTTCTATGATTATTTAGACACCATTGACATACGGTGCATTGGCGATTTCAAAGGTTTCCTCACGATGTTTTCCTTCGTGAGGAAACCTTTGAACGCCAATGCACCTTGAGCAAGCATGGTGATGAATGCTCAAACCTTCTCCGTGTGAGAAGAAGCCTTTGTTCAGATGTGCACTTATAGGCTGATGATGATATTACGCAGAGCAAAATTTCCATTCAAGCATTGAAGTACAAGTTCATTGAAATGACTCCATCAAATGAAACTTGGTACTTTGTTACTTTTTGCTTAGTTTTAGTTACGGAATAAACATTATTATCTACAAAGTTAGCTTTTTTTGTGGTATAGGTCCGCAATCGAGCAGACGTATTCCCTACGACTCTTGGCGATAACCTTACGAATGGTTCTGCATAATATACTAAGCAATGCTCGTTGCGTTTCGTTCATGTAACCTAATTAGTCCTTAGCCAAATTCGTCCACAAACATAATTACTAAATAGATCTAATTAGTCTACATGTTAAGTTCACTAATTCTTCCTAGTCATGACTAATCTGTCTGTAAAAGCAATATAAATAGGCGTGCACTCTCAAGTGCCCATTTCATTGCTTAATATGGCCCTTATGATTATTTGAAGAGCTTGTGACAACTGATATTAAATAGAGTACCAATGCGATCTCATGGTTGTAAATCCCCTAAGGTATCGACAGGGAATGTCTATAAGAGACATTGTATAAAATATTTCTTGATAGATATGCCGCTGTCAACTGTTTTTTTTATGGCAAACGAGCAGAACGCAATCTGGCAGCACCGCCCATGGACACTTGTAATACCCAAGGAGTTACCACAAGTGCGTTGCCGACATCTTGTGGGTGATTAAGCATTTGAGAATTGAGGATGTGGGGAGGGGGGAAGAATTAGGCCTCCTAAACCTCACTCACACGACGAAACACAACATAAGTGTTGCTTCACGCGGTTTTCTGTGAAGCCGTGGTGGCTCAATCGTGCTGAAGCATGTTTCGCAATCAATCAGCTAGCGTTTTGATTGCAGTACAATTTGAGTTGCTGTTTGTTTGCGATGGCGATGCGGTTCTTAGTTCTAATCTAACTTAACCTATAATTCTGGAAGCAACTCGGTTTTAATGACAAATCCTACACCCTTCAACTTACAGTCAACAGCCTGAATGACAAATTTAGTTATTCAATCAAATGATTAGGCGTTCAGAAATAAAACACCCCGTTCCTTCTCCTGTTTCAGGCCGGGGCCAAGAGACATTATTACGACTTTTCTGCCCCGCCGCTGTATTTGCGTATTTTAAGTCATTTTCAGGTAGTATTTTTTTCTGTCATAGATCGGCAAAAGAGCAGACTGATTACCTGATGGTAAGCACTCAGCGCCACCCATGGACACTTGCAACAACAGAGGTGTTACGAGTGCGTTACCGTCCTTTTGGGGATTAGGCATTTGGGAGACTTAGGGATTGGAGAAGGGTATTTGGGAAGGTGAAGGATGGGCCTCCGGTAACCTCACTCACACGGCGGAACACAACGCTGTGGTTGTTTCACGCCGGTTTTCTGTGAGGCCGTGGTATCACTTCGGTCGAGCCGACCCATTGGTGTCGAAGCATGGGCTCTACCACACTTAGTGTATCAAAATTTGATTTTTTCTTTTATGACCCATTCAGAATTCGAAATTAGAAATTTATATCTAGCAACCATATCATTATTCTCAATCAATTAACAATCATATCAACAATACGTAGGTACTTAGATAGTTAAGTCTAGCCGTAAGAACACTTAATGATAAATCGCTTTTAATTATAAATTTCAATGATTCACATAAGTACATATTATATTTCAATAAACACTTAAAGAAATTGTAATTGATTTATCAATAACAAGTTTTATTTACAATAGGTACTTCACTGGTTTTTGACTCGTCATTCACATGTGGTTCATTCTATTGGAAATTAAAAAAAATAAACGCTGAATCATGTCATTTTCGTAATTAGTGCTTAGTATTGCTTTCATTCTAAGCGAAAACAGTTTTATCTATACTAATATTATATAGAGGTAAAATTTGTAAGTCTGTAAGTTTGTATGTAGGGGGTAATCTTTGGAACCGCTGGTCGGATTGCCAAAATTCTTTCACTGATAGATAGCTACAATGTTCCCGAGTGCTACAGGCTATAAAACATCACGCTACAATCAAATGGAGCGTAGCAGCGAGAAACCGCGCGGGAGTAGTTAGTTTTCAATATTAGGTAATCAATATTGTTTTTGTTAGTTATTAAATATGGATGTATGTTTGTTATTTTTTCACGCTAAAACAGCTAGACCATTTTGGTTGAGGTATGTAGATAGGTAACACCCTGGATTAACACATGATGTTATACATATACACGCTACTTTTTATCAACATACAAAGGAAGCTAGTTAAGCATGAAGACCAATAATTAGCTCGATGTCGATCGCCGCGAGTGCTATTCATGGTTATAAGCCGCCGCCTGGCTCGAAACTAGTTGAGCACCTTTCAACAGTTACGTGAATAAAATTATACATAATAGTTCGTTATTTTTTTTAAGAATTATGTGAATCTAAAAATAGCCTCTTAACCTCATCAGTTATTTTAATTAAATTCAGAACGTTCCATACTTATTTAAATTAAAATATGTTCAAATGTAATATGATTTAAATAAAAACGCCATCAAAATATGGCATTATTTTGCATTCCTACAATTGTTGCACAGTTTCGCAAACTATTTTAATTATAATATTATTATAACCTAAAGTAGGTTCCGTATTTCTTTAAAAAAAAAAACGTTGTGTATATAAAAAACCTTCTTTATTATTTTGCAATGCCTTAATTCCTTGGTTGAAGAGGTCACTAGTGCAATTGCCAAGTAAAGGGCTTTTGTTTGACGTTTCGGTTTTTTTGTGAAGGGAAAATTATCAAACGACTTCCCCCGCCCCGGGTGGGGCTTAATCTTAATTTCTTAATTTCTGTTGCTTTAGGCCGAGGCCGCGATGTCTCATTGCGCTTACAGCAGCAGGTCAAACTATATAGTTGAATGTGCGGGAATTATCATGCAAAGCGAGGTTATGTAAATTGGTATGCTCTTGCCTCCTTCTGCTCTAGGTGGATTGAAAAAGAGTGTCAGACTCCTTTTGACTAACGCCCCTACTCTTGCGTGATACATTGCACCCGGAACCCCAGCTGACGTACGTGTCTGTCAAGTCGGATTCTGGTCTGCCGGCGAGCTACTATTCTACCCCAGTTCGCTGTCCTCAGAGGCACTTAAGGTGGCCGGAGATCGTCGAGTTTGTATAGCCTGATGCGTACTTAATGCCCTTCTCCTAAACGTATGGAATTCACCCATGTGCAAAAATATTTTGGAGGGATATTTAACCTCCATCAAACATCATCTTTTCCAAAATCAATTAAATCTATTTCACTAAACATTTTTTTAATTAAGGTGAGTTATTGTACCTACTCCTTTTTTCGAACGCGACAAAAAGTTCATAAGTTAAAAATATTGTAACCACTTTTGTTACATTCGATATTAAGGTATAGAATCGATAGAACAAACACAGAAAAAAAAACATTAAAAATATACTTACGGCTGTACGTCCATTCTGCCTGCAGAGTTAAATCTGAAACAATCAAATATATTTAGTAAGGAGACTACATTTATTTGTTAGACTCCTTATACCGATGCCAAAAATAATTTAAAAAAGACAGTTGACACAAAATATGGCGGGAAACTGTGTCAACATTTGTAAAGAAAAATACCACCTATTGCAACTTTTGTACAATATTTGGATTACCCTGAGTAAAACAATAAATTAAACAATTGTATCGTTTGGATCTAGTAAACAACAATTACTTTTTCATTCAAGTTAAAAGTTTAATAAATAAAAACGAAGACTCAACAAAAATCCGCAACGCACACTACAACAACTACAACTTTTTTCTTGTCTGTGTATAAAAATTATTAAATTGATTATTAAATTTTCCACAGACTTTCATCGTCCCATAAATTAATGTATTTCTGAAATGAACTTTAAAGTAGGTTAAACTTAATGCATTAATTAAACAAACTTTACCAATTTAAATTCAACTGACAAGGGACGCTAATGTTGGTTGCGTGCGGCATTAGTTACGCCGTTTATTACAATTTAAAAATGGTAATTAAATCATTTCAAGTCCAATAAAGCTGCACAATTAGACAAAACACATTATTTTTACAGACTAAAATAAAATAGGAAGTGCACAGAATAATATTATAGAAAATAACCAACCTGCAAAACTGACCACAAACAACACTAAGATCGCAAACATTTTTTTATTTATGGTATTGATTTTTTTTATTTTTAATTTGGATCACTTTGTTTATTTATTTTTTGCGAAATATTATTTATTGATAATCGATAAATTAATTATTAATACATGTTCACTGTGACACCCACGACATGCGACTAATATGGATACCGGTATACCAAAACGTTTTATACATTTTGTCTTGTTTTGAATATTTTTTTATCGGCCTGTTGCACCGTGCGTCGTCCCGCTTGGACTAAGAGGCGGTCGTGCTAAGTTCCAAGTGATAATAGGTATGTTCGTGACATACGGCCGGGAGCGACGGACAACTGTCAACTAGGCGCGTGCCGCGGCGGTTGTTAGTCAACACTGGGCATGCGCGCTGAGAAATTTTTGATAGTACGCTAAAATGTAGAAATGTAAGGTGATATGAGTTCGCGTGTAAATACATATTTATTTGTGAATCAGGTTTTTTTTGTTGCGTTTGTAAATTTTTTTTATTATATTTTTTTTATGTTTTGTTTTGTGGTACATTCATACAGGAAAAACTTGCGTATTTTTATTTGGATAAAAAGGAATATTTTATTTTTAGGTTAGGTTTTACCATTAAGATGTTGCTCTCAAACGAAATATAAAAAAGACAGCCATTTTCATTCACTTCTATTGCGTTAGGTACTTGTTTGTTTTGAGTTTTTTATGAGATTTTTTTTATTGTAATAACTAAAAAACCAAGTCCTTCCAAAGATTTTTTGCACGGAGTTATTTAAAGACTTATTTTTTGTTGAACACCGGTAACGATGCAATCAATATTGTTATAATTATTATTGATTCATTCATTTAGCCTTTGTCTCATGTATTCTGTAAATAAATGCCAGGAGGAGCCCTAGTAGGTTATTATTATTTTTCAAAATAACAGGAAAGATAGTCGATCGACTTAAAATTGTAAACAAACATGTCGATTCTAGTTTTTCAAAATTATCGTGTAGATAGCCATCTCCTCATGTATACTTTAGATAGGTAACGAGTTCGAAAAATAAAAAAAATCTTTCGATTCTTTTTGAATCGTATTTTATTTTTTTATAGGGTTGACATAAACATGAATTCGGTCTATTGAGATTTTTTTTGTGTTTAAATGGACAATGTTAATGACTTAAAACTTAGGTACAGACCTACAGAAAACTATACTAAAATAATAGTCATAGATATATTGAGCTATTGATAATACAGATAACCAGCTAATTATGCCTAAATACTATATCTTAAAGCCTAATTTTATATACCGAGAATTTTACTAAAAGATACCAATATCAAATTCTGAATAGGTGATTATGTAACGAATCTAAATATAGAGTTCTTCTAATTAACAAAAATGAAAAATCGTCGATAAATAAAAGTCAATCAAGATTTGCAAATGAACATTGATAATATAGTATAGCATATACTGGACTTATCATTACCTATATTTTATCTTAAAAATGTCCGCGCCCACTTCCCATATTGATGTATGTATATGTTTTTACTTAATCTGTGGACATAGAACATGACGTTGATAACACTCCTACGAGTATTACTTACTTAATTATTGACAAAACAAGGCAGGCAAAACAAGGCACTTTTTAACTAGTGCTTGAGTTATAGAAATCAAATTATTTGACACAAAAGTATGCGTTAGGTACTTAACGTACTTTGCATAAACAATATGGAGTCATCATCTTCATCAAGCAGCAGTCAGCAGGCGCCATGGTAAATATTCTATCACAAACTTCACTTGCAGATGTAGGATTTGTGACGACATCTGTTAATAATTTATTGTCTTTCTGAGCTTCTATATTTGTCGCTACAGGTTATTTCTTCTAAGAATGGCATAAAGACTATTATACTTCTGTTGTCTTAAATGGACCTTACACCCTCATCCCCGAAAGACCGACAATGCACTCGTAACTATTTGCACGGTTGGTGCGGTGGCTGGGCAACTGGCTGCCGCGCAACCTTGGATTCCTGCATGGAACAACTCTTTGTGTGACCCACAAATTGTTGTTTCGGGTCTGCGTGTCATGTGTAATGTGTATGTGACATTGTATATTTGTAAACGCACCCACAACAAAGGAGAAAATCCTAAAGTGAGGCACTTTTACTTAAAAAAAATAAAAAAATAAAAAAAAAACAAAAATGGTTCATGGGCGGTGCTGATTGCTTACCATCTGCTCGTTGTGCAACTGCTCGTTTGCCGACTTATATCATAAAAAAAGAAGTAAGATTGGAGAAGCCTTAAACCCGGATTTATATGGGCCGATGATGACGATGATAAGAAATCACTATGACTGTAAAAACAAGGATTAGTAATACTAAATACTTGAAGCATGCAAGTTAGGAGCATGTTTAATAATTATAAATTGAAATTGATAAATTTTCATGCACACGATCAACAATGCAGATATTATATTTGGCGCTATCCGAATAATTGATCTAAGATAAAATTGTACATTCTTGTTTCCGTCACAGAGGTTGATAAATACCAAGTTTTTGTTAAGACATTTATATCTACAGGTAATTACTTTTGATGACTTGTGATAAGTTTATTTTTATACGCCGTGGTAGGCGGTGGTCAGGTATGAACTTGACTTTCAATCTTTTCAAAGTCAAAGTCAATATAGCAGAGGGCAGAGACCTTTTTATGCAAGATGTTGATAAAAAGGATATACTTTCCTCTTTAATTGAAGAAGCTTTCTAATTGCTTACTCTTATCTTTCCTTTTTTTTGTAAGGAGAAACTAAAACGCCATTTTCTTAATTAGTAATCCTTAAAATCCAACATCAAACCAACCAGTATCGACATTGTTTTTCCACCCAACAGTACGTGTGTCTCAGAGGCAATTTCGCGCCGCGCGCATGTCACCTAATTTATTAATAAAAATCTTAGTAAGTGGATATTGCATCGGCCTTCCACATAAATAGTATAAGTGCTGGATCTATTGCAGTTGCATCCTTAGACAGACTAGTTAATTGAAATCTAGACTAAGAATACACCTGTCCTTGAGTATTGGCGTCTAGAGGAGATATATGTTGTGACAACATTCAAAAGTGTGGGAGAGCCAAGCTTCGGCACGAATGGTCCGGCTCGACCGGAGTGATACCACGGCCTCACAGAAGACCGGCGTGAAACAACCACAGCGTTGTGTTTCGCCGAGTGAGTGAGGTTACCAGAGGCCCAATCCTTCCCCGCCCCCAATCCCTCCTCAATCCCTAAATCTCCAAATCCCTAATCCCGAAAAGGTCGGCAACGCACTCGTAACTCCTCCGTTGCGGGTGTCCATGGGCGGCGCTGACCGCTTACCATCAGGTAATCCGTCTGCCCGTTTGCCGACCAATTACAAAAAAAAAAAATTGGTGTCCACTATTTTTATGTGATAGGAACGCAAAGAACAGTTGGATTACCTTATAATAATATAAGCCCGCAGGGCACCTTGAGGCGAGGTGACGGGAATTAGCGATCCCGCGGGCTACCATCATCCCGATTGCTCCAGGGAGGAGTCACCGTTCCTTATCTCCAGCTTGCCTTCATTGGTTGGCCGGAGTGAACGATGACGAGGAATAGGTCTCCCACCTCTGGCTTGCCTTTATTGGCCGTCCAGAGTGGAGTCGCGAGAGTAGTGATCCTGCTCGGAGGGTGGAAGCTGTTCGTAAGCGGCGAGTGGGCCAGTGATGCAGGATGCTTAGGCAGATGCAGATGATCTGAGTAGAAAGCTGGTGGCAGTTTCTTCACCCTTCAGCCACTCACATTTCCGTTGTCCCTCTGTTGCTATTACTAGCAACTATTCCCGGGGGCCCGGTCGGTGAGTTGGCGAGTCTCCGCCTGCCATTTTTACGTGTATTTATTACATTGTTTCGGCAGGTGCCATAGTCCTTCCATAGTTCCCATCCTACTAGCCCATAACAACCCACACCCATAGCCCTGTATTTTGTTTCCATTATCCGCAATAGTCCTACACTAACCGGGGACTGTCCTTGCGTGCATTTCAATAGTGCATACAGAGATAGTCGCCGGTTTGTGTCCCATTTCATTTAGATTAAAGTTGTCTAAAGGGCCTCTGCGCAGTTGGCTCCGGCCCCTCGTACGCCTTCCAAATGACCGGGACCCTGTGGTCCCGTGATTGGTAGAGAAATACATAATAATAAGCCCGCAGGGCACCTTGAGGCGAGGTGACGGGAATTAGCGATCCCGCGGGCTACCATCATCCCAATTGCTCCAGGGAGGAGTCACCGTTCCTTATCTCCGGCTTGCCTTCATTGGCTGGCCGGAGTGAACGATGACGAGGAACAGGTCTCCCACCTCTGGCTTGCCTTTACTGGCCGTCCAGAGTGGAGTCGCGAGAGTAGTGATCCTGCTCGGAGGGTGGAAGCTGTTCGTAAGCGGCGAGTGGGCCAGTGATGCAGGATGCTTAGGCAGATGCAGATGATCTGAGTAGAAAGCTGGTGGCAGTTTCTTCACCCTTCAGCCACTCACATTTCCGTTGTCCCTCTGTTGCTATTACTAGTAACCATTCCCGGGGGCCCGGTCGGTGAGTTGGCGAGTCTCCACCTGCCATTTTTACATGTATTCATTACATTGTTTCGGCAGGTGCCATAGTCCTCCCATAGTTCCCATCATACCAGTCCATAACAACCCACGCCCATAGCCTTATCCCTTGTTTCCATTATCCGCAATAGTCCTACACTAACCGGGGACTGTCCTTGGGTGTATTTCCATAGTGCATACAGGGATAGTCGCCGGTTTGTGTCCCATTTCAATTAGATTAAAGTTGTCTAAAGGGCCTCTGCGCAGTTGGCTCCGGCCCCTCGTACGCCTTCCAAATGACCGGGACCCTGTGGTCCCGTGATTGGTAAAGACATACATAATAATAATAAATCATTTATTAGATTTAGTTAGACAAATATTAGTTAGTAAAACTTACATCTATGTTAGTAGTCACAACTGTTTTCTTTTTTTTCAGATACATCCTACATTAATCCATAGGAAATGGCATTACATCGTCCCATGTATATGCAGTCCAGCCTGCTTGCAACCATGTTCAGGATACTGTTGGAGCTGGCCCGCACCCTGCTCACCAGGGAAGCACACCTTTTGCGCATTGTTGCATAAAAACAGTCTATGTGTGCATCTGCAAACATCCCTGATGCGCTACAGAAGCGGGGCAGCCCCACCAGCACCCTAAACGCGTTATTATATTGAACACGGAGAGCGCTGTACGACCTCTGCGCAAATCTAGCCCACAGGCTGCATGTATAAAAGTTGGTACAGTAAGCCCTAAAAAGGGTGAGCTTGACTTCAAGTGAACATCTTGCAAACCTGCGAGCTATCATGTTTGCCCTAACGGACAACGCTCTCCGCTCACGTTCAATGTCTTTATCGTCCTTGAGGTCGGGTGTCAATATATGACCCAGATATTTAAACCTATGAACTCTGTTTAAAGGCACTTTATTAAGAAATACAGGTGGTGTACTTTCAGGACTTTCACCCCCAGCCTCAAATACCATAATTTCCGACTTTTTGCAGTTAACTTATGGTAAAAAAGCCGCAAAACTAGAAGGTGCGTGCGGTGTCCGCCTTTTGAGGATTAAGTTTTCGGTGATTTACGGATTGGGGGAGGGGCAGAAGGATTGGGCCTCCAGTAACCTTTATTTCTATATTTTCTGTGGTTCATTCGGGTTGGTTTTCTATAACGCTGTGGTATCACTCCGGTCGAGTCGACCCATCCGTGCTGAAGCTTGGCTCTCCCACTCCACACTTCTTCAATTCTGTCAGTGTTGTGTACCTAATTAATGTTCTCCCAAAGGAAACGAATTTTAATTTATGAAACACATGGCTTTACTCTGATCGTAGTATGTGTGAGCAACAATGACGGCGTATTGTCTCTCGAAGCTAAGAGTTATAAAAAAACACTCTTATATCGTAAAAAATGTGCTCTAGTTTTCAATAAAAAGTTATATAGATATCTTAGAAACTTTGGTACTTTTAACATTGTACCTTCTAACTTTACCCATATGTATCATTTTCGTTGTTTTCATACGCGAATGGATTAAAAAACTTTATCAATCAATATTACTTTGCAGAAATGTGTAATGCTTTTTACAGCTGAAGTAATATAAGCTTTTTACAGGTGAGGTTACATGTTCTTTATCTTAAGAAAAATATGAAACTTTTCTAATTTATTCAAAAATATGTGAGTAAAGATAATAAATCCCAATTCACCGTTAAGTTCAGTTTCTTTAGCGAAAACCTTGCAGGCCTTATAAGTATAAAAAGAAATTAAGGATTTCATCTGATTTTTTTGGGATAAGCCCATCCTCCCAAAACCACTGCAACTCCTGTAAGCCAGTACCTATCTACAGTAGATACAACCATGAAAATACCGAAACACTGGCGCGTCTCACGGACATGGCATGAACGATTTTCTTTGACAATTCAAGAGAAATAAGTATGCTATTTATTTTATTTTAAGGGAACAATTTTATGGTTTTTCCTTCATGTTTGACATTATTGAAAAATGATTGAATGATTGCATAAATTTGACTATAGTCAGACTTATAATTCGATTCCTGATTTGACATTGACCACTGTCATTTTGTGAAATAATGATACCACATATAAAAGTGTAGTGATGAACACAAAAATCGATAAACAATCAGTGAATCAGTTTCAGGAAGGAATTCAAAAAATTACGGCTACCGAATGGTCTAAATGTGTATCCTATGTTTTCAAAGAAGAGGAAAAAATGAGTAAGCTGGATATGTTAATTGACAATAAATATCAAAGACACAATTCATAATAAATGTTACATAGAGTAACGGCGATAGCGATAGCGATGACGGCGACAATTTATAAAATGTCTGTTTTATTTGTCACGTTCCTTCATGATCACATTTTTTATTAATTTCACACACAATTACAAAAGAAAAGCCTCAGATCGTTATTTAATTGTCAAAACTAAATTATTGGTTCAGAATTTTTTTATTTCCTGATAAACTTAGTTTACAAGAGTAAATTTATAAACGAGAGGAATCGATTCAGAAATATTCGATTTCCATATCGAATAATTTCGCAACGTCACTATTTATTACGTGTCATAACGTTGCAACACTGAAATTGTCAAATCTGGAATGGAATTAAAATTCCGAGTATAGGTACTTAGTAGGAAACTACTCTATAACGTTCCATATTCAAATTCACCAGGTAAATAATGGCTGTTTAGACATTATGAAACAGGCCTTTAAAATAATTTGTAACGACGTTTTACGTCAGAACATTGATAAACTCATTTGACTTACAACCTCAGATATCCTTTAGGACTTAAGTCCTGGGTCTTACCAGCCGCCATTTAATCAGTAGTATAAATAATTAATATTGCCATGTTTACTAATTGATATATGTTTTACATGAACTATAATTGTATTATCAGTAAGTACTTACTTTAATTGGTATTAAAAATACATTTATTTAGGGCATTACTAATTGATCTACCTAATTAGCAAACATGCGATCTTCTCTTGCAAGATGCCGTGTTAAAAAACACGCCTGTTGTTCCCTGAAGGGGGAAAAGGCCGTTTTTAACCCAATTACGTTATTTGAGTCTTAAGATTGACTATGCCTTAAGAATGGCCTACCAAGACGTGTTTTAGTGAGGGGAAAATCATCAAATGAATTCTCCGGCCCAGCGTCGGGTGGGAGAGAGTGCCAGACTCATACTGACTAAAAACCCCCCTGTTCCTTCTCCTGCTCTGGGCCGAGGTCGCGGTGCCTCATTGCGCTTACCCCGCAACCCCGGCTTACCATGACGTGTTAAAGCGTGAATCTTTCGGGCGAGAAAGAGGGATGGAGCTATACACCATCTTTACCTTTTGTAGCTCTATCCCTCTTTCTTTAAGACGTCACGGTAGACCCTCTGAGCGTACGGCGCGTCGCGTTCAATAGACCACCTCAGACGGGGCTCTATAGGGCTGATGTTCAGGGTTGCGGGGCAAGCGTAATGAGTCACCGCGGTCTCGGCCCAGAGCAAGAGAAGGAACGGGTGGGTTTTTAAAGACAGTAAGAGTCTGACACTTCCTCCCGCCCCACCCTGGGAGGGAGAAGTCATTTGATGATTTTTCCGTTACAAAAATAGGTTTGTTTTGTGGTGTGTAAGGAAATCTTTGACGGTGTCTTCAGCTAATGAACAAATAAAAATTGTCATCCTAAAATGACGTAACTCCCAAAATGGCGGTAGGTAGGTAAGTAAACGGTATCTGTGAAACGGAAAACCTTTTATCTAAATGTTTGTTTATCTAAAACATAATTAAAAAAACTTTACAACAATTTAATTTAATCACATCTATAAATTATTTGTTCTTACATCTGAAGTCGGATGTTGTAAAATCTTTGACGTGGTATATGTATAGACTATAAAATTGTTTCATTTCTTTTATAATGTAAGTATTACGATAAGCATTCGGCAGTGAGTGCATAGTCACCTACTGGGCGATCGGGCACTTCGCTAAGTTCTCAATTGATTCGTGTAGGTATCTAGTTCGATTCTCGTGTCATGACTCCTAATAGATTTCAGCATCAATAACTCTTAAGCCCACAGTTTGATATCATTTCCTGCATGAGACAGTGTGGTTAAATCTATAATCGGCCTTTATTGCTTTTTTGTATCAGGGGAGAAAATCATCAATTGACTTCTGAGCCATATAGATTGACGGTGGGCCAATAAAAGGAGTGTCAGACTCTTACTGACTAAAAACTGTCCCATTCCTTTTCCTACTCCGGTCCGGGACCTATTACCGGTTCATTATTGAACTGATGAAGCTGAACATCAGGCCCCATCTGCGGTGGGTTAATATCTATAAATATCCACACTGCTCATCAGATAGAGTTTGGTGCTAGTCTCTGTTTATGTCATGCTTCAATTGGCTCTTACGATGCGTTGACAAATTTAGTGATATAGCTTCTATGACTGTATTTGTGTGCTTAGACTAGATAGACACTCTAACACACTATGCACCACCTTCCGTGTAATTTATTGTCCAATCTTCCTAAAACTGGTTATCTTCGGAGAAATTGGTTACAAACTATATATATCTACATGTTTATATAGCGATATATATGTCTATAAATACATGTATCTACATTTTTAAACAAAACTGTGAGAAAGTCGTATCGAAAAGAACGACAGAACTGTTTTATCAACTACAGTTTTGAATTACACATATGTACATACGGAATCCGCACGAATTAATTAGAGCGGTGTATTGTATAACATTGGTGACGTCATCGTATCATCTATATTGTGTTACAGTAACAGTCTAGCGATACTTGCTGTGGCTCCCCTCTACATGATCGCTGGTAATCTGGCTGGATGGACTGGACTCGGAAATAGGGATGGGACACGTTGATAGATCGTTAAATATGGTCTCTTGTAGTTGGACTAAGATGGACGATATGATATTATTATTATATATATATATATATATATATATATTAATATTACTATTGGAGAGAAAAAAGAAGTAAAACAGGGAAACCACCTTTGCGTTTTTCGTTTTAGTCTGAAGTTAGCCGTTCGTCTGCGCAATGGATCTTTTAGGAACAAAATTGTGTACTGCGCAGCTAACTTCCGACTCGCCAAGATACGTTGGCGGTATTGTAGGTATACTAAAAGAGGAGGACACGAGCTTAGATGACTTAAATAGTTCGGCTCGGCCGGAGTGGTACCACGGCCTCACAAAAAACCAGCCTGAAACAACCACAGCGTTGTGTTTCGCCGTGTGAGTGAGGTCACCGGAGGCCCAATCCTTCCTCTCCCCCGATCCATCCCAATCCCAACACCCTAATCGTTAAAAGATCGGCAACGCACTCGTAAGTCTGCTCGTTTGCCGACCTATTACATAAAAAAAGGTTTTTTTTTCGTATTTTGCAGACATCTGACCTGTTTAACGCCTGCTGGTAAGTGATTAGCCATCTACAATGAAGCACGCTTACCCATAAGCAACCTATTCACTCGGACCTTAAAGACATCAAGTTTATATACTTTTTCACTTAATTTACGTGACCTGGTGGCTATTTCCAATGATCTTGATTTATCCGCTCTCGCTCCCGCGTATCCCGTGTCACCGCCACGTTACGTAAGGTTTAATTAAATCCAGACGGGTGTGAATGATCTCTATAAGTGGATTACGAGACGGACAGACGTTAATTGTCGAGTATGGACCGAGCAGTGCCCTGATATGTCTAGTTCTACATTTAGAAACATTTATATTCCATTGTCTGTTCTTGAACTTGAAATTTTGATTAGGTAGATTGATTACATTAAATTTTGCCCGCGACTCCATTCGCGTAGAATAGTGACTTTTGGTATAAAAACTATCCTTTGTTCTTTCTCAAGTTCCAAAGTATGTCTGTACCAAATTTCACAGAAATCGGTTCAGTCGTTTAGGCGTGAAGAAAAGACAGACATACAGAGTTACCTACTTTCGAATTTATAATATTTATTCGATTTATTAGGAACTTATCCCCTTTTAACAATTTTATTGTTTTATATCGAAACTGACATATTATGGTTATTTTTTCGAGAATAGGTAAAGTTACAATGATATTTATTTATGTGTATACCTATGTTAGTGAATTAGTGAAAAAGAATTATCATCGCGTGATTGTTTCTTTTTCTTAATTTCTTTCTCCTCTTATATTTGTTCTGTCTGTTTGTTATTCAGACTGTTTTGCGGAATAAGATAACATCAAAACACATCATTAACCTATAAGTGTCCATTGCTGAGCAAAGGCCTCTTCTCCATGGAGAAGGGTATTAACCACAACGCTTTCTCAAGGCGGATTCCTCAATGCTTATATGAGAATAAGAAATTATAAGTTTATAATTATTAAATATCCTAATTTTTTTCATTCATTGACCGTATGTCAGTTAAATTATCTCAAAAAGCTAATATAACTCAGATACCAAAATCGGGCGTCTTAAACTCCGGTCCACAACGACATTATTATTTTCTAAAACACTTTCAGATAATTGGATTTAAAGTGTCTTAAATTCCTAGTTCTTAAAACAAGTGCTTTTACAATACATACAAAGATAGTGTGCAGTATATAATTTGCTATCGGTTGATGTGCGACAATATAGATATATGAGATAGGTGACGTCACGCACAGACAGACACCGGCCCAGTTATTCACAATAGATAGTGGACGTTCTAACTCCACCTTACCAAAGATTCGTTTATTTAGCTCAGATAGGACAAGTGAGAAATGCTTTTTCTTTTCATTATGATTGACATATGACAATATTTTCAGAGATGGCTTTGTGATTTAATTGGTCAACTAATGAAAAAAGTAATAAGTTTTTATTTTATTTTTTCATTTATTATTAAGTTTCAAGCACGTTTTATTAATTTATTTATTTAATCTTCATGCACAATGGGTACGGGACACATAGGCGGACTTATGCCTTAGAGCCTTGGGTGATGCTGAGCCAATGGTCGGTGCAAGAAGCAAGCAAACAGACTTAATTTTATATGAGACATGACATACGAGATAGATTCGTATATATGTGCGTATTATTAACATACACAGTACTATATTATGTGTTCAAACATATTTAAATTATATAATAGTATAATAAATAACATAGGTATATATTATAGTACATAGATGGATTTAACTTGACTTGTTTGTACCCACAGTAAAGGTGAAAATCATACGCAGGGGCGACGTTTTTGTAAGTAGTAGTAAGTAGTATTAAAAAAATGCTGTGCTTACTAAAATATTGTGAATATCGCGGGTAATTAAACAAATGAAGACTCAATAAAGATATACAATTGAATATATATAGAAGTAATTGAATCAGGTAGCAAATCTAGGAACAGTCATTTAGCTTTGATCCTTAAAAGATGTTTGTCCAAACAACGACACCACCAAAACATAGAGCCAAGCGTACAAAACGCAGACACTTCTGCACAGTATTTTACCTACACACTTCCGAAACGTCGCATCTACACCACCGCTTCTATATCAAACTGGTCTGCGGATGTCGACCAACGACTGCCATTAGCCGAGTTGTGTGAAGGTCGCATCTATATTATATTATAATCTTTGACAGCATTTGTATCGAGTTGTAGACCACTTGAGGATTTCCTGACCTCTAGCAACTGTTATTTATTAGTTTTACATTTCTAAGATGTATGTTGACATAAGACAGTACAACTTCCGATGTTGGTTTGTGAGCTTTTATGGAGTACGGAGACTGTATGTCTCCACTAATTGTATTTATTAAATTGAGGAAATCAATGTTTTTTTATGTTATTGGTCGGCAAACGAGCAGACCTGATTGGAGATTGGAAACTACGTCTAGGCAAACGTAGTGTAGGGCGCCTTCCAGCTAGGTGGACTGACGACATCCGCAGGATGGCTGGCAGTGGTTGGATGAGAAGAGCTGAGCAACTAGCTCAGTGGCATGCAATTGGGGAGGCCTATGTCCAGCGTAGACGACATCAGGTTGATGATGCTGATGATGAAGCAATCAGTGCCGCTCATGGACACCCGTAACTCCAAACCGGCAAACGTACTCCGCGTTTGCCGGTTTTTAAGGGATAAGGGTTTCGAATATTTAAGGAAGGATTGGGAATCCGGTAACCTCGCTCACACAGCGGAACACAACGCTGTTGTTGTTTCACGCCGGTTTTGTGTGAGGCCGTGGTATGACTCCAGTCGAACCGACACATTCGTGCCGAAGCTTAGCTCTTCCACACTTAAATTTTGATAGTTGTTCGTTGGTATTTAGTATGTATATCATTTTCTTTTGTTGTTTTAAGATGGATTGTCAGATAAGGTGTCTAGGGCAATAGCCATCGGGGGAAGAAAGTAAAAAGTGTATTTTCTTTTTCAGTTATGACATAAATTCACGTTTAATATCCGTCGTGTTTGATAACCATAAAGATTCTACAAGACTTCAAATCAAAACGTCGTAACCATAGTACGAATATTTCGGTATAATTAAAAAGCCAATAAAAACTATACGAATTTATAACGACTTAATACATTTATAAGTGTTTAATGATTATTAATCAGAATTGTAAACTTATTAATTGTTATTGGAATTGTATTTACCTACATGTATTATCTGAAGTATGGACCGACAGACGGATGATTTATTGATTTAATACTTATTTTTCTTATATTGATGAGGATAAAATGCATATACAGGTACTTTTTTATATATAATAGGCAATGATTGATTAGTTAGGTCATTTTTATTTTTGGATGCTTATAAAACCGAATAATTTAGTATGTGACTTTGTGAGGTTACTCGCCTCCCGATCAGCACTAGACCCTACACGTACTGTTATATTCACAATTAGTCCGCGGTTATTGCAAATGCATGCATTTTTGATTACTATAAAAATACTTGCAACCGCGTAGCGGCTTCAGTCTACCGGTGCCGTCACATTGTCAATATCTTATCCTGACGAGTTTAAGACAATCCTTTACTCTAATTCTTGTAAAGTTCAAGTTCTTTTTATTAAAGTAGTGTTAGCAGTATCATTGGTTTTTTTTTTAAAAGACTAACACCAGCCGCGTCCTAACAGTACGGTGGGTCGTGTTCTGAGTGCTTAAAGGACCCATCAGGATACCACCGGTGGAACCCACTAGGGCTGATCCTCAAAATGGGTCGCTGTTATGATGTATTAGGGCTCGGCTCGGAGCAGAAGAAGGAAAAGGTCGGTTTTTATTAATCTTTTTAGTCAGTGAGAGTTTGATAACCCCTCTCACCTCATCTATAGTCAGAATTTTAATTCGATTCCAGATTTGACATAAGCTACTGTCATTTTGTGAAATAATGATACCACATATGACAGTAGTGATGAACACAAAAATCGATAAACAATCAGTTTCAGGAAGGCATTCAAAAATTACAGCTACCGAATGGTCTAAATGCGTATCCCATGTTGTCAAAGAAGAGGAAAAAATGAGTACCTGAGCTAGATATTGACAATAAATATCACAGACACAATTCATAATAAATGTTACAGAAAGTAACAGCGATAGCGATAGCGATGACGGTGACAATTTATAAAAATAACATATGGAATTGTCATGTTCCTTCATGATCACATTTTTTTTTATGAATTTCACATATCCAAATAAAAAAAAGTATCAGATCGTTAATTAATTGTCAAAACTAAATTATCGGTTCAGGAATATTCAATTTCCTGATAAACTTAGTTTACGAGAGTAAATTTGTAAACGAGAGGAATCGATTCAGAAATATTCGATTTCCATGTCAAATCTGGAATCTAATTGAAATTCCGAGTATAGATTGGTTATAATAAAGTGCGTTGCTGGCCTCTTGTTGGTTATTGGGGATTTAAGGATAGGGCATTTAAAGATTGAGGATGAGTGGGGGGGGGGGGGGAGAGACTTCTGGTAACCTTCTAACCTTATAACACCTGTAAATAAATCTAGGCACTTCCCATTGTGTAGGAAGTTTAAGAAAGTCTAGATTTATTATTTATTAATGGGACCTATATAGCAATTATAATGTGTCAATGTTGTCGGAAATTGCGCCTAGGTTACTCTCAACATGATTGTACCTAAGGTTTTAGATATATATTACTTTTGTTCCAGTTTTAGTATAATTTGAGCAGAACGCCACCTATCAACTTTACTTCTTGCGTTCCATTTGACCAGATGAAAGGGAATACAAGCATGCATTTAGCCCTTAATACGTCAGGATTTTATGGCAAAGGTTTAAGCAATTACGAGGTTATACTATGTCGGCATTATACTATTTCGTTACGAAGGATACTGGATGCCTTTATTAGGCTATACATCTAATAGAAAATGTTCAATTATTCTTATATTTTTGTTTTTGTTTCCAATATTTAATTTGTAATGTTTGATATTCAATTTTCCGTTTTAAAGATTTTTTTTTTATATTTTTCAATTTAATTTTTTTTTTCGTTTAAGGTCACCACAGGCACTTTGTTCTAGGGCGTATTAAGTAATATTGAACCTGTATACCTAGATGTTTAGCACATAAAATATTATGGGCCTCGTTTTATGTAATTATGTATTATGTGGCTTAGTTACTTATTATACTACAGATATTATTATGGAGATTTTGAATAAATCTTGGCATAATTATGAAAATATTGTATAATATTATGTAACATTTTAATATACATATGTATATTTTATACTTAATAAAGACTCCTTTGTTATTATATTATGCTTAAATAGCGAAAATATTGTCAATATCTTCAAGTAAGTGATTATGGGGTATAATAAACATTGATTTCGGAATAATATCCATATTTGTTAGTAACAGTATGAACTTATAAACTAGTGTTAGTAACTTTATTTATTTATACAAAAGTGAGGCTCGCCTTCTCTGGGAATGTCGACTGCATGTAGTCGTATCCACCGCCCCAAGATCGGAGAGTCCCACCTTTCCGCCAACGCTCCGAGAATGGTGTTGGGGCTGTCGTGTAATCGGCGAAGCATAGATGAGCATCTCTTAGGCAGGATGGTAGAAAAACTATCAATGTCAGCACCGGCAAACATGCCGGACGCGCTTCAAAAATAAAAACAAAACAAAAACATTAAAATATGTACCTATAATTAAGGTATGCAGAAAGAAAAGATGCGCTATCTTTATAAGATAATAACATTATTGTATGTCTTGATCTTTTCATGACAGCGGGTCGCTTCTATAATATTTTTTTTTGCCCAGGTATATGAGGCTGGAGAGTGCTGATGAGTTTAATGCAGGTGAAATTGAAGATGAAAGCTGTCATTATCATAGTAATGCGCTCTACTTATATGGTAATTCGTTGACCTTGACATACTATACTTGCTCCTCAACTCCTCACGTATGCCATGGATTAGAAAGTGTATTGTCTTGCAGGTTAGAGAGTTAATTGTGGCAACAGCTATTTCTAGAGTTAATATACCTACTAGTGTTTGTATGGTTAAACAATTGTAACATCAGCAAAAGCACAGTCAAGGTTAAGATTTTAAAGCCAGTCAAAAGTATTGTCGAGTTTCTATATTTATTTTATGTGGCGGGTAGGGCCCCAGCATTTTACCTAATGTTAAGCTATCGGCGCCGCCTATGGGCACTCGTAATACCAAAGGAGTTGCTAGTGTGTAAGTTTATTGCCGCCCTTTCGTTGGTTATTTGGGATTGAAGGATAGGGTATTTGATGATTAAGAATGGGGAAGGATTGGGCCTCCGGTAACCTCACTCACACGTCGAAACGCTACGTAAGTGTTGCTTCACGCCGGTTTTCTGTGAGGTCGTGGTATCACTCCGGTGGAGCGACCCTTTTGTGCCGAAGCTTGGCGCAAAGGAGAGCAGCGAACGGATTGGCGACCTTAAACTTATAAGCCTAATAATTGTTAACGTCTTTTAAAAACAATTGAAATATTTTTTCTAATTTTAAAATATTGTGTTACACTATATTACAATGACATAGAAGTTTTTTTATCGATATAAGTAAGTACTAATAGGTGCCTAATCTCTTTACCAGACTTGGTAATTAAACTTAGATCCTCATGTTCAGCACGCGAGCGAGACAGATAATCCCCTCTATCTGACTATCTATGTACTCCATATCTATCATGCATACCGCATTGAATTGGTACGTGCTCAGATCGAATGATTGCCAAAATCTTTTTATTATAATGTAATTTATATCCATAAATTAATATATCTATATGTATAGAGGTATCATCTGTTTGTTAGTCTGTCAGTTTTTATTTGGATAAGTTGAGACGAAGACGGCAACCAATCAGCGGTGCCCATAATTTCTCCTACGATGATGAGTACATACTCATCATTTCGGCAACATTGCCGGCCTTTTAAAAGGGGTACTTGTTAAATTTTCAGGAAAATTTTAATAACAACAGTTTTAAAAACAAGCTTCCAATAATCTAGTTTATGAAACACTTCAACTATTATATTAGTTAGTCTAATCACTTAGTCTAGGTTTGACCATTTTTATGATTCACTAAGAAACCAGTATTCAATAGGAAAACTCAGAAATGAGAACCCATCTCAGCTACGCAGGTCACCTCAAAAAGCATTTAAACCATCACAAATGGAGCTCAACAGGGTCAATGTTCATCCTGAATTTTTTTTTATGGTTAAGTCGGCAAACGAGCATACGGATTACCTAATGGTAAGCAATCGGCGTCGCCCATGGGCACCCGCAACACCAAAGGAGTTACGAGTGCGTTGCCGGCCCTTTGGGGATAGGGGTTGCGAATATAAGGATTGGGAAGGGATAGGGGAAGGGGAGGGATTTTGCCTCCGCTAATCTCACTCACACGGCGAAACACAACGCGGTGGGTTGTTTCACGTCGGTATTCTGTGAGGCCGTGGTATCACTCCGGTCGAGCCGACCCATTCGTGCCGAAGCTTGGCTCTCCCTCTCGGCCTGTAGTAGGAGAAGGAACGGGGTGTTTTAGTGGGGGTCTGACACTCCCTCTCACCTCACCCAGTCCAGGAAAGTCATTTGTCGAAACAATTAAACAATGAATTTATTTTTTCTAAATAGGCCATAAAACAGCGCTTTTACACATCAAAATTAAATGTAAAAAAACTAGTTGAAGCCGGCGTTTCCTATCTGACTACTCTCAGTAGAAAAAAACCTCAGAGGTCCGTCTCTTTTCAAGTCCAGACAATGTGAAACATAATATAATGTGCGAGAGCCATGCAAGTTCATTTCGTAGTGGTCTTTTGAGGAAAGAACCACACTGTTTTGAAGAAAGGCTATCGCTATTGTTCCCTTAAAAGTTGCTATGGCGACGAAAGAACAAAAGAATCTGTAGCGCGTTAAAAAATTAAAGGACTATTATAAATAATTTATTGTGTGGATTAAAATTATAAAAAAATATTATAATATATTGACGGCTTATATAAAGTGAAGAGGTGCACTTTAGATATAGGTACCTACGCTACCAATTTATTGCTATAATCTGTACTGTTATTTTTAGAAACAATTTATGGATGAAATAAAATTAAGTTCAAAGTTTTTTTATACGAAATGAAGCCACGTGATAATGGCTGAAATGATAATATTTGAGACACTATTTAGGAACTTGTAAGTTTTTTTAAATGTGTCTGCCAAAAAAGTCATCATTTCTATCGGAATCATCATCATCATCACCATCAACAAGGGACCACTGCTGAGCAAAGGCCTCTTCTCACACGAGGAATTTTCAATTCTATCGGAATACGATTTTAAATTTTCTTACCTTTTTTTGTAAACTTTTTTTTAATTACTTCTTTACGTACTCTAATACTACTTACTACTTATGAAAAATTTTAAGCTTAATCACAACCAATTTTTTTAAGATGCATAACAGATTAATAAGAGAAAACAGATAAATACACAAACTAGCGTTTGCTCGCAACTTTGTTCGCGTGGAATAGTGACTTCCTGCAGAATTTTGGTTTAAAACCTACCTTATGTCCTTTCTAGAGTTCCAAACTATGTCTGTACCAAATTTGACACCAATAGTTTGGACTAGGTACTACATTAATATATATACAGAATTATTGATTGATATTTAAATCTATTGCAAATTAAATTGGCATATTAATGTTACGATAAAAATTGGATTAAGGGCTATACCTATCTCTCATAATCGGTACTTATTGGAAATATAGAATTTTGTCATGTCATCTATATAAAAAAAATTAATTACTGATGTAAGTGACGTCAGTGCGGTAAGTGATATAAAAAAATTATATAGAAAGCTGTAAAATTCCTTTAAATTGCTGATACATTTATGCTATGTCATTTTTAAGATATGCAGTTATACATACATTTATTTTATGTGATAGGGCGGAGAACGTGCACATAGATTACCTGATGGTAAGCAATCAGCACGCCGAAACAGTTACGAGTGCGTTGACCTTGTAGGATTTTGGATATTTAGGGATTAATTTATAGAATCAGGCGTTACTTTGCGGAAATCCATGATATTAAATGTTAGGGAAAATATTAAGTTTTAGTTCCGCGACAAAAATCCAGGCTTGTTGCAGGATGTAATCCCACTCCTATGTAATCATGCATATGCACATGCAGCAAGGGTAACATGCATATGCACACATACACAAAACGGAAAACATGCCACGCAATCAAACCTATACTCGACACGTGTTTCGCCCCTCCACAGGGCATCCTCAGGAGGTGTTGACTCGACGAGCGCGCTCGTCGAAAAGACAAAGAAAACACCATAGCAATACACATCGAGGCTTTATTGTGTGTGATATTTAGAGCAGGCTCACATCTATGACGACTTGAAAGAGTACTTATATGGAAGTTGAATTAAGTACTTATATTAGTTTTTTATTTTATAGGTCGTCAACGAGCGTACGGATTACCTGATGGTAAGCAATTGGCGCCGCCCATGTGCATCCACAACACCAAAGGAGTTACGTTTTGGGGATATCAAGAGACTGTGATTGTTTCACGCCGGTTTTTTGTGAGGCCGCGGTATCAATCCAGTCGAGCCGACCCATTTGTGCCCAAGTACGGCTCTCCCACACTAAAAATGGTTTAAAAAGTTCTAAGTGAGAGGAACTCGCGACTAAAAAATACAATAGCAGTTCTTTGATAAACCTGATCCTTTGAAGTCTCGATCTCTATCTTGGATGTCTAAATGTGGAGATTATTTACACTATTTAATGCTTTATTAAAGTAAATATACAGGAGCCACATAGTCTGGCTTGATAGACCATTACAGGTCGTTGATGATAGTGACGAATGGTTCCGGCGCAGTCAATTCCCTTCAGGAGCTGAAAGCTAAAACACAGCCTAAAAAGTATTAACCATCAGGTCATCTGTCTGCAAGTTTGGCGACCTATGATATAAAAAAAAACAGTATTACGGTCGGTGGACAAGTTTAAATACACTTAAAGAAAAAAGTGAATTAATCTCATACGAAATTCGATGCCTGATGGTAAAGTAATATAGAGCAACCGCTCATTAATGTATTGCTCGTTCAAATCTTGTAGGTGTACTTACTTAACTTTTACGTTGACAACGCATTATTATAATTATCTATACTAATATATTACAAAGAGGTAAAATTTGTAAGTTTGTATGCAGGGGGTAATCGGCTTGGCTGACACTCTCTCTCGCCTAACCCTGGGCGGGAGAAATCATTTGATGATTTTCCCCTGACAAAAAAAGGGGATAATCTTTGGAACCGCTGGTGGGATTGCCAAAATTCTTTCACTGATAGAATCAGATAGCTACAATGTTCTTGAGTGCTATAGGCTATAAAGCATAACGCTACGTTTAAATGGAGCCGAGCTGCGGATGAAACCGCGCGAGAGTAGCTAGTTCAAATATAAAAGCAGTATCCCATCGATAACGGGAAGTATCAAAGACATAAACACACACAAAAGTCAAGGGTCCAGGGAAGAGAACCTTTGAAGATTTTTGGTACACAAGCTAGATATTACAGGAAGCCGATAAAAAATAAAGGTTTCGGTGTAACAACCTTCAAAATTCAAATAAGTACAAATACCAAATTCGTTATTGTTGTACATAGGTGAGCAAATAGGTGTTACATGTTTCAAAAAATGTACATATTATTTCGTCAAATGCAATCTTTCGTAATTTTCATGGAATGGTTCTAACTACTTTTTATGTAGGTTTTTGAAAATGCTACCAAAATTTGGTCGTGTACAGGCCGACTCTAAATGGATCACAAAAAGGTATTCAAATGTCTAGCGCCAAAAAAGCCGATTAAAATAATAGAAACAAAAACAAAAAATAGTCAAAATGAACGAAACAGGTGTTCCACAGGGCAACGTCCTTGGACCACATTTGTTCTTATTTTTGTCAAGTTTATGACAAAAATGTGTTTTCAATTCGACCCGAATATGATAACTCTTTGGAATGCAGACTTAACATACAGACTTTATATGCTTCCAGAGGCATAGGAATCCAAATGTAAATGTAACGTACTCATGATTAATTCCAACAGTAAAAAGCGCGCATACGGCAATTTCACACACACAGACTTGGGTTGAATTCACCTGAAATTGTGTATCTAGACTATTTTAGAAACGTTCTCTTTTAACTTTATAGGCCTTGATATATGTCTTTTAGGTATGAGTGCCAAGATGTGGCAGTGGTGGTGAAGTGTGAGAGAGCAAAGCTTCTGCACGAATGGGTTGACTCGACCGGAGGCACCATGGCCATCATGACCATGGTTTCATAGAAAAATGGTATGAAACAACCGCAGCATTTTGTTTCGCTATGTGAGTGAGGTTGCCGGATGCCCAATCCCTCACCCTTCTCCCGTCCCTTGCCAATCTTTAAATATCCGAAAACTTTATCCCTAAAAGGCCGGCAACGCTGTCATTAGGCACTTCTTGGGCGGTGCGCGTGTCTGTCTGCGGTATGATTACTTACCATCAGGTAATACGCCTGCTCGTTTGCCGACCAATACAAAAAAAAAAAGTTTCACTTATTTTTGACTTGTTGTTGGTATGAAAACACGTGCCTTATAAAAATAAATAGAAAAATTAGATAAAAATTCTGACGTTTCTTTGAAAGTTTCCGTTCAATGAGTTTGTAATACAAATAACACGACACGCCTCTGTTTGTCTGTGACATAACAGTACTTATACGTGATAAGAGATTTGGAGTCATTCAACAAAATAATAATCTCATTTATTTAACTATACAAATACATTTTGCGTGTAACTACGTACACACGTTTTACATAAAAATTTTGGAAACCAAAATACTAGACCTGTTATATAGTATGCCTTGTGCACATACATATACGAACATATGCATATATAGGGAACCTCCTCTCCTCCTTTTGTTTATGGTTAACGATGGTTTTCTAAGGAGGCAAGTGAGTCAGCCAGGGTTGAAGGAGAAGGAACAGGATGGTTCCTTCATCACAAATTACAACAGAATAAAAAAGCGCTTAATCTAATAGTCAAAATACTAATACCTGTGTTAAAGGTTACCAACCAGGCTTCTTTTTTTGTGATAGGAAAATCATCAAACCAGTTCTCCTGCCCAGGTTTGGGTGAGAGGGAGTGTCAGACTCTTACTGACTAAAACCCCCCCCTTTCTAGGCCGCGGTGCCTTATTGCGCTAGCCCTGCAACCTCTGCTGAACATCAGCCCTAGTAGGTAGTCTGTGGGTCACCAGGCCCCTAGTTGCACTTTTTATTAGATCTGACAAGTAATTAATAAAAAATAGATAATATAATTGATTGATACGGAAGATGAATCACATTGCTCCCAAAACTACGCCGAAATCGAAGCAAACACAAAGCACAGAAAAAATCACACGAGAACTGTTTGCATGAATAAATATAATTCTTAAGAAAACAATTAACTTAACGGCTTGACAAGAGTAAAATACGTCAAATAAAACTATTAAAAACAGATCATTAGGCGTTCTCAGTGTGGACAGAAGTAAATATTAAGTCGGGCGTTACAATATTAATAGCAATGATGAAATACATATATACATTTTGTATTATTACGTTCTTACTTATCTTACTGAGAATCAAACCTGTTTGGATCTTAACAAGACATTAATTATTATGTTCATGTATTAAAAATGTGTTTTTTCATAGTCTGACTGCGCCTATTTGGGCTGTGTCTGTGATCCTCTGCATCAGGTCTTGTATTTGATGGGAGAGGTCAGGCTGGTCTTGTAGATTACAAAGACTTTGGTGGTCTAGCAAGCTTTGCACTTTATATAAAACTGCCATCTGCGCCGTCGCGCTTGTAACTTTCCTGGATAAGTCATTAATTCTCAATGTTGGTTCGGAGTTCATCTTGCCGTCCCCAACAATACTGCAAACTTCGGTGAGGCTCTGGTCGATCACTATCAGCCATTTTTGGATTTCCGGCGTCTGGATTGTTTAATGGGGTCAAGGGGACTGCGCCTATTTGGGCTGTGTCATGAGGATCTGCAGACAGTGAGCAACAGGTGAATTGTTGGAACCAGAACCAGACTCGATGTATAAGATTACCACTCGGAGTAGATTTTGGATCGGAGCGGTTTTTAGCTAGGAAGAATCGCGGGAACTTGAGTGCTGGAGAAGTCATACGATGGATTGTTACGGAATTAAAAAAAAAAACGTGTACCACAATTGAAATAACAAATGCTTAAAATGAAATAGAAAAATTATAATAGTGGTGTGTATTGTAGTAAAAAAATGTTAGTAGTCTGAATATTATTAAATACGACGACACAAATTACAACATATCTAAGATTGCGTGAAATTGTTAAATTACAGTACTATTTGGGCGTTATAAATCGAAGCTCATTATTTTAAACGACTTTAAAACAAAGAACATTATTTGTAGTACCTACAAGATAGGATTTTCAAAATATAATGTACTACTAAAAAAAAAACACTTTTTTTTTCCACATTTCCCTATATACCCCACAAGTATTAATAATAAATATAAATATAAACGTTACGCCCTTATGTAAATAAGAGCTCCTACATAACTTGTCTTAGATAAAGCTATGTACTCAGCTGCAGCGTCGTTTTTATCTGACGGTCACTGAAATCTTATGTCGAACGGATTTTGCGCTCGACACAACGGTGTCGAGCGCAGAGAAAAAAGAGAGTCAATACAACCGTATTGACTCTCATTTTTCTAAGTGAAGTTAGTCATCAAGTGACTTCGCTCATCTTGGATCGGGCAAGAGGAAGTGTCAGACTCCTTTTTTTTTTGTCAGGGGATAATCATTAAATGACTTCTCCCGCCCAGGGTAAGGCGAGAGAGAGTGTCAGACTCTTACTGACTTAAAACTCCCCCGTTCCGTCTCTTGCTCTGGAGCGAGGCCACGGTGCCTCATTGCTCTTGCCCCGCAACTCCGTCTGAATATCAGTCCCATAGGGCCCCGTCTGTGGTGGTCTATTGACTCTTTGAGTCTCAGACCACCTTTGGTCTGGTTCTGGTCGAGCGGCAACCCTTACTCGCCGTCTGTAGACAGTAGACTTACGGTGGCCGCTTGTTTGTGGACGGCGAGAAATCAAAACCAGACCTGAGCATACGGCACGATGCGCAAACCGTGCGTCTCGAAGAGACATCAGGCTACCACTGATGTTAATGATGACAATCGTTATTGATCCACTCAAGGACGGATGAAAAGAAGATGATAGGGGTATTTTCCTTTTCAAAAAAGGCACATTTACTGATATATTTTTATATTATAAACTGTATGTGTAAATGTTTTCTTTATCAGACGAGAGATATGATCTAAATAATATATTGAAAGTAGGTAATGATTTTTGGAGTGCAAAATGCCAGTCATTTTATCTATGTATCTAACTACTTGATTTGAGTTTATTTTTTTGGACTAGATCTGTTATCTTTGGTAGAGCTTAAGATTTTGCGCGTGGCACAGTAAATCGTACGTCAAGAATTGTATGTCCGTAAATGCGTCGAATTTGGAATTGTATCTAGATGATTCCATTAAGCTCATATCATGACCGTTCATGTTTTGATCATAGCCGTTCTGGCTAATTACTTTCAGATCATCCGGTTGGACATCAAAGTGATCAATATTCATAAGATTCCTGTGCTGTTTTTATGAAACCTATAAATGAAAGTTGAAATTATACCTATAAAAGAAAGTCGTGTTAGTTACACTATTTATAACTCAAGAACGGCTGAACTGATGTCGTTGAAAATTGGTGGTGATGTAGTTTAGAACCAAAAAAGAACATAGGGTAGGGTCTATGTTCTTTTTCCGGTTTTGAGTCTCAGTGTAGGTTGGGTAGGGTAGGTAGACCTATTTATAAAACTAAAGACTTTAAATACCTAATTCTAACAACATAACATAACACAACTGTTCATCAATCAACAAACAAGGTTTTTCTTTATTCTAAATCTAAACCATTGAGCTAGTTTTTGTATTTCGAATAGGTGAGAATAAGATTCAAAATACAAAAAACTAAGACAATGGTTTAAACCTATAACAAAGATAAATCTTGTTTTGTAATAAGGGGGTTCTGTTGTCGTGTCATAACTAATTAGCTGCGCGACGTTCACCGTTGTGTGTCGCGCAAAGCTACTCATGAATATGAGCCCCAAGCTTGGCTTGAAACTTGTCGAGTTTTTCGTCAAACACTTGCCGGAGTAGGCCGTTAAACATAGCAATTAGCTTCTTTTTATAATATAATTTTAGATGACTAGATATTGTGACGGAAAAGTGGTTCAAACTCTTTGACATCATGACGTCAATGGATGGTTGTCAAACGTTGCCTAGAGATTGTAAATTTCGTCGTGAATTGTCAACACGAGTTGGTGTAATCGGTAAGGCATGTGGATTACACCACAGAGACCCCGAGTTCGAGTCCCGCCGTAAACATGAAGTTTTTTAGTTGATAGAAGTTTTGTCGAACTTTCTGGAATTATTTGTGTGAAAGAAATGAAAAATTAAAGAGCGAGAAGGAGAATAAATAAAAATGAATAACGAAATTATTGGAAGGTTCTGGAGGCATGACGATCAAAAAGAATAACGAAATTGAATGTTCCAGAACCTGACCGGGGGTATATAAGCGGAACTGCGGCTCACCGCTGGCAGTTGAGTTCTAAGTCCAAAGCGATTCGGAAGAAAAGGAAGAAGTGAAAAAGAAGAAAAGTGAGTGAAATAGTGCAGTGAGTGAAATAGTGAAGTGCAATGAGTTAAGTGAAAGTCAGCGTGAACAGTGAGCGGCAAACGGAAGTTTGTGTCAGTCGCCCGGACTCTGCTGGAGAGGAACGCCGATAACTTAACTCCGAGGGCGCTGTCATCTAGGTGCAATAGAAAGTCTAAAACCGGTATTAGTGTTTTATTTCATCCAATCCCGTAACCCAAGCCCGCATAGTCAGGAACGTGAGGTCAGGCTCGTAACATTTGGTGTCAGAAGTGGGATTGGAGAAAAATGCCGCTAGTGCCGCAGGACGTAAGAGGAGTGAGTACCCGTGCCATGTCAGAAGCGCAGCGAGTGAGGGAAGATGGTGCTGCAGCTCAAACCAGCGATGCAGAAGCCAAACCTGTGCAGGTGGATCTTCTGCTACAGCTGCAGCAAATGATGGTAGAGCAAGCGCGCCGCCAAGAAGAACAACTACGGGAGCTGAAAGACGATCAAGCTCGTCGCCAAGAGGAGCAAGCTCGTCGCCAAGAGGAGCAAGCACGCTGTCAGACAGAACAGCTTCGGGAGCAAGCACGCTGTCAGGCAGAACAGCTTCGGGAGCAAGCACGCTGTCAGGCGGAGCAGCTACGGGAGCTGAAAGAAGATCAAGCTCGTCGCCAAGAGGAGCAAGCGCGTCGCTTGGAAGACATGCATAAAGATTTCACGAAGGGACTGCAAAAGGCTGTCGAACGGGTACAAGAAGTGGAGGAAGGGTTAGGCAAGTTGGAACATCGCGTCATGGCGATAGAGGAGAGAGTGGAAGAAGAGATCGCCAAAATCAAGCAGGAAGTGACAAGCCCAAGCCCTTTGAAGAGCCGAAGCCGTCTTGCAGCCGTTTTTGACGCCCCACATGTGGCCTCAAGCGCAACGAAAGGGCTCAAGATTCCCCATTACGACGGAACAACATCCTGGACCGCGTTCAAGCTACAGTTTGATACACTTATGGAGGCTTATGGTTGGACTCAGAAGGAAGCACAGTCAGCTCTCACCCTGGCCCTCCGTGATCAAGCGCTCTCAGTGCTGGAAGCTATCGGCGCAAGTGGGGATCTCAGCTTTAGTGCCCTCCTCGACGCACTGGAGGCACGTTTTGGAGACAGCCACCTCGAGCACGTGTACAGAGCGCAATTAAAAGAGCGTACTCAGCGTGCTAATGAGAGCCTACAGCAATGGTCCGTGGAAATCGAGAAACTTGTGCGTCGAGCTTTCCGGTCGACTCCGTCAATGATTGAAGGCACGCTTCTCCAAGCATTCATTGACGGTATTCGGGACCCCGAAGTGCGAGCTGCTGTTCATCTGGGCCATCACAAGAACATGAAAGAAGCTCTGGCCCATGCATTGGAAGTGGAAGCCGTGCGTGGTAACTCCCGTACCTTACGTCTACGGAGCAGGTACCTCCACGCCGTCGGAACTTCATGTGCTATGGATGCGGAGAGCGTGGGCACATGCGGAGCAACTGCCCGAAGAAGGTGAACCGCCAGGACGCGGCGGTCTCAACTTCTGACCAGCAGGGAAACTAAATCCAGCCAGGGCTGCGGGGTGGGCGCTGGCCGGTAGTGGAATAACCCCAACAATCTACATCAAGCAAACTAACGATGGAAATACTCTGGTGATAGACGGAGCTTCAAGGACGGTGATAAATGTTCGGCTGCTCGGGCAAAACATCAGGAAACACGTTAAACCAATTGTTGGCCTACGAATTAAATCAGCTACCGGCCAGTGCATACCGATAAGTGGAAAACTGCATGTAACAATCAAAATTGGGGAACGTGTTTATCGACATGAGGTTATTGTGGCCAAAATTCTGGATGACTGCATCCTGGGACTTGACTTCCTGCAAGGGCACCAGTGTAACATCGACTTAAAATCTGGAGTATTACTATGTGGAACTGAGGAAATTCCGATGAAGGGTGGAACCCTGGGAAAAGTTTGCTGTTTAAGAAGAACTGTTCTTGAACCAAAATCACAGACTCTCGTACCAATCGCATTACCTAGGAGGAGGGAAGGAAGTTTACCTCGAAGGTGCGCTGTGATTGATAAATCGGAACACGTAAACTCATGGCTACCGGCAAGAACTGTCGTGGGGTCATCTGATGTCAACCGCATTCCGGTATTCAACTTCAGTGATTCAAAAATTACGATTGAAGAGGGAGAGGCGTATTGGAAGAAGTGGCCTGGATAAGGAAATGCTCGGAAAATCTTGTCAAGAAGGACAGTACGGGAATAGACTTTGTAACGAAAATCTTAGACGAAAGTAAAAGTCTGACAAAAGTGGAGACTATGAAAGCTAGAAATTTACTTCTTCGATTCTCTGATGTGTTTTCAAGAAGCGATGGTGATATTGGCCGAACTGGTTTGGTGAAGCATAAAATAAACACAGGTGATACAATGCCAATTCGTCAAAGGCCCAGACGTATACCATTCGCTCGTGAGAAAGAGGTTGAACAAATGATTGACGATATGAGGAAAAATGACGTGATAGAGCCCTCTTCTAGCCCTTGGTGTTCACCTGTCGTGCTTGTCAAGAAGAAAGATGGTTCAACGAGGTTTTGTGTAGACTATCGACGATTGAATGATGTAACCAAGAAGGATAGCTACCCTTTACTAAGAATCGATGACACACTTGACACACTGAGTGGCATGAAATGGTTTTCAACGCTCGATCTGAAAAGCGGCTATTGGCAGGTGGATTTGGATCCCAAGGACAAGGAAAAGACCGCATTCTCAACTGGGAATGGACTCTGGCAATTTAAGGTGATGCCATTCGGATTATGCAATGCACCGGCAACCTTTGAGCGTTTTATGGAACAGGTGTTGGCGGGACTACTGGGCGAAACCTGCCTAGTTTACCTCGATGACATCATCATTGTTGGACGGGATTTTGACGATCATATAAGGAAATTGGAAAAGGTACTCGAAAAGCTACGTGGAGCAAATTTAAAGTTGAGTCCAAAGAAATGCTCTTTCTTCAAGCGCGAAGTGAATTATCTAGGACATGTTATTTCTGAGAGAAGAATTGAGACTGATCCAGCCAAGACTGCCGCTGTTAAGGAATGGCCAACACCTAAAGACAAAACGCAAGTTCGGGCATTTCTTGGATTGTGCTCGTATTATCGGCGGTTTGTGAAAGGATTCTCGGACATTGCCAAGCCATTGCATCGATTGACAGAGGAGAAACGTGCCTTTATCTGGGACGAGGATTGTGAGCAAGCCTTTCGAGAACTAAAAGAACGGCTTTGTAACACACCAATTCTCGGATACCCCAGCGCGAAAGGAATATTCGTAGTTGATACGGATGCCAGCAATATTGGAATAGGAGGTGTCCTTTCACAACGCGATGGTGAGCAGGAGAAGGTTATTGCTTACTTCAGCAAGTCACTATCCAAGCCGGAGAGGAATTATTGCGTGACCAGGAGGGAATTGCTGGCCGTAGTCAAAACTCTGCACCATTTCAAGAAGTATTTACTGGGACGGAAATTTTTGATCAGAACTGATCACGCTGCTTTGAAATGGCTGCTTCAGTTTAAGGATCCCGAAGGCCAAGTAGCCAAACGTTGCCTAGAGATTGTAAATTTCGTCGTGAATTGTCAACACGAGTTGGTGTAATCGGTAAGGCATGTGGATTACACCACAGAGACCCCGAGTTCGAGTCCCGCCGTAAACATGAAGTTTTTTAGTTGATAGAAGTTTTGTCGAACTTTCTGGAATTATTTGTGTAAAAGAAATGAAAAATTAAAGAGCGAGAAGGAGAATAAATAAAAATGAATAACGAAATTATTGGAAGGTTCTGGAGGCATGACGATCAAAAAGAATAACGAAATTGAATGTTCCAGAACCTGACCGGGGGTATATAAGCGGAACTGCGGCTCACCGCTGGCAGTTGAGTTCTAAGTCCAAAGCGATTCGGAAGAAAAGGAAGAAGTGAAAAAGAAGAAAAGTGAGTGAAATAGTGCAGTGAGTGAAATAGTGAAGTGCAATGAGTTAAGTGAAAGTCAGCGTGAACAGTGAGCGGCAAACGGAAGTTTGTGTCAGTCGCCCGGACTCTGCTGGAGAGGAACGCCGATAACTTAACTCCGAGGGCGCTGTCATCTAGGTGCAATAGAAAGTCTAAAACCGGTATTAGTGTTTTATTTCATCCAATCCCGTAACCCAAGCCCGCATAGTCAGGAACGTGAGGTCAGGCTCGTAACATTTGGTGTCAGAAGTGGGATTGGAGAAAAATGCCGCTAGTGCCGCAGGACGTAAGAGGAGTGAGTACCCGTGCCATGTCAGAAGCGCAGCGAGTGAGGGAAGATGGTGCTGCAGCTCAAACCAGCGATGCAGAAGCCAAGCCTGTGCAGGTGGATCTTCTGCTACAGCTGCAGCAAATGATGGTAGAGCAAGCGCGCCGCCAAGAAGAACAACTACGGGAGCTGAAAGACGATCAAGCTCGTCGCCAAGAGGAGCAAGCTCGTCGCCAAGAGGAGCAAGCACGCTGTCAGACAGAACAGCTTCGGGAGCAAGCACGCTGTCAGGCAGAACAGCTTCGGGAGCAAGCACGCTGTCAGGCGGAGCAGCTACGGGAGCTGAAAGAAGATCAAGCTCGTCGCCAAGAGGAGCAAGCGCGTCGCTTGGAAGACATGCATAATGATTTCACGAAGGGACTGCAAAAGGCTGTCGAACGGGTACAAGAAGTGGAGGAAGGGTTAGGCAAGTTGGAACATCGCGTCATGGCGATAGAGGAGAGAGTGGAAGAAGAGATCGCCAAAATCAAGCAGGAAGTGACAAGCCCAAGCCCTTTGAAGAGCCGAAGCCGTCTTGCAGCCGTTTTTGACGCCCCACATGTGGCCTCAAGCGCAACGAAAGGGCTCAAGATTCCCCATTACGACGGAACAACATCCTGGACCGCGTTCAAGCTACAGTTTGATACACTTATGGAGGCTTATGGTTGGACTCAGAAGGAAGCACAGTCAGCTCTCACCCTGGCCCTCCGTGATCAAGCGCTCTCAGTGCTGGAAGCTATCGGCGCAAGTGGGGATCTCAGCTTTAGTGCCCTCCTCGACGCACTGGAGGCACGTTTTGGAGACAGCCACCTCGAGCACGTGTACAGAGCGCAATTAAAAGAGCGTACTCAGCGTGCTAATGAGAGCCTACAGCAATGGTCCGTGGAAATCGAGAAACTTGTGCGTCGAGCTTTCCGGTCGACTCCGTCAATGATTGAAGGCACGCTTCTCCAAGCATTCATTGACGGTATTCGGGACCCCGAAGTGCGAGCTGCTGTTCATCTGGGCCATCACAAGAACATGAAAGAAGCTCTGGCCCATGCATTGGAAGTGGAAGCCGTGCGTGGTAACTCCCGTACCTTACGTCTACGGGAAATGACGACTACGGAGCAGGTACCTCCACGCCGTCGGAACTTCATGTGCTATGGATGCGGAGAGCGTGGGCACATGCGGAGCAACTGCCCGAAGAAGGTGAACCGCCAGGACGCGGCGGTCTCAACTTCTGACCAGCAGGGAAACTAAATCCAGCCAGGGCTGCGGGGTGGGCGCTGGCCGGTAGTGGAATAACCCCAACAATCTACATCAAGCAAACTAACGATGGAAATACTCTGGTGATAGACGGAGCTTCAAGGACGGTGATAAATGTTCGGCTGCTCGGGCAAAACATCAGGAAACACGTTAAACCAATTGTTGGCCTACGAATTAAATCAGCTACCGGCCAGTGCATACCGATAAGTGGAAAACTGCATGTAACAATCAAAATTGGGGAACGTGTTTATCGACATGAGGTTATTGTGGCCAAAATTCTGGATGACTGCATCCTGGGACTTGACTTCCTGCAAGGGCACCAGTGTAACATCGACTTAAAATCTGGAGTATTACTATGTGGAACTGAGGAAATTCCGATGAAGGGTGGAACCCTGGGAAAAGTTTGCTGTTTAAGAAGAACTGTTCTTGAACCAAAATCACAGACTCTCGTACCAATCGCATTACCTAGGAGGAGGGAAGGAAGTTTACCTCGAAGGTGCGCTGTGATTGATAAATCGGAACACGTAAACTCATGGCTACCGGCAAGAACTGTCGTGGGGTCATCTGATGTCAACCGCATTCCGGTATTCAACTTCAGTGATTCAAAAATTACGATTGAAGAGGGAGAGGCGTATTGGAAGAAGTGGCCTGGATAAGGAAATGCTCGGAAAATCTTGTCAAGAAGGACAGTACGGGAATAGACTTTGTAACGAAAATCTTAGACGAAAGTAAAAGTCTGACAAAAGTGGAGACTATGAAAGCTAGAAATTTACTTCTTCGATTCTCTGATGTGTTTTCAAGAAGCGATGGTGATATTGGCCGAACTGGTTTGGTGAAGCATAAAATAAACACAGGTGATACAATGCCAATTCGTCAAAGGCCCAGACGTATACCATTCGCTCGTGAGAAAGAGGTTGAACAAATGATTGACGATATGAGGAAAAATGACGTGATAGAGCCCTCTTCTAGCCCTTGGTGTTCACCTGTCGTGCTTGTCAAGAAGAAAGATGGTTCAACGAGGTTTTGTGTAGACTATCGACGATTGAATGATGTAACCAAGAAGGATAGCTACCCTTTACTAAGAATCGATGACACACTTGACACACTGAGTGGCATGAAATGGTTTTCAACGCTCGATCTGAAAAGCGGCTATTGGCAGGTGGATTTGGATCCCAAGGACAAGGAAAAGACCGCATTCTCAACTGGGAATGGACTCTGGCAATTTAAGGTGATGCCATTCGGATTATGCAATGCACCGGCAACCTTTGAGCGTTTTATGGAACAGGTGTTGGCGGGACTACTGGGCGAAACCTGCCTAGTTTACCTCGATGACATCATCATTGTTGGACGGGATTTTGACGATCATATAAGGAAATTGGAAAAGGTACTCGAAAAGCTACGTGGAGCAAATTTAAAGTTGAGTCCAAAGAAATGCTCTTTCTTCAAGCGCGAAGTGAATTATCTAGGACATGTTATTTCTGAGAGAAGAATTGAGACTGATCCAGCCAAGACTGCCGCTGTTAAGGAATGGCCAACACCTAAAGACAAAACGCAAGTTCGGGCATTTCTTGGATTGTGCTCGTATTATCGGCGGTTTGTGAAAGGATTCTCGGACATTGCCAAGCCATTGCATCGATTGACAGAGGAGAAACGTGCCTTTATCTGGGACGAGGATTGTGAGCAAGCCTTTCGAGAACTAAAAGAACGGCTTTGTAACACACCAATTCTCGGATACCCCAGCGCGAAAGGAATATTCGTAGTTGATACGGATGCCAGCAATATTGGAATAGGAGGTGTCCTTTCACAACGCGATGGTGAGCAGGAGAAGGTTATTGCTTACTTCAGCAAGTCACTATCCAAGCCGGAGAGGAATTATTGCGTGACCAGGAGGGAATTGCTGGCCGTAGTCAAAACTCTGCACCATTTCAAGAAGTATTTACTGGGACGGAAATTTTTGATCAGAACTGATCACGCTGCTTTGAAATGGCTGCTTCAGTTTAAGGATCCCGAAGGCCAAGTAGCCAGATGGTTGGAACAACTTCAGGAATTTGACTTTGAAATCGAACATCGCGGCGGAAGAATTCATGGCAACGCAGATGCATTATCGAGACGCCCATGCATGGAAGATTGCAAGCATTGTGCCAAGAAGGAAACTGCTTTTCTTAAGGTGATAAGGACTGATACTGTTGACGAGGCATGGGGAGATGATGCGATGAAATTAGAACAGTGATGAAAAGAGATGCAGATATTAAACCAATACTGGAGTGGCTACGAAGTGGTAACAAGCCAAGTTGGAATGACGTCGCCCAATATAGCGCGGTAACGAAAGGTTTATGGGCACAGTGGAAAAGCCTTACGCTGCATAACGGACTTCTGTGCAGGAAATGGGAATCAACAAACGGCAAGGACGAGAATTTGCAATTGGTGGTGCCTCGTTCAAAAATAAGGGATGTATTAAAAGCGTTCCATGATGGATCTTCTGGAGGACATTTGGGAATTAGGAGGACTTTGGTGAAGATCAAGGAAAGGTTTTATTGGTTGCATTGCAAATATGACGTCGAAGATTGGTGCCGGAAATGCACTAGTTGTGCAGCTGTCAAGGGTCCACAAACAAGAAGCAGAGGGGCGATGAAAATCTACAATGTTGGTATGCCTTGGGAGAGAATAGCCTTAGACATCGCTGGACCATTTCCAATCACTGATTCGGGCAATCGCTACGTTTTAGTGGTTATGGATTATTTTACAAAATGGCCGGAGGTCTTTGCCATACCGAACTGTAGCCACGAAGTTGGTAAACGAGGTATTCACCCGATTCGGAGTGCCCTTGGAGATGCACAGTGATTAAGGACGGAACTTTGAATCCCAAGTTTTTCAGAAAACTTGTAAACTTTTGGGAATCCATAAGACTCGAACGACCCCTTATCATCCACAGTCAGATGGAATGGTCGAACGCTTCAACCAAACATTGGAGCGACACTTAGCAAAGGTGGTTGACAGCCATCAGAGAGATTGGGACACTTACATACCTCTCTTCTTGCTTGCCTATCGGACTGCTGTACATGAAGGTACCGCAAAGACGCCTGCATTTGCAAATTTTGTAAGGGAATTGAGATTACCGGCAGATCTTGTATCGGGCTGTCCACCTGGCGACTCGCGCACCGAGTTTAGCGATTACATAAGCGAGTTAAGGGCAAAAATGTTGGACATTTATGAGCAGATCAGGGAGGCCGGTCTTCAAGCTAGTGATCGCGCAAAGACGCGCTATGATCGACGAGCCAATTCTGTTGGGTTTGAAGAGGGGTCATTGGTCTGGCTTCATAATCCAGTCAGAAGGAAGGGAAAATCTCCGAAGCTGCAACCGAGTTGGGAAGGTCCTTATGAGATAGTCACGAAGATCAATGACATTACTTACAGAATTCGGAAGACTTCAAGGAGCCCTTTGAAAGTTGTCCATATAGACAGGTTGGCGAGATATTACGGCAGCAACGATGCTCGGGACGAGCGAATCTAAGAGGGGGGCAGTGTGACGGAAAAGTGGTTCAAACTCTTTGACATCATGACGTCAATGGATGGTTGTCAAACGTTGCCTAGAGATTGTAAATTTCGTCGTGAATTGTCAACACGAGTTGGTGTAATCGGTAAGGCATGTGGATTACACCACAGAGACCCCGAGTTCGAGTCCCGCCGTAAACATGAAGTTTTTTAGTTGATAGAAGTTTTGTCGAACTTTCTGGAATTATTTGTGTGAAAGAAATGAAAAATTAAAGAGCGAGAAGGAGAATAAATAAAAATGAATAACGAAATTATTGGAAGGTTCTGGAGGCATGACGATCAAAAAGAATAACGAAATTGAATGTTCCAGAACCTGACCGGGGGTATATAAGCGGAACTGCGGCTCACCGCTGGCAGTTGAGTTCTAAGTCCAAAGCGATTCGGAAGAAAAGGAAGAAGTGAAAAAGAAGAAAAGTGAGTGAAATAGTGCAGTGAGTGAAATAGTGAAGTGCAATGAGTTAAGTGAAAGTCAGCGTGAACAGTGAGCGGCAAACGGAAGTTTGTGTCAGTCGCCCGGACTCTGCTGGAGAGGAACGCCGATAACTTAACTCCGAGGGCGCTGTCATCTAGGTGCAATAGAAAGTCTAAAACCGGTATTAGTGTTTTATTTCATCCAATCCCGTAACCCAAGCCCGCATAGTCAGGAACGTGAGGTCAGGCTCGTAACAATATTTTCCTTTCAAAATGACGATGATTTGCAATCATGAAATAATATCCGAGGTAAGACTACTGTCTTCATTGTGTTGATAACTTTTAGATAATTTAATCCAACTATTGTGCAATTTTAAGAACAAGGTGTTTTGAATAGCAGAGTTCATTTGGTAGATGGTAATAGAATTTAAATCTTTAGAGATTGATAAAATAACTCTTTAGCGAAAATAGCACAGCAAATTATAAGTTAATTTGGGCATGAAAGTCGCTTAAATCCACGTGGTGAGACGCTAAAATGGTACTCTTCGACAATAGATTGAGATAGCATTTTTTTCTAGTTGTTGATTAAATATGGGTACAAAACTCGTAGTTTACAAGTTTGCTATTTCTAAAAACACTGTTGATTGCGATCTGTTAGATCTAAGGGATTTTTTTGTGAGAATAGAATATTATCACATACCTTTTCCCGCTGGGGGTGGAGCGGAAGGAAATGTCAGACTCTTATATTGACTAAAACTAACCCTAAAAATAACCCCAGGGTATGGCCGCACGCTGGGGTTTTTTGTTTTTTTTTTGTGAGGGGAAAATCATCAAATGACTTCTCCCGCCCAGAGCCGGACGAGAGGGAGTGTCAGACTCTTACTGACTAAAAAGCCCTCTGTTCCTTCTCTTACTCTGGGCCGAGATCGCGGTGCCTCATTGCGCGTTGGGGTTGGGTCGCTCGATCCTCAACGCTCGGAGTGTCGGCCCCTAAAAAGTAAAAATCCTAATCTTTGTGCGATTGGTTTAAGCGCACTCAAATGATTCGGAACATGGAAGATCAAAGTCCTCAATAACACTCAAAAACAACATCTTGATATTTTGTTTTCGGTACATATTATATTTAAATAGAAATGTGAGTCACGATGACAATGATAACTTTGCTGATTATTTTATTATCCGTACTTTAATATTATATGTAAATTGGAAAGTGTATGTGGCTGTTTGTGTGTTTGTAATGGTAAAAAGGAGTGACAAATTGACGTGTTTTTAAGTTGAGTTAGATGCAGCGATGGAAACGACAAAGATAACTTTATGTCTGTTTTTGACCCCTTGCTTAACTTGCTTGCCCTAAAATGGAGAAAAAATTGTGTGTGTCGCAGTTTTCAAGGCTTCAACTTAAAAAATAGCAAATTAAATCTTTGTTACATCGAAAAATACCTGCCTATTTTTTTGGTAATCTTCCCCATTTGTCTACAATAGCATTTTACAATAATATCCAGTTAAGAGTTTTCCACTGTGTTCTAAAGGAACGGGGAACCGTTTCATTCTGAATTTCTGCACGGATCAACTCTTTGCGTGATCCACAAATTCTTGTTCCTAGTCCGGGTATGATGCGTATGTGAAACTGTATGTTTTTAAACGCTGCCACATCCTAGTGAGGAGGACGTTTATAAAGAAATATGTGTGAGTGAAGTTACCGGAGGCCCAATCCATTCCTCTCTCCCAATCGCTTAGCAATCCTTAAATATCCGAAACCCAAATCCCCAAAAGGCTGACAACGTACTCGTAACTCCTTTGATTTTGCGAGTGTTCACGGCGGCATTAGTTCGCCGAGCTGTCCAATAAAAAAATAAAAAATTAATAAAAAAAATACGCGATCGAAGCCGCGAGCAAAAGCTATCACAAAATATAACAATAAACATATTGTATAAAACCGAGTGACTTTTGCACACGTTAGAAAATCTTCTAGTTTTCCATTATTTTAGTCTTTTTATAGACCGCGTTACTAATCGAGTTATCGCTAGTATTGCTGTCGACCTGGGATTTCCTTCTTTGGTTCCTGAGTAGAGATAAAATTATTGTATCAGATGACTTAAAATTTTCACTTACACAGTTTTTGGAATGAAAGTGGTGTTCTTTAAAACTGAAATTAGGTATATAGGTCGGTCCGGTACCGGTCCAGAACCAGACAAACCCGAGCGTAGGCCCGTAGCGTTTCGCACGCGCCTCAAAGAGCCATTAGACTACCACGGACGGGGCCGTACAAGGCTGATGTTTAGCCGAAGTTGCGGGGTAAGCGCAATGAGGCACTGCGACCTCGGCCCAGAGCAGGAGAAGGAACAGGGGGGTTTCTAGTCAGTAAGAATCTGACACTCTCTCTCGTCTCAAGGAGTCATTTGATGAATTTTCCCTGATAAAAAGGGGGTGATGTCATGGTTGTCCGGAGGTTAAGGCGCCGTTTCTTAAACACGAGAGTGCGCGTTCGAAACCTGGCAAGTACCAATGTGACTTTTTCCAAGTTATATGTACTTTCTAAGATTATTTAGACACCCCTGATCTACGGTGAAGGAAAACATCGTGAGGATACCTGGACTTATAATTTCTAATTATCAGTTTGAAATCGCCAAACCACCTTGAGCATGCGTGGTGATTAATGCTCAATCCCTCTCCGTATGAGAAGAGGCCTTTACTCAGCAGTGGGCACTTATAGGCTGATGATGTTGTTACAATTATCTTAATTATGAATAAATAATGTTTGGAAAGTAATCTAAGTACATGTTTCAATACACATTCGCGATATCTAATGATATTATATTCGCGGATTGATTTATGTTTATACTAACTTATGTCATGATATTTATTTGTATTTAATAATTTATTTAGTTAGTAGGTAATGTATGCACACAAAAATAATAAGCATTTAGATATATAGAAAAGAGGTACGAACGTAGGTACTGCATATTCCTAAGGAATTTCTTCCTGCATACTTGCGGTAGGAAAATTAATTAAAATACAAATGTACAATCATAAAAAAAAATATTAAAAAAAAAGCAGAAAACTTTAATTTAAAAATAAAATTTTAAATTAAAAATGAAAGTTTAATATTAAATTAAAATTAAAACTTAAATTTTATTAAATATTATTAGGACCATATCATAACAAGCATGTGGTGATCTCTTATCTCCAATATCAACATGAGATGACTATGAAAAACGAAGGATTACATCTCATTTTGTAGACACATTATACTCAATATCTTGTGATAACAGATTCTCAAGTGCTGGGGTTCCGTGAGAGATTGCTGTAACATTTTTAACTTTAGTTTTTGCTACTTATCTTTGTTTTTAATTGTATATTCTTCTGTGTAAACCAAAAAGAAGCAAGATTTGCTGTTCCAAACAAAGAAAAAACAAATTTTTTCACGTGATATTGTCAACGAGACCAGAATCTAATCTAATTTTATCAAAAAATTAAATCGGTCACACAAGGACCCACATACATGCACAAAAAGCGCGACTTACCTCGCCTCTACGAGAGAATGTTTAACACGACAGAAATTTACAAGCAATCACAATAACTTAAATATTATTAGGAAAAATAATGATGGTAAGCAATCAGCGCCGCCGCAAAAAGCCGCCCTTTTAAGGATTTATGGATTGGGGGAGGGGAAGAATTAAACCTCCGGTAACCTCACTCACACGGCGAAACACAACGCTGTTATTTAACGCCGGTTTATGTAAGGCTGTGTTCGGTTTTCTGTGAGGTCATGGTATCACTCCTGTCGAGCCGACCCGTTGGTGCCGAAGCATGGCTCTTCCACACTAAAACATACTATGCAGAACCCAACGTCAAATAAAAAAGCCGCTTGCTACCATCTTTTGTTTTATTATAAATTACAGTTGACACATTAAACTGACGCAGTTAGTTGTTACACCTAGTAAAGTCATGTCATTAACTTGTTTAACGATAGTAAAATATATTTTATAATAATTAAATTATTTTGTTCAGTGTACGTGAGTTTAGTGTTAAAATGACGACTAAAGGCCTAAGAGTGCCTTTTGAAGATGCATTGAATATGACAGGTATTTCTAAGACATATATTTTGTAACTACTTAAAAAAAATTTATTCGGAACACAATAAAAAAGAAGGTCATAATGTTTTTGCTTTTAAGATCCACTGTAATAGTAGTAGGCACTAAATAACATAAAAATTTAAATTCGCTATAACTTTTGATCCGATACAAATTCGACCAACGTCTTAAAGATAAAAAAGCATATGTACGGTCGAATTGAGAACCATCCTCCTTATTGGAAGTCGGTTAAAAATAAATGTGCCTAACGACCTCTCCTTATACCTTGTTTGAATCCATGCTTCCAGGAACAATCTGTAAGTACATACAAGAAAATGACCTTGTATTAAATTACTGAAATTCTTTGCCGGAGTCTCCTGAAGGATATAACCTGGGTGTCTTCAAAGTCGAAGTGAATAAATTGCTTATGGGTAGGCTTGCACTTTCGTAGGTCTTCACATAAGTAGCTACTTATCACCAGGCGAGATAGATAAAATAAAACAAATCAAGTATTTCCTCCTGTGTTTGTTTTTTGTTTCTATTAACTATTTCGTATCTTAATTATTATGTTTTCGGCTTACTCAACTATTTATTTGACGAGGAACTCGACTAGTTTCAAGCCATGGTAGAGGCTCATATTCATGAGCAGTATCGTATCTCTTTAAACAACTTCATATATAAAGGTTATCAATATAATCTGTATGTAATATTCTGTAAACTGTATATTAATTGAATATTATGATGTTCTAATCATAAATTCGAACTGGTGCTTTTTATTATGTATGTAGATCTGTTTGTATGTTTTTAAACACCCAAATATTTGTTGTAGTAGTAAAAGTAGTCACACAACGCAATATTATATATTAATGAAAGAAAGAAAGACAGAAAGAAAAATATATTTATTCGGCAATAGACATTTTTTTTTCTTTTTTTTTTAAACTTTGCCCCACTTTAGGATTTTCTCCTGTGTTGTGGGTGCATTTACAAACATACAATTTCACATGCACATCACACCCAGACCCGGAACAACAATCTGTGGATCACACAAAGAGTTGTTCCGTGCGGGAATCGAACCCGCGTCACGTTGCGCGGCAGCCAGTTTCCCAGCCACCGCGCCAATCGTGCAGTCAAACAGAATGAAAACAAAAGACATGAAAGTCGGTAACAAAAACAGAAATACAACACATAATGGCACCTATCATATTATGATAAATAATATTGTTTCATTACCAAAGCGGGATGAAGTAAATAGATTTTTAATTTTGGTATTCTGTCATCCCTATTATATTTGAAAAAGATTAGTTGCTTAAATAACGCGTAACGATAATATTTACGTTTATTTTGTTATATCAGTTGCAACTGAATGATCGGGCAATCGAACTAATTGCAATCGCGTAAACAATGCATTTGGAGAAAATGTAAGATTACACACTTTTTTAAAACTAATTGGTCACACATAAATTGGAATATTTCTTAGGAAGTGTGTACTCAATGTTTATTCACAGTACCTAATAAATTGTTTTACTAGCTTCTGCCTGCGGCTTTTTACACAAATAAAAGTATTGTATCAGGGACTGAATTGAAATGTTAAAGAGCAGAGTTTAAAGCGATACCTCAACCGAAATACGCAAATTAAGTATAATTCATAGCCTATCGCACTCAGGAAGATTGTAGCTTTTTATCAGTGAAAGAATTTTGGAAATCCGACCGGGCGGTAGGTACCAAAGATTATCCCCTACATACAAACTTATAAATGTTACCTCTTTATTGACAAATTAATATAGATTAATCACATAGTTGCCATGGTTATGGTGCTATCTTTTGGGGTCATTTAGTGAGAAATAGAAACGTCAATTTGTCAAAATCAGCGCCATCTAGCGATATAGTTTGAAATTCAATAATGATCCTTCAGTGATCTAGTCAATAAAGTATTCATAAATTTCATAGTGGTTTTTAATCTAACTATAATCATAATGTTTAGTGGTACTGTCTTTAAATTGATATGTTAAATGGGTTTGAGATTATTTTTCTTTTATTTATACTTAAAATAATAATTGGATTACAATAGTATATTTTAATGTAACTAAAGTAAGAAGTAATCTGTACTTAATTGTAACAATTAAACTAATAAATTTATTTTTATTCTTAATATATAATGCAGAATGTTTAATTCATATAAATTGAACTCATTAAATACTATCAAAAAAATTGTAGATATTTTACCTACCATGTTTTAAGCAAATAAATTATTTGATTTGACCATCAGGTAAAATACTTAAAATAATATTTTTTATGAGAAAAAAGACAGCAATTGTGTTTGAAAATTTCGCATGTTCTTAAATACATATATTTTTACAAAACGTTAATGTAACTAATTATTTATCTATTCCGTAAAAGTGCTTTAACAATTTTTTTTATTAATTTTATACAGTCTGCTATCAGTAGTGATAATGCGTATGAAAGTCTGATAGTGACTGACACCGTAGCTTAAAAATGCCTTGCTGTCGTGAATTAAGATACATTGTTACATAGCCAAACTGTTATATTAAATACTGGCTTAAGCCAAGCCCAACAAACGTTATTTTGCCATAATATTTTTTTTATGTGAATGGACGGCAAACGATCGTTTGCCGTACGCACGTATTACCTGATGGTAAGCAATCAGTGCGCACATGGACACCCGCAACAACGGGTGAGTTACAAGTGCGTTGCCGACGTTTTGGGGATTGGAGATTTTTGTATTGGACAGGGATTGGGTAAAGAGAACAATTGGGCCTCCGGTAACCTCACACACACGTTTGAGGCCGTTGTATCACTCCGAAACATAGCTCACCCACACTTATACATATGTATAATATATATTATTTCGTGCCGTTAAGGCTAGGCGAGGGAAATGGGAACTATATTTAGTTTTTTCTTGTCCTCATCTTCTGACGATTTCGTTACGGAATCCAAGACAGCCATTCATGTCCCTAGGACGCGCCGTACTTTGCTATTATAATAAGAAGGTCTAGTTTTTTTATTATTGTCCTTCGTCGTATGTCAGTAGTCTGTGAATTATCTTTGAAAGTATAAATAACTCGGAAACTCTCACTTCGCTATTTGTCAAATTTGGATTTTGAAATTGGAATGCATGAGAAACGGGCGATTAACATTCAGGCTACTACGAATTCCAAATTTAAATAAGTTTTGTTAATTTTTTTTTTATACTAAAATGATTGTCTAATATTTTTTTTATTTAAATTTATTTAAGTTACTAGCGGCCCAACTTACCCACCTTTTACCCAATTTTCCTCTTCTTTTCTAATATTTTCTTTCATAAGAACCTTCTCCTGGATATAACGAACACAACAAAATAAGAATTGACAAATTGGTCCAGGCGTTTTCGAGTTAAGCGCTTACCAACACAATTTGTTATTAATTTCTATATTATAGTAAGTAATTTAATTCACAGACTAAACATATTTTGTATAATTTTCATAAACAGTATTTTACTGAAAATAACATTTTGAAACAACGAATTTATTTTCGCAAAGGCCATGAAACGGCAACTTTAAACATAACAATTTGATTATGTATGAAAAACTACATAAAGCTGGATGTTTCATAAGTTTGTGCATTTCTAATTAACCCCTAACATATTAAAAGACCTGATATAACGCCACTTATTTGATTTGATAAATAAAGTAATAAGAAAATTTAATATATACTTTTATTAACATCTATATTATGTAAAATCTAAAAGAACCGTTTATAAATTATTCCAAGCAAATTTAAGATTAGAACAAACAAAAGCGAATTGCGACTCAATTCCACATTAGTTTAGTGTACATAAACGCTTGGCAGTGTCTCCTATACTAATGTAAATATGCGATAATATGTGCGTAAACGTATCATATAACTTGTTACATATTAAATAGCTCCTTGCCTCCTTGAAAGGCTTATTGTGTATTTACCTTATGTCATACTTCGTGTTATGTTGGAAGATATTGCATGTGGACAGTTTATTTGAAAGTATTTAATAAGTCGATCAAAAATAAATTAAATAGATTCTTAAATGCTACCACCTGAGGGTGACTGAGGTAACGAAACCCTTTGGCCCTCACTAGGATAGGGTTTTTAGTTAGATAGAGTCTGACACTTCCACTCGCAAAAAAAAATATACTATGATTCTCTCCTGAGTCGTTTGTGCGTTTACAGAATCAAGAGCGTACTTGTTTCTTGAATAATTAGCTAGAAAAATATATATACAAATATTATAATAATATTAAAATATTATAATATATAAATTATATAAGACGCTTTCGGGAAGACTGAGCTCAGCTGTTTTTGCAGTTAGACAGATTAGACAGCTCACAGACGTGAACACAGCAAGGCTTGTTTATTTTAGCTATTTTCACAGCATTATGTCGTACGGAATTTTGCTGTGGGGTCGAGCTGCGGAAGTAAATTCAATATTTATTTTGCAAAAGCGGGCTGTCCGAGCGATATATAACTTGCCCCCTCGTGAATCTCTGAGAGAACTATTTAAAACGATAAATATCCTAACGGTACCTTGTCAGTTTATATATGAAAACATTATGTACGTAAGGAAAAATTTGCAATTATTTGAAAAAAGAAGCGATAGACATAATTTTAATACAAGAGGCAAAGATAGGCTGGCTGTGCCACGATTCCGTCTGTCCAAAGTACAGAAATCCTTAATGGGGTTCTGTGTAAATTGTTACAATAAAATTCCAAGAAGTGTATTAAATCTTAATGAACGAAAATTTAAAACTTATATTAAACGCGAATTATGTAGACAGGCATACTACAAACTTTCAGATTATATTGAGGACAAGAATGCCTGGCATCATGTTGGTTCGGCTCCACTGGACAATACTCAAATATGTAGTCATTAGTTATTGAAATTCTCAAAATTAATGAAACCTTGAATGAGTTTATATAGAAGCATTCTTTTGGATTGTGAGTACGCATATGTGAGCACCATGTTCGAGACAACAAAGGATTAAAATTTTAATGATAGATAGACCATCATTTGTTCCTTTTTATTAACAACTTGTCTCTGCATTGTTCTCACATAGGGGTACAGTAATGTATAAAAAATGTATTATTTATGAATTGTAAAACAAATATTTTTTTTAAAAGAGTAACGATGGAGTTTCTTGCTCGTTCTTCTCCATTCGAAACTACAATTTGGAACGAGCACCTAGCTTCACTGACGAACAGACTGACAGACTACTATTCTATTTTGACGTTTCAAAAGTACCTATTTATGGTTTATTTGGAATAAATGATTTTTGATTTTGATTGATTGATTTTGATATATTAAGTTCTAGTAAGATAAATAAAAAAAAATATGATTATATTTTAATATTTTGTTTTGCATTGAAAATTCGAATCATGCACCAAATTTTGCTGTTGGTTGTTTTTAAAGACTTAAATGACATACCCATTGAAGTGTTGGAGTCAGTTCTACTGAAGTAGTCTGCCAGGTGACGTAACGCCTGTGCGAGGGTAAATTTTTTTTATAATAACTATCGTGAGACATAATACTAAATTAACTAAAAATCTAGGCTAGGTTAGGTTGGCCGCGCGACATCGCCGCGTCCGCGCACGCTGCTCATGAAGAAGAACCCCACTGTGGTTCGTAACTAGTAGAGCTTTTCTCAATATTTGTATACACGTGAGTAACCCGCGATTTTTAGTTAATGAGGGTTAAATTCTCTCATTCATCGCTAAATCTCCGAAACTCTTACCAAAATGATCCCGTAACTTCTATGTTCTTGCAGACACCTGTTTGAGGGCGGTGCTGGTCGCTTACCGTCAGATAATCCCTCTGCTCCCATGCATCCTATGCAGACCTATTCCAAAAAAAAAGAAAATACATTTCGTGCGCTAGCGGTCAATAACATGTACTATTTATTTTTTTTATTTGTTCCTAGGTTACAATCGTTACAATGCGTGCCTGTTCATCTTGTGTGCCAGTATCATCGTCGGCATGACCTACGAGATCTTCTCAGTGTCCTATGTAGTGCCAGCCAGCGTCTGCGAGCTCCACACCACCAGCACGCAGCAGGGGCTGATGGCCAGCGTACCTCTGATTGGTTAGTTGTTATTAACCACTACTCTTTTTATATGCGGGAATGCTTCGTCACGTATGGGTCGGCTCGACCGGAGTCATACCACGATCTCACATTAAACCGGCTTGAAACAGCTACAGTGGTGTACTTCTTTGTGAGGTTGCCGGATTCCCAAAACAATGAAATAATGAAACAATGAATTTATTTTTGCAAATAGGCCATAAAACGGCACGTTTACACGTCAATTTATATGTAAAAAACTAGATGAAGCCGGCATTTCCTATCTGACTACTATGAGAAGAAGTGCCGAAACAAACTCAGAGGTCAGTCTCTTTTCAAGTCCAGACAATGTAAAAATAACATAATGTGAGAGAACCGTGCAAGTTCATTCTATAGTGGTCTTTTGATGAAAGAACCACACCAGTTTAAGTGGACCCGTTCTGAAGACAGGCACGCAAGTCCAAAAGCGCGGCAAGTCTCACACGGTCCTTACACTAACAATAACAAACTTCACCTCACCTCTGTTGTTGTCCATTGGGTAGCGCTGATTACTTTCCACCAAGTTATCCATCTGCTCGTTTGCCGATCTATGCCATAAAAAATAAATAAAAGAAGTTTAAAGTGACGTCACGATTTAGTACATATATTTTCTACAGAGCGCTGACATAATGACTTCCACTTCCTAAACAACACACACAAATGTGTGTTAAATATTAAGTATTTCATTGACTCTAATTTACGGACTACATAGATTTGGATCTTTAACTCTCTTCATGTCATCGTTCTTTTGGAATGTAATCGAAGCTAAAGAAGAAGGTCACTAAGAATTTTGTATAATAAAAGATCAGTCCGTAGTACCTCCTATACAAATTATAGTGTATAAAAGAAAACGTAAACAATCACTTTTTGCAGGTATTATAACGACATCTCACATTTGGGGCTACCTGGCGGACACCAGGGGCCGGCGGAAGGTCCTCATCATCTCCATGACCATGACATACCTAGCTGGCACAGCAGCTACGCTGTCACCCAACTGGATTGTGCTGAGTCTACTCAAACTGCTCTCTTCTAGTTCGTTAGTATTTTAATTAATATAAAATTCTTCCGTTCATTAGCCAGTCATCCATTCTTATAATGGGCCGGGCCTTAGTCGAAGCCATAGTGCGGAGCGAGTGGAACTGGGAAGCCGTCTCCTCTCTCTGCGAAGCAGTGATGGTCGCACAGAAGGAGCCGAAGCGCATGAGGAAGCTATCCTCCTCACGGCCCAGCCGCTGCAGTTACCGGGCGTCGGGGATCGAGAGACGAACTCCAGCATAAGGGTAGATCAAAGCCCAACCACAACCAGGCCCGTACGGCGTGTTTCAAAGAGACAATAGACAAAGCAGGTGAAAGAACGGGGATACACTCCCTCTCGCCTCACCCTGTCCGGGAGAAGTCATTCGATGATTTTCCCCATTCATACCGTTAATTTCGAACAGGTTCATCAAAAATTACTGCTATCCATCTGTCTCTGACCAATATTATTTTGTTCTCCTATTCAGTTTTTGACAGACTGACAGAAGGAGCCAGTAGGAAGAACATGGATCGGGGAAAATGTATTTACATATACATTTTTGTTACAGAGTTTCGGGGTCTATGGCCTTATCAATGACCTTACTAAGCGAGTGCACACCATCGGAGAAGCGAAGTGGCTTAGTGCTGCTGTGCACTAGTGCTTATCTTATGTCTATTGGAATTATGGCAGGTATGTTCATTTTACTTGATAGACCTATCCACCTAATGAAATTTGTGTAAGCGAGCCACGCTTCGGCACGAATGGGTCGGCTCGACCGACCGGTAATACCACGGTCGCACAGGAAATCGGCGTGAAACAACCACAGTGTTGTGTATCGCTGCGCTGTGTAAGTGAGGTTAGTAAGGTTGTGTAGGAGCTCAAAAGCTTCACTAGAGGACCGCCAGACTTTTGTTTGAAAAGGGCCTAAATCTGTGTAATTGGAACGAATGATTTGATCTTTTGAGTTTTTACATTTTTCGTCAAAATCTATTCAGTTCGTCCATCCCAGTTATTAACATACGAATCACTTTATTTATAACGCATCGAAAACTTTATTCTCCTTACTTCCAAGGATAAAGAACCAAACTTTACTAAATTCTATTCTTCCAGTAATTGCAATACCAGTTCTACCGCTGACCTTCTCTTTCTACATCCCTGGACTGGATATCTACTTCAACTCCTGGAGACTGCTGAACCTAATCTTCGCTGTGCCATGTGCCTTGAGTGCCATTGGATGCTTCTTTGCCAATGAGAGTCCTAAATACCTGGTCAGTGTTGGAAGAGAAGAAGACGCCTTGAACGTCCTCAAACGGATGTATGTCATTAATACTGGGAAGAGTGCTGATACTTATACAGTAAGTTGCAATGATATTATAAGCAAAAAGGTGTAGATAAGCTTCAACCGCTCAGCAAGTGATACATTGAAATGTGGCTAACTAGCCCCACTTTTTTATATTGTCTCTTTTTCACTCGCGATTATTGAATCATGCCATCCCACTTTAACGTGTATCATACGATTTATTCATGTGTGCGTAAGTGTGCTGTTTTTGAAAATCGAATGTTGTTTATGTAACCTATCTATACCATTTTACTTATAATATCATTGGTAAGTAAAAGTTATCCCTAAAATGCGTAGGGACCGTGTGAGTCGTGGTGGCCTCATGTATGAGGAAAGTAAGCGCGGAGTCGAAACCTGGCAAGTACAATGTGACTTCCAAGTTATATGCGTATTTAGACACCACTGATATACGGTGAAGGAAAATATCTTGTGAAAACCTGGACTTATAACTTCTACCTATAAGTTTGAAATCACCAATCCACCTTAGGCAAGCGTGGAAATTAACCCGCTCAGCGCCGATGTATCCTTAATGATACACCATAGCTTTTCCAAAAATTGCCCAGTCACTGAGCGTGTAATGTTCAAACCTTCTCCGTATGAGGAGGGGCTCAGCAGTGGGCACTTATAGGCTGATGATCTGTGATCTTGTTTGTGTAGAGTCCAGGTTGCTAAGTCTCCCTTTTTTTAAACCAACTATTTCTTATTTAGCTGCGAGCAGGGCCGCGGTAGATGATTTGGTTATTTAACCTAATCATGCATAATTCAAAGGCCTTGGAGACCTAATACCAAGAACTCATCCATCTTTCTCTGCCACCATTATAAATAATAATCTCGAAGACGTACTAGATTATTTATTTACTAATACATGGATAATTTATCACATTTTTAATCACCATTGTAATAAATGAATATTGCGTTTTTGTTTTTCAGCAGGAAAAAAAGATGTTATAATAATGGTACCTACTGAGCCGTTTTTGATGAAACTAGCCATTATAATTGAATAGTAACTATCGTGTAATATACTAAATTTATTGAAAATATTATAAGCCCCTTGATGCTCATACGAAACATGAGGTTTATTATTTGAAGTTGTAAAAGTTTAATTTGACAATAAAAACTTTATTATGATACATAAAAACAGATTATAATTCTATGTGTGTGTATGTCATCAAAATAAACAAAATACGAAATAATTTGTTTGTTTCCAGGTAACTTCTTTAGAATTGGAAGAAGGACAGGCATCATCGTTCAGCAAAGGATTCTGGGGATCAGTGGCGGCGCAGACCATTCCTATGGTGAAACCACCACTGCTGAAGAACACACTACTCTTATCATTCCTATTCGTCATTTCTTATATTACGTAAGTATTTTTACCGATCATAAACACCTGAATGACTAAACTTTGCTTGGTATATTTCTTTTATTTTCTGATATAAAATAAAACCTGTACGTACAATATTTAACCGAAATCGTTCTTTTCTTTCTTTTTTAAAAAACGTTGCCCCACATTAGGATTTTCTCCTGTGTCGTGGGTGCATTTACAAACATACAATTTCATATGCACATGACACCCAGACCCGGAACAACAATTTGTGGGTCACCCAAAGAGTTGTTCCGTGCGGGAATCGAACCCGACACGTTGCACAGCAGCCAGTTGCCCAGCCACCGCACTGACCGTGCAGTCTAATTGTTGGAGCGAATTTACAGAAAAGCTACAAAAAAGGGGCAGCCGTTTCCGAGATCTATACAATATGTACAGAGAAATACAAAAACAGCTATTTTAAAGATATCTATGATTAGCTTTGATGAACTTTGTGTCTGCATGTTTGTGGCATTGTTTCTCCTAAACGGATAAACCAATTTTGGTCAATTTGTTTTGTTTGTTAAGCAACTTGAATGAATCATAGCTCGTTATTTTTTGTTAATTTATGTTCACTTATTAAGTATTCGAAGAATTTCGTGTATTTTATTGAAGAATGATTATAATGCTGTTTTTTTTTTCAGTATGAACTCTTTCTTCGTGTGGTTACCATTCATAGTGAACGCGTTTATGACATCAGTGGTAGCCGGTGAGAGACATCTTACCATCTGCGAAATGATCAGACTCTCTGCAAACTCTTCGTCTGTGCAAGAGGTAAATACGTGTGTCATCATTTCATCATCAGCCTAAGTGCCCACTGCTCACACGGAGAAGGTTTGAGAATCATTCACCACGCTTGATCAAGGTTTATTGGCGACTTCCAACTTCTAATTAGAAATCATATGTTATTTTGTAGTCACAATCGCCTTATATTGGTACTTGTCATTTGGATTTTGGTTGGAACAAGACAGAAGATCATCTTACTCCCTCACTGACTAATTCTGTTTCTTTCTTTCAGACCAACGACTGTTCTATGAACAGCCAAGCGATGACCCTGGTGTTTGGTATAGTGATGGTGCTTGGGGTTTGCAATATTTTCACCAGCGCCATCATCAACTGCATCGGAAGGAAGAAACTCTTTGTTTGTATGCAGGTAAATATAACATCAAAACTTCTGTTTTTAAATGCACTGTTTGATAATGAACGTAATTTTTTGTCTGTTTATCAGTCTTGAGTGTGAAGATGAGTATTTGTAATTTGCTTTTTGTATGTATGAAACTTTGAATTCATTTACAACTTGCACTTCCCATCTTTCTGGATTGAAATTAATGTAAATTTTCATTGAGATAATAAGAAATAATAATAAGTAACACTTGTACACAACTTTTTTTGTAATATAATAATGTTGTTAATTGTTCGTTCTTCTCCGTTCGAACCTACACTTTGAAACAGGCACCTTGCTAAATTGATGAACACATTGCATGACTATTATGGTACAGTTGGAATAAATGATTTTGTCTTTGACCTTGACAGTAACTTTGACTTTGACTTTAACCTTGACTTTGACGTTGACTTCGACTTTGACTTTGACTTTGACTCTGACTCTGACTTGAAGTTTGACTATGACTTTAACCAAGGTCAAGTAATACAATCTAAAATCAGTTTACACGCAAACTAAGTCACCATTCAAATTATTTCCAGGTGGTAGCTGGCATAGCAGCGTTAGTCATCAACTTCAGCCCGTTTTGGGTCTTAAGCGCCATCCTGTTCATGGTCTTCTTGTCTGCTGTCTTCACTTTTGGTTTTCTCACTTCTTTCTGCGTCGACGTGTTCCCCACTTATGTCAGGTAAGTTAGAATATCCAATGTTTAATACGCTAATCATATGTATGTGTTTGGGGAAAGGAAAAGATACATTACCTGATGGTAAGCAATCGGTGCCACACATGGACACCCACAACACCAAAGGAAAGTGCGTTGTCGGTAACTTATTGGGTAGATGGATTGGGAAGGCATATAGGAAGGGGAAGGATAGGTATTGGTCGGATATGTATCACTCACATGGCAAAATTGCTGTGGTGGTTTCACGCCAGGTGTCTGTGAGGTCGTGGTATCACTCCGGTCGAACCGACCTATTCGTGCCGAAGTGTGCGCATATCAAAGTACATAATTGCAATTTCTGTTTATAGCAGCATTAAGAGTTGAGGTTGATAGTGAGCGCTGTTATTGTGAATGAACCATCAATACTAATATTATAAAGAGGCAAAATTTGTTTGTATGTAGGGGGTAATCTTTGGAACCGGTGGTCGGATTGCCAAAATTTTTTCACTGATAGATAGCTACAATGCTCCTGATTGCTATAGGCTATAACACATCACGCTACGAACAAATGAAGCTGAGCAGCGTGTTAAACCGCGTGAGAGTAGCTAGTAATTGATCCAATTTTGTTTACAGAGCCATGGCAGTATGTCTTACTCTGATGGTTGGGCGAGGCAGTGCTGTAATCGGCATCAATGTCCTGAAAAAACTGCTTGACACAAACTGTGAAGCTGCCTTCTATATTTTTGGAGCTGTGGCTGTTGGTGAGTGCGCCTTGCTCTTTTTTATTGATTGACAAACAAGCGGACGTGTCATTTGATGTTAAGCAATAGTCGCTATCCGCAAAAAATTGCCAGGCTTATGTAGGTAGATAGGCTTTTGAGGATCGGGCAAGATTGGGGCTATCGGTAACCTCACACACATGGCGAAACACAACGTCAGCCTAATCTCAAGTCAGTATTCTGTGAAGCCACGTGTATCATTCCGGCAGAGTCGGAACAAGGCTCAACTACTCTTAGAAGACTTGCAGTTTAAAAAGTTACTTTTAATATGGCTGTTTTTCAATTTGTATCAGAAAAGTACGAGAGTAAGACATTAGTCGGCCTTAAGTGATAAGTCGGCAAACAAGCCGACGGATTAGGTTCCTAATGGTACGAATGCGTTGTCAGCCTTTTAGTGAATAGGGTTTATGAAATTTGGGATTAAGGAGGGAAGGGGAGAGGGCAAGGATTAAGACTCTAATCTAAGTCCAGAAGATTGACCTCAGAAAAATGTTCTAGAAAATAAAAGGTGTGATTGTGAACTAATGATGTTGACGATGATGAGCAAAAAATTAAAAAAAAAACCTATTTTTTATCTTTTTCAGGTGGAGGAATAGTAGGTCTACTTCTACCTTCAGATGAGAAAATAAAAGCACAGAAAAAGGTGTTAAACCAGAGTTAACATTCAAGCGAATTAGAAGAACTGAGCGTTTTTCGTTCATTGTTACAAAAGAAAAAGTTTAGGTATGAACTAAACTCTTAGAACCAAAAAGAGATGTCGCTAGTCTACCTGTACTATAACTCCATCTCTCTCTTACAAAGACCTAAAGTGGGAAACGTAAAATAAGCCATAATGGTGTTCAAATAGGGTTGACACTTGTTTATTAATTTATTCATTATTTTCTGAAATATAAACTTTTTGAAGTGTTCGTTGATATCAACGCATCTAGGCGTTGTTGAACCGATTGTGATTCTTAAGACAGAAACAATAAGGTATTTTTTTTTTACAAAATAAAGATTTTATTTCCGGAGTGCTAAGGTGCTAAATAATGATTTGTAGGTATGTAGTAAGTAATTTATAAGAAGCAATGCAATATTGTGATAATGATAGTTTTAATGTTAAAGTAATGTGTTGTGTGACTGTTTGATCGTGTGACGTGTACCTACTTAATAAATTAAATTATTTTGTTTGTTTTCATATCAGTTTTTTATGTGCTTGAAGTCATTCCCAAATAAATACCTATTACTTATATTATTTTAATTTTTATTGCTAAAAATACATTTTTATTATTACATAAAATTACTTTCTATGTAATAATAAAAATTTTAAGAATAATATATCCCTAAATAATACATAAAATTACTTGACTGATAAGTTTAACCTTAAATTTTGTAGGTGGCACTTCTAGTCTATTTCTTCAGAGATTTTCAGTTATATATTTAACAGATTTGCCCCGTAGTTGCTAAGATTTAAGAACCTTTATGATGGACAGACAGTACCTACATTTTATTTATTATTGATACCTATATTAGCCACGTCTATGGCTTCGTATAGCTTCTATAGCCATACACTGGACTGGACATTACCCCAATTTTTAACTGTTTTTTATTGAATGAAAACTCATTCGAGGAATATCTCTTTCTCACATTTTTGCTGATGATGCGTATTCCTTCAGCCAAGCGGAAACGAATATTATAAATTAACGATTTTTTTTTGATTAGCCAACCGATAAGAATGCTAAATCGAACATTCTTTTTACATATTTGTCAGCTGCCTGCGTTCTGACACTCCCTTTCTCCTTACGTACCTGAAAATATACTCATTAAGCTTATAATTAAATTTCTATCCTCTTTTAAACCCTAAAACAATAATATGATACAATAGTGCAATGACCTGTTATGGTGATACGACCTTTCTTTGTAAGGTTTTTAAAAAGATTTTTAGATAAGATTCCAAACACACAGAAAGATTCATTCCACAGAATATTATCTTATTTTCATACTTCCATACTTACATATTTTTATAATTATATTATTGCACGCCACTGAGCTCGATGTTCAGCTCTTCTCATCCAACCACTGCCAGCCACCCTGCGGATATCGTCAGTCCACCTAGCTGGAGGGCGCCCTACACTACGTTTGCCTAGACGTGGTCTCCAATCTAGAACACGTTTATTATTATTTAAGTTCTTCATATAAATAAATAACTTCTCTCGCGCGGTTTCACCCGCTGCTCCATTTAGTCGTAGCGTGATGTTTTATAGCCTATAGCACTTAGGAACATTGTAGCTATCTACCAGTGAAAGAATTTTGGAAATCCAACCAGCGGTTCCAAAGATTACCCCCTACATACAAACTTACAAATTTTACCTCTTTATAAAATTAGTATAGATATATTATAAATATTAGTAATTAGAAATGCAAAGTAACTCTGGCTGCCTGTCCAGCTTTTGAGCCAAAATCGATTGTAATGATATTTGGTACACCCATAGTCTTAAATCCTCAGACCAATGAAACCTATGGACGAGAAATACCTACAAAAAAAGCGTGCCTACCTAAAGTATACCGTGTCGAGTAATGGCGGATTTTTCTAGGGAGGGGCTTTAAATAAGATGAGTTTTATCGATAGCCTATCGACGATAGGTATCGAAAAGTGAATTTTAATCAAATAAAAGTTGTTTACCTTTGTTGTCTTAAGGCCTGAATAATATTTATGCAACCAATATCGTATTGAAATAACGGTAATAATCGCAATTCAAAACTTCCTAAACAGTAAACTTTTGATATTTGTATTTATGTAATGTTGAGTGAGAACAATAATATCGATAGTTTTCTCGTCGTCAAGGTTTGTGATACTATTTCTTCTAAGTACCATACGGGGTGTAAGGGACAGCCTTCCGAAAACTGAAACCATGGGCTCAGACCATCATCCATTCTTAGCAACCCCCATTAAGAATTTTTTCTCGGAAATGAAAAAACATTTTTGGTCTCTTCAAACAAAATTCAAGACTCAGCTGCCAATTTTCTAGGAGAGGCCGTATTTTTATTTATTTCCGAGGAAAATTGCTTATATGAGAATGGATTAGATTCCTTATTTTGATGTCGCCTTCAAAGTAATTAAGAGTAAAAGGGAAGACAATATTTTAAATTCGTCATAACTAGTTCAATTTTGCACAATTTCGAATCGCCATCATTATTGCAAAAAGAATCTATGGATATTATACCTATTTATTCGTAAAATATCGATATTATTAGTGCACTATCGAGTGGGATGGCAACCCTTATGGAAACAGAAACTAAACCCACTGACCGTGTTCAGTTCAGACCCCAACATCTTCCCGCCATAGATACTGAACCTGAGAGCTCAGTAATCTGCTGTGCCGAGAGTGTGCAAAAACCGTGGGGGAAAAATATTGTCATTTTTTTCACAGACAGACAGACTGTATATCTATGGTGCAGAAATGCATATTTTCAATAAAACTACAAAGGAAGTTATGGTAATATTAGGTATATTTTTAGTAAACGTAAATACACGGTCAGGTTCTTAAAAATAATACATATTGATTACAATTATACAAAGTTACAGTTAATTACAATTATACAAAATTACAAAAAGTGGTAGCCTAGTGGTCAGAGCGTTCGCCTCTCATGCGGGAGGCCTATGTTCGAACCGGGCACGGACCAATGATATTTAAGTCCGTTTATTTACTTAGGAAAAATTGCTACTGATTCGACGATGAAGGAAAACATCGTGAGGAAACCAGTATGTCCAAGAACCTAGCAAGTTTGAGGACTTGTGATATCCACCAATACGCACTGGGTCAGCGCGGTGGATCACGACCCATTCACCTTCGAATGAGGGTAGGCCTGTGCTCCAGCAGTGGATACATTTATAAGGCTGTCGATGTCGATGATTACAATTATAATATGGTCGATATAATATGGTCGATGATTACAATTATAATACAATTATAATTATGGGTCCTGACAACAGCAACTTTGTTTTGATCAATTACTGATAAAGCAGCAGCGGCTTTGTCTCTGACCGTTGGCTGAAACAGAATAAAAAGTAGTAAATATTATTTATGGGTATTAATTATTAAATATTCATGTAAATTGTTTTATGTAGATGGTAAAGGTAATATAATTTGACAGTTATTTTTTTTCATCAACAAGCATCCATCCATCCATACACACTTTCACATTTATAATTATAATATAAGGTCTTATTGAAATATGAGTGATCTTGCTGTGAGAGATAATAATAGTATGTAGGTATATAAAAAATAGGTACTATAATAATCATGAAACAATTACCAATAAACTTCTTGAAGGCAGAGCATCATCACGTAGTTTTACAATATTCATGGTTCGGTTGAAACATGACGGATCAAAATGAAGTGAACAAATAAAAGTATATTTTTTGGTCATGTCAATATTTTCCACACCGATAATATCAAGCCATGAATTTCGTTTATCAGCAATAACAGGCAAACTAAAAAGTAGAAAGATGCAGAGGTTATGGTTGGATATAATATGCACCTAATTTATTATAGTAACAAAAATATTTAGAATATGTAAACGCACAGTTGATGACAAAGCTACTAAATGATTTATGTACAAAAACTATCTTGATCGATGACGATGTCGATGTAATTGTCGATATAACCGTCACAACACTATTGTACTTGCCCAACAAAATGATTTAAGCAAAGTTTTATGTGAAATAATAGAAAAATTAATTAAAATCAAGTACATTTCCACAGATTTTGTCCATATGTCAATACCTGTACAGAAAAAGTTGACTGTTCGTCTAAAATCAAGCATATTTCACTACAATACTAAGTACATACCGATGTAATGTTATATTTGGCTGTTCCTTTGATGGTTTCCTGCCACATGCTATAATACTGCACTTTGGCATGTTTGTTGACACTTTTTACGTTCTTATAAATAAAAATTGTCACTTATATCAAACGAAAAACAAAAATAATCCAAAAAATCTTTCACAGATACTGACGCACTGACAGCTCATCTACCACGACAAACTGGATTTGCAAATGGCGGACTGGCCGCAACTTCATTGTATACGATTGACGGCTTACTAGTAGTCCATAGGTTTCATTGGTCTGAGCTTAAATCCGACATAGGCTAATATGTCACAAAATAATGTCATAGGCACTAACAAAAAATGTTACCAAAACGGGAGTGAAAGCGGTACATTTTGCTACCATTATATCAACAGGCGTTTCTGTCTGTCTCTCTTCTTTCGCATTCCAATTCGTGGATCATACAAAGAGAATTCCGTGCGGGAGTCGAACCTACGACACGTTTCACCACCCGGTTGCCCAGCCACCGCCTCAAATGGAACATAAGTTTGATTATACTGTTTTTTAATTAGTTCTAACTGCATTGTTTGATGAAGAAATTCGTAGGTTTAATATCCAGGTTTGGCAATTTAATATTTAATTTCAGGGTCATTATCACAAGCCGGAACCCTTCCAACGTCTGCTAAACAAATGCATACTTGTCAAAACTCTACTGACAAACCTACACTGGTATCTATAGGCTGCCGGGAAGTCTGAAGTCATCATCAGTTGCAGTTCAAGGTTACTATATAAATCCAGAATTCGTGCTGCAAAATACCTACTCTACGTTGCTGCTTAATATTGGTAAAATAAGATTGGAAAAGTCTGATGTGGCTCCTCAATCCTTAAGTACATTAGTTATTTTACATTATCCTGTGATTTGCTGCACACACCATAAATCCTATTTAAATAGGACTTAAGTTCCTAAGAAGAGAAGTTAAGTATCGAATGGAACAATAATTGTATGAATTAACAAATTCCTACATTGTTGATGACACACATCACATATCATCAGCCCATAAGTGCCCACTGCTGAGCAAAGGTCTCTTCTGACACAGAGAAGGTTTGAGCATTAATCACCACGCTTGCTCAATGCGGGTTGGCGATTTCAAACTTATAATTAGAAATTATAAGTCCAAGTTTCCTTACGATGTTTACCTTCACCGTATGTCAGAGGTGTCTAAATAATCATAGAAAGTACACATAACTCGGAAAAAGTCACATTGGTCCTTGCTAGGTTTCGAACCCACGCCCTCATGCATGACAAGCGGGCTCCTTGACCTCCGAGCCAGCACGACAAACCATCACCATGATGATGACACATAGTCCTAAATGTTAGTTGTTGTTGAATAGTAAAGAAGGTTTTGCAGTGGTTAATAGCAAATATTTATATAAAAATGTCTATTCTTCAATGAAAAAAAAGTTTCGAAAACGGTACTTATTGAATTTTTGTGTTTAAAATTGATACAGACTCTTACCGACCGCCTGGTTCTTTCTCCTACTCCGAGCCGTACTGCAGTACATGATGTAATTCCTACAAATATTACAGTAATAGTTACACAATATTTATGTCAACTTGTGACTGTGTATCCGCACACACTAACTAGTAGCTACACAAGTAGCAACATACTTTGTGTGTGTACTAACTTATTGGGTACTTTGTCTAAATATATTTTTCCGGGTTTAAATATCTACGATCTAAATGAGTTCCAGTCACATTTTCAACGAATGACCATAGGTACAACAAAATCATTTTTTTTTGCGCTAATTGATAATGTTAGTCGAAAGTCAAAAATCATTAAAATTTATTCCAATTAGGAATTACAGGCACTTTTGAACGTCAAACAAAATTTTGAATATACAAATACAGTCAGTCTGTCGGTCAGTCCTCTTAGTGAAGCTATTTGCTCGTTCCAAAGTGTAGTTTCCGATGGAGAAGAACGAGTAAGAAACTCCTCACTACGTAACTACTTAGATTACGATGTTTACAATATTTCCATTTGTTGTATACGCTTTCTCCTCCTTCCCTTTGCTTCGCTCCCTTCAGTGCTAAGCTTAGTCCTTCTGTATCACTTTCAAGCTCGGTTTTTATCCATCCATTTCTAATTGTGGCGATATGGAGGCCGTTGGGGATAACAATCCAGAGTGATGTCTCGGGCGCTGTTATCACAGCAGTACCTCTCTTTGAGAAGTGGCTTCAGAGGCGTCATGGCGTCCTCATCTTCTGCTTGGCTCATGCGCTTAAGAAACGAAAGTTTTGGTTTGTACTGGTTTCGTTTTCAATTTTAAGAAACGGCCGGAGGACACGACGGTGCATACAATTGCGATTAACCCTCTTCTTCTCAGTCATCCTAATCAGGAGACACTCCGGGCGTCGGAAACAGCTTGACGATCTCCGGCCATCGTAAGCTCGGGTCTGTGGTCAGCTCAACATCGCTCGACCAGTAGCAGACCCGAGTGAATGTCTCCTCGGAAGGGGCTAATGATGTACCCCAACCTCGCTCGGAGTAGAAGGAAGAAGATAGTGGTTTTAAGTCACTTAGAATTTAACACTTTATCGCCGTATCTAGGGTCTTGGGTGGCTTTGAGTCAGATTGGACCAACACGTTAGACTCAAAGGTTGCTACCACGAGGTCTTTCCTATTCCCTTTTCCGGTCACAGACGTTAAGCAGTACAACAGTGTACTCGCAAATTGCAGAAAATATTGTCCATTTAGAAGAACATTTCGAAAATGTTCTCGTAATTCTTGGTGATTGGAGATTTTGTGGTACGCAGTAACATTAGTAAAGAAATTGCTTGTCATTGTGTGAATGGAAAACTATTGGGATTACCTATATAATATTGATATCATAGTTATATTCAGAGTACGTATTGTATAAATAGTCGGCACTATCTACTAAAATAAAATGATTACATTTTGTTCATCCTGATGTAAATATGTGTTTACATTAAACTGCGCTATCGTCTGATAGTGACATCTTGGATAATTGTGGTTCCGTATCATTTTACTTGAGGATCTAAACTAGTTTTTATTTGCAATTGTGTACGGGTATGAAAATTTGATTTCCCACTTTTTGGTATTCCATATTTTGGTCATTTTTTTAATGATTCCGCAGTGTACCGTAGATCAGTGTAAATATAATAATGTAGGTATATGTCAAATTGAAGCTCATTTGGAAGTTTTGGTGGATACAATAATAATAGATTCTTACACAACCTAAAACTTTTTTTTTTCCTACAGGAATTCAAACGAACGTCCAGGTCATGCGATAGTAAGCAATCGGTTTTTTTGCAATTTTTAGGGGTTAAGGATTGATGAGAAGAAGGGGGAAGTTTGGGCCTCTGGTAACCTCACTCACATGGCACAAGTGATGGTGTAGGTACGTGTAGGAGAGCCATACTTCGGCACGAATGGCTTGGCTCAACCGGAGTGATACCAGTCTCACAGAAAACCGGTGTGAAGCGACATTTACGTTGAATTTCGCCATGTGAGTGAGGTTACCGGACTTCCAATCCCTCCCCCTACCCATCCAGAATCCTCAAATCTCATATCCTTAATTAAATCCCTAATAATACACAAGAGGCAAAGTACTTGTAGTAACTTCTTTGGATCTACAAGTGCCATAGGTAATCCATCTGCTCGTTGGAAGACCTATGTATGACAAGGAGTTTGTATGTGAAACTGATGTAAAAAAAGTAACCATGGAATTTCTTGCTCGTTCTTCTCCATCGGAATCTACACTTTGGAACGAGCAAATAGCTTCACTAAGAGGACTGACCGACAGACTGACACTATATCTTCAAAATTTTGTTTGACGTTCAAAAGTGCCTGTGAAGGTCTAATTGGAATAAATGATTTTTGACTTTTGACTTTGAAAAAAATACGTGAGCGACCTGCGCTGCGCGGTGATTTCGGAAACTAGATAGGATAAGCCTTACATTTAAAATTAATAAACAATTTCATTCGAGACATAAATGTATTTTTTATTAATTGGTACGGAACCCAATATCAAAACGGAATGGAACTGGCTGCCTTATAGCTTTTATTACATATAAAATAAGAACATTACTGTGATTGTCTCAGTGGCAGCGAAGATGCCAGTAAGATAATGTTTTGCTAACTTTAACATTCATTTAAGTTGTTTTTATTGTAATTAGTAATTTAGTATTATTTAAATTAGTTAGTGTAAATAGTGAAAATGACAGTCAAAACTAACAGGGTGCCGTTTGAGGAGGCACTGAACATGACAGGTATGAAAAAAGTGTGAGAGAGCCATGCTTTGGCACGATTGGGTCGGCTCGACCGGAGTGATACCACGGCCGCATAGAAAACCGGCGTGAAACAACCATAGCGTTGTGCTTCGCCGTGTCAGTGAGATTACCGGAGGCCCAATCATTCCTCTCGCCTAATCCCTCCCTAATTCTCCAAATCCCTAATCCCCAAAAGCTCGGCAACGCACTCGTAACTCCTATGTTGTCTCCTTATCACCAGTTTTGATTGCCGTCATATCATACAAAAACATCTAACATTTTGGACAATATAGCGTCTTAGGGTTAGCCCATTATTAGTAAGTAATGTCCTACGTAATTTCTCAAATCGAGCGTGAGCCATTAGACCGACACTGACGGGACCCATTAGAGTTGGTATCCAGCCAGGCCTGCGGGTGAAAATGCAAATGTACTGTGGCCCTGGCCCGGAGCAGAACAAACGGGGTGGTTTTAACCAGTAACGGTTTGATACTCCCTCTCACCCCGTCCAGGGTGGAAGAAGCCAATTGATAATTTTCCTGTGAAACTCAAAAGAATGTTCAAACACCAGGTCACCTTGAAAATATAATAACTGAAACCAATGAAATAATTTTAAGAAACTTCCATAACGTAGGTATGATTGATTCAAAATATGGCAACCTTGATCTGATGTTCAGTATCACTAATGTAGGATACCGAACTCCTCATCGACTTATAGCAGATACATCGTGTTTGGGAACATTAAAATAAATCGTCGTCACCAACCCCTACGTGTTATCTGATTTACGAAGGCTTCTCTAATTAAAAGGATTTATCAATTTTTTTTAAACGTTGCCCCACACTACGATTTTTTCCTGTGTCGTGGATGCGTTTACAAATATACAAATTCACATACACTTTGGGTGCACTTTTATAGTGCTTACATGGATGATTGCCGGCTGATGTCCCATTTCACTTAGGTATATTAAGGTTGTTCAATGGGTCTCTGAGAGTTTGCTTCGGCCCTTCGTACGCCTTCCAAAGGTCCGGGATCCTGTAATCCCGTAATAGGAAACAAACATCATGAAATAAGATTCAGATACATTTGATTATCTGAAATTTCCTATAATGGAGTTCTTCTGTAATATTTTTCTGAAATTCGTCTGCAGGTTCTTTTTCAAATCATTTTTCTTTCAATAATTGCTGCCCTACACTTGGAGTTTTTGTAGTCGGCTGATAAGAGTTGTGAATCCCGGGATTTTAAAAACAGCAGCGTTTAAAGCGTTAGCTCGACTATAATACGCAAATCAATACGTATAGTGCTCAGACATTGTAGCTATCAGTAAAAAAATTTGGAATTCGACCAACGGTTCTAATTAAAGACCCCTACAAAAAAGTTACAAATTTTACATCTTTTTAACCGACTTCAAAAAAGGAGGAGGTTCTCAATTCGACGCGTATTTTTTTTTTTTATGTATGCACACCGATAACTCGAAGACGCCTGGACCGATTTGCAAAATTCTTTTTTTATTCGATAGGGTATACTTGCCATTTGGTCCCATTGTCATGAGGTCAGGATCTGATGATGGAATCCTGGAGAAACCGAGGGGAACTTTCGAAAATTGTAGGAGCGAGTAGGTTTTTTGTATGATGTTTAAGTAGGCCTTTAACAACACTACAACTTGACGAAGGTCGAAGTCGACCAGATGTTGGAGCTGGAAGACAGTCGAGGGATCTCCTTGACTATTTGGAGTAATTGCCTTGTGTTTGGGCTTGAATGATTCGTATTGGCGAGCACTTTGCAGCAGGCTTGGTCGTAACTGTCATTAAGGGTCTGATGATGAGAACGAAGGACAGCTCAGGGAACTCCTGAACGGTTTACAGTAACTACTTCGTGTTTGAACTTAATTCATTTATATTGATAAAAACTTTGTACCTGTAGGTATGTATCATAACAACTGAAGATCTGCAGTTTACCTGATGATGGAGACAATTGACCGTCGAGGGGATTCCGAATGGAAACGAGAGACAGTCGAGAGAACTCCTCAACGATTCATAGTAGCTTCATTGTGTTTGAGCTTAATTTATTCGTTTTGATGAGAACTTTACACCTTGATGGATTGTGACTGTCATTAGGGATCTGATGATGAAGACGAACGACAGTCTAGGGAACTCCTCAACGGTTTACAGTAGCTACCTCGTGTTTGGACTTAATTTATTTATATTGTTAAAAACTTTCCCTCTCCTAGAGAGATAGCCTGTGTCCCAGTAGTGGGAACATTAAAATGGCTGATGATGATGATGATGAGAACTTTCCCATTTCTTGGGATCTATATTTTTTAATCGGGCGGCTCCTTTCGTTGGCCTACACATAGCTACTTAAAAATATATACTATTCAATATGTTAATTTATATTTAAAATATAACTGTAGTTTACAGAAGAACTTGCAACAGACACTAAATAGAAAAAAATAAAAAAAAACTACGTTTAAAAAAACCGACTTCAAAGACAGAAAAGTGTCAAATAAGTAATTAAAATTGATATTTTAATAGCACTCTTACGTACGCGAAGCTAATACTTTTAATATTAATAATAAAACACTATCAATTCTATGTGCTACCTATTCATAGGTTTGAAGTCGGTGCCAAGCCCTGAACAGAATAAAACTAAATGAGAATTAAGACTGTTTAACTGCTAAAAGACGAAATTTCCACAACTAACAACGCCGCTACCTACAACTATTTTTAACAACCAAGTACGAGAAAACTTTCAGAATTCATAATTCATCCAAATATCTTTCTAAGCTATATACAGTTTCGCCGGTAACGAAACCATATAGTCTTCTGATTCTACGCTAACGCCATCAAGTTAGAAAATCGGTACTAAATTTCTTAAATCCTAACAAATAAATTCAAACGCGCCCGGCGAGTTTAGGTACTCATGTAATCATGCTTATAATATTATGTATTAGGCTTGGCACCGACTTCAAACCTATGAATAGGTAGCACATAGAATTGATAGTATTTTATTATTAATATTAAAAGTATTAGCTTCGCGTACGTAAGAGTGCTATTAAAATATCAATTTTAATTACTTATTTGACACTTTTTTGTTTTTGAAGTCGGTTTTTTTAAACGTAGTTTTTAATATTAGTATAGATGTAACAAATTGGGGGACCGTGGCAACTATTTATAATGAGTGTCAGAATCAGAACATTTCCACTCTTTTGGCCAGCACCCAGACATGACATAATTATAAAGATTTCATATTTAATTGCTTTATAAAAGATAAGCAATTCACTATAGTCATGCTATGTCTGTCCTCTTCATTAAAACCTCTTTGTTATGATTATTATAATTGTATATTCATATCACATGTTATTCGACATTATAGAGCATGAGATAAAAATATGTAAGGAACGTTGTTTACTATAACTGTTTCGCTTATCTGCTTTATTAATTAAGCACATTATGTATATGATTTGATTAAAAACTTTATATGAATCTTATTCAATGTTGGGTCAATGATTCAACATTTCAATGTTATAATGGCTCACTTTCTTTTTAAACTAGCTGCTTTCGCGCAGTTTCACCCGCTGCTCCTACAGATCGTGATGATTTAAGCCTATAGCGTTCCTCGATGTATATCATCATCATCCTATAAGTGCCCACTGCTGAGCAAAGGCCTCTTCTCGTACGGAGAAGGTTAGAACATTAATCATCACGCTTTCTCAATGCGGGTTGGCGATTTCAATTTCAAACTTATAATTAAAAATTATAAGTCCAAGTTTCCTCTCGATGTTTACCTTCACCTTAGTGTCTAATCATAGAAAGTACATATAACTCGGAAAAAGTCACATTGGTACTTCCCAGGTTTTGAACTCACACTCTAACAAAAAAGAATTGTTCAATTCGAACCTGTAGTTCTAGAGACTAGCGCGTTCAAACAAACAGATAAACTCTAAAATTCGTTATATTATATAGTATAGATTAAATTGACCGTATCCTTGGGTGGACAATCGTTTGCTGTGTGAAATATTCGGTTGTACAACCGCATATTTCAATTTTGTCAACATACCTAAGGAAGAAGAAATATGTTTGAGTAACATTTACTTTCAGCTGAAAGCCAAAAAGATGTGATCAAGATTTGTTACTTTAATTTTATCTACTTAACAATAAAATACATACCTGCGTACAGTGCAGCGCTTATGAAGATACTAATTGCTACTACCTAACGTGTTACTACCGTAATTTAACTAAGTATATTATTATGGATTCAGCTCCTCAAAAACAGTCTGATAACAGTTGTGCACCCTGAAAATGCGAAACTAAATGTTTCTGTTTATGCTTATTTAAGCCTTACTTAGTAAACCAATTTTAATTGCATATTAATATAGTTGATAGTACAAAAAAATAATCAAAAAGTTAGGCTAGATTCAAGGGGCAATATAGCACAACGCGGGTTTATGGACGGCGTGCAAGAGTAGCTTGCCGCCTTAGCAGAAACAGACCCGAGTTTAAGTCGCGTAGCGTTACAGGCGCGTCTCATAGAGCCAATAGACCAACAGACGGAACCCTACAGGGCCGATGTTTAGCCGGGGTTGCGGGGCAAGTGCAGTTAAGTACTCGTCTCGTCTCATCCAGGGCGAGAGAAGTCATTAAATGAGTTTGATGTCCATCTCAAAAAATGGGGTAATATAACACCGCACTTTTTGCTGTTAGTGGCATTCCTCGCGCACTCCACTATTGAGCTGGACGTCACTGATTTTATTAGTCCGTCTTCTAGTTGGTGACCGACCACGAAGACGCTGATTTTCTATTCTTCCTTGCACCACGAATCGTTCCATTGAGTCTTCGTTTTGGATGTTATGACCAAACATTTTAAGAGTTCTTGCTTGCATAATCGAAGAAACTCTTTGTTTGATGCGAATCTCTAATAATGTGGATACACTGGATACAGTAGTCTTCTCCAGCACCGCATTTCCAACGCATCCATTCTGCCGCGATCCCTTTGACGAATCGTCCATGTCCCCTAGAGAAAGATGGACATGATGCATCAGTCGAATCTCGGTATTTATTATATGTATTTTTGGTTATGTTTGCCTTTCTTTCTAAATCTTCCTGGGTTTTTCTACGGCTGAACGTGTTACAGCACATCGCCTTTGTATCTCCTCCTCACAACTCGCAGTGTTGTTAATGGTAGAATAACTTCACAGTTATCTATGCTGTTGACCCCAGGTCTGTTATCGGTTTTGCAATCCACAATCATCATTTTCATTTTCTTGCAGTTTATAGCGAGTCCAAATTGACTGTACACAACTGACTGTAGCGTCTGCAGCATTATGATGTCAGTGAAAAGGTATCTACAGTAGTCCTCCCATTCTTGCACGATATGATTGATATCCACATCAGATTCTCCAGCAGCATTCTCCACAGCCCAAACGCCTTGTACTGACGTAGGATGATCGTTATTTTCGTGTTCAAATCCTTCAAACTAGTCGAGATATCTCGTCAAAATTTTTGTGAGTAAGTTATTAAATATAATAAAAAAGCCATTTTAAACTCGTGGACTCCTTTATATCTTGAAATCTTTAGGCAGGGTTACTTACATACGATAGATGTTCTTATTTTCTGAACGCCATTACATAGAAGACTATGTCTATTTACTACATTTGGTTCCCATGTGATTATTTTGTGATACTTTATTTGACTAAAAAACCCTTTTGCAGCAGTTACACCTGCAATCACGCGAACATCACAACTACGTAAACACAATACATAACCCTCCTTTGCACGCAGTCGAGTAAATATAGCGTGTAATCACACGTCACACAATTACAAACTTTTCTGTTATAACGCGCAACAAATAAAACAAATTTACTTAAATTTATATACTTATTTACATACATGATATGAAGCAAATTGTGATGAAGAAATGTTATTTACATAATTGAAGATACTTGTTTAATTTAAAACGCTATAAAGCCATTGATAAATTTGCAAAGCTTATCAGAAACAAACATAGGGTAGATAACAATGTCATGGTTTGACTGTGTATGTAAATCTATTGTTATATAAATGTTTATGTACATGATACTATGTACATTGAGGCAGATGTTTCCTTACATCACGTTTTAGAATCTTGCGCCATTATTTCTAATGAGTAGTTATGATTTTGCATTTTTATTTGTGTAAATGTGTAAATAGAATTTCTGTTTGAGTGGAAGTTTCGAAGTCCTATCAAAATGTATTCAGTAGTTTGATAATATTTTTTGACAATGTTTCTGTTACAATTTTTGTTTTTAATAATAGCCTGAAGTTGGCTTCTTGATTTTAGCTATTGGTTCTCCTCAATATTAAACAAGCCCCTTATTGGTCGAATACCGAGAATGAACTTCAGATTGGACGTTCACGGGACAGTTGTAACATCAAGACTTATAACATTTGTGACACCTTTAGCAATTGCAACATACTGAGTAAATAGCTATAAAGCTACGAATTTGGACAAAGAAGATATTCTCTTATTTTTTTGCTGCTGATTTTAAGGCGTCGGTTTCTCGTGCATAATATTTTCCGAGTTACAATATGTACTTTCTACACCACTGAAATACATGGTTAAAGAAGACATCGTGAGGAAACCTGCACGTCAGTGCGAAGTGAGCGTCGAAGTGACGGGGAAATTAAATTTTTGAATGTCATTTTTAACGTCATTTCATACTTTATCTTTCAAAATGATGCTGTCAGTTTACTTCAACTCGCAAGTGTAGCGCTAGTGTACTACTACTCAGCGCGGATTCAGATTTGAAGTTTAGAATGAAGTCTTACAGAATCACACTGCTAGACTTATAATATGGATTAAAAAAAAGACGTTGCCCCGTCCACTCTAGGATTTTCTCCTGTGTTGTGGGTGCGTTCAGCCATATATTGGCTGATGATATGATATGAAATGATATCAATACTTACAATTTATCTCTTCCAGGGTTCAGTCGCTACAACCTGTACACCTTCATGCTAAGTGCCAGCATTATCATTGGAATGACCTTCGAGATCTTCTCCATCTCCTATCTGGTACCAGCTAGTGCTTGTGAGCTGAACACCACGAGCACACAGCAAGGCCTGGTGGCGTGTGTCCCTTTGATTGGTAACTGTAGTGTTTTTTTAAGAGAAAAATAATTATTTTAATTAAAAATATGTACTTAGTTCAAGTTTACTTAAACCTTTGAGTCCTGCTAATATTATAATTGTAAAAGTTTGTGAGAAAATATGGAGTATGAAGTGAGAAGTATGGATGTATGTTTGTAATCCTTTTACACAAAAACGGTTGAATTGATTTGATAAAAAATTGGTATTTAGATAGGAGATACATTGGATAAGCCAGCATACCACACAGGCAAAGCTGCGGAAAGCGGGAAGCTAGTCCCACCCTAAAACTTCTCCGTTATTCATTTCTTCCATATTCAGCTAAAGTTTAAGACAGAAATTTTATTAATTTAACTTAAGCCTTAAAGCACGTTTTTTCTTCAGGTACAATCGCCATGTCCCATGTCTGGGGTTACCTGGCAGACACGAGGGGCCGTCGGAAGATCCTCATAGTATCTATGACGATCACCTACATTGCTGGGACCTTAGCCGCCTTCTCACCTAACTGGATAGTTTTAGGTTTTCTAAAACTCATGTCTTCAGCCTCGTGAGTATCTTCTGTTCGAGATTTGAATGAAGTAACCAACGTTTATTTCTTATGCGATACCGGTATACAAGCAGGCGGATTACCTGATGGTAAGCAATCGGCGTCCGCCCATGGATACCCGCAACACCAGTCTAGTTGAAAGTGTGTTGTCGGCATTCTGGGGATAAGGGATAAGGAGTTTTGGGATTCAAGGAAGAAGTTTTGGGAAGGGTAAGTATTGGGCCTCCGGTAACCTCATTTAAAACGACCTTTTTTGTGAAAATCATTGGTTTCTGTTGCCTAGGGCTAGAGCTTAGAGCTTACTGACTAAAAACCCCTGCGGTCCTTCCCCTGCTTTAGGCCGAGGCTGTGATACCTTATTGCGCCAGCCCTGCAAACCCGGCTTCATTCAATTGACTTGCCATCACTTGTCATCACTTGGCCCTTGACGCTTGTATTGAAGAAGTTGCCTTTTAGAGAAAAAAAAACGAACGGTGCATTTTCTACTGCAACCATCAAGCCGGTTGTAATTGTTGTAAATGATTGTACTTGAATAGTATTAACAAAAATGATTCTTCTTTACATATTTTTTTATTTCTATACAAATCACGTCCTCTTCTCCTTTTTATTCACAGAGTGTCGGGTTCCTACGCATTAGCTGTGACGCTGCTCAGCGAATGTACTCCCATGGTCCGAAGAAGTTCTCTTGTCTTATTGACCACCAGCGTCCACATGGCGGCTATGGGAGTTATGGCAGGTAAACCGATTTTAAGTCATTTGTTTTTTCTCTTTCTTTCATTGTCTTCTTTGGGGATTCAGATGTCTTGGCCAGTCTAGCTCTGGCCTTTGTAAATCCATTTTAGCAGAAATAATTAACGAAAATGTACTTAAGAACTTCTATTGGTTTTTGATTAGCACTGCACAAATATTTTGCAAATAACCAATCAAAATTGTCGTGGTGATCGGGAGTTTAAAACGACCGCTCCTCATACATGAGGGTGCGGGTTTCAAACCTGGCCATTACCAATGTCACTTTTTCCGTGTCATAGAAATATGATTATTTAGACACCACTGACACACGATGAAGGAAAATGTCGTGAAACCTAGACTTAAAATATCTAATTATAAGTTTAATATCGCTAATCCGCCTTGATTAAGCGTGGTCATTAATGTTCAAACCTTCTCCGTGTTGCTTAGCAGTGGGAACTTGTTGACTGATGATGTGATGTGTAATGTGATTAAAAGTCATAAAAAGTAGTTGTTTTTTTAATTAATCTTCATAATTGACCTTTACTTATTTTCAGTGATAGCAATACCAGTTCTTCCAATGAGCTTCTCTCATCACATTCCATTCTTGGATATCCAATTCAATTCTTGGAGAGTTCTGAACCTGATCTTCGCAGTGCCTAGTGCCCTCAGCATCATTGGAAGCTACTTTGCCTATGAGAGTCCTAAATACTTGGCTAGCGTAGGCAGGGATGAAGATGCTTTGGCAGTTTTAAGAGGAATCTACACCATGAATACTGGAAAAAGTGCTGATAATTATAAGGTTAGTCATAAAAGAATATACACAAATAATAGGGAATATGAGTAGCTCAAAAATCCGTGTTTTTAATTAAATGTAATTAATTCCTTAGGGGATATTTCCGTAGATTTTGTCCAATTCGCAAAACCGGGAGAGAACAGTGAATGATTTCTCCCTCAAAAAAAGTCCCCGAAATGAATCTTGGACTGCCCCGCTGCCGCAGAAAGTGTCGGGTGTTCGATTCCCCCGCCGAACAAGTCTTTGTCTGATCCACAAATTGTATTTCTGGGTCAAGGTGTGCGAAAATGTATGTGAAATTGTATGTAAGTTTGCAAACACACTCCAACACACGAGGAAATAATAAAGGCAAGCATTGTATTTTTTAAAGAAAAAAAAAACCTTTCTATCTTTTTAATTTGAGACACACTAGAAGAACAATAGGAACATGAACGCCGGCGTACGTTTGGGGTTTGATGAATGAAAACAACCATGTTGCTTACTAAAAGTGAAATAATGTCCTTTTATAGGTGGATGCCTTAGATCTAGACGAGGAACAGTCATCAGCTCTTCATAAAGGTTTCTGGGGGTCCATTGTGGCGCAGACGGTGCCAATGATCAAACCACCCTTACTGAAGCATACTATTCTACTCTCATTCCTCTTCGTCATCACTTATATTACGTAAGTATATGAGATAACTTCATCATCATCATAAGCCTGATGTCGTCCACTGCTGGACATAGGCCTCCCCAATTGCATGCCACTAAGCTCGATGTTCAGCTCTTCTCATTCAACTACTGCCAGCCACCCTGCGGATGTCGTCAGATAACTTATCAATCTCAAATCCCAAGTGTTCCAATTTCGCATTCTCGCGATCTCTTCTTCTGTGGACATTTAATGCATGATTATCTACAGGTTTAAAACAATATCTTAATTTTTATTTTGTACTTAACTGTGTTTTGTTCCACCTTACGGTCAGCCATTGCAATTGCAAGTGCGTAACCAGAATTTGGAGACTTAGGGTGGTTACATTATTATTATTATATACTTGAACACACTAGCAGCTTAGAAAGCTGATGCGTGCGTATTAATGGATTTGGAGATTTTGTCGAGTCTGTTTTTAAAAGAATTAACTGTGGGTGCTTTTATCAGATTTTCTGGGAGTTTATTCCATTCCGTGACCACCCTATTAGGTAGGAAGTATGTCAAGGGATTCAGTTTTGAGGATGTTCTGCATAGTTTTAATGAGTGTCCTCTCAAATTTCGATTTTTATTAAGAAGATACATATTCTTAAGTCCAGGAACGTTGTAGCAGTCACTCATTATTTTGTAAGTCTCAATAAGGTTTCCTCTCTGTCTCCGCTTTTCAAGAGTGGTGAGGCCAAGTTCGTGCAGACGTTGGTCATAGGTTTACATGTTTGAGTATTTGAGGGTTTTGGGGTTGGAGGTTTAAGCCTTCCATAATCATATGGCAAAACTTAGCGCACGTGGTGTTTTACGTCTGATTATCTAGCTAGAACCATAGATGTGATACAAGTTTAGGTTATCTTGGTAGACATTTCTTTGCAGTTTTTAGAAAAATATCAATATTAGTCTTCTTGTATTATTTTTCAGAATGAACTCTTTCTTCGTATGGCTGCCATTCATCTTGAATGCGTTCATGACATCTGTAGTGGCTGGGCAGAAAGATCTGACCATTTGTGAGATGATCAGATTAACTCACTCACTCAACTCCACAGCGACTATCGAGGTTGGTAATGTCGGATACTTTCTTAAGTATTTAATTAGGATTGTCTACTTTACTGAAGTAGCTCAAAAACATTGTTATTTGTTCTTAGTACACAGAGAGCGAAATATAATTTTACGTTTAATTGGTAAAAACTGCCAAAAAGGTGGTTAATGTTTAGAGTTTTGAGAAGCACAACGTCAAGTTCATAATTTTGATCTACAAAAAGTATGTATTATTGCTTACTTTTAATAGTTACAGTATCAACAGCCCTTATGAAATATTTTAGGTTTTCATGAATAAACTTAGATCTCTGATAATGGAATACTTATTTTCTAGACACAAGACTGTTCAATGAACACGGAAGCTATGACCTTGGTCTTCGGTATCACAATGTTTCTGGCTTTTGGCAACCTCTTCATGAGCAGCATCATTAACTGTATCGGCAGGAAACGACTGGTCATCGGCATACAGGTAAATTCCATATTAATGCTGATAAAATTTCCATCAGTAGATAGATTTAACCAAAAGTTTAAAATGTTACATTTGTAAATCTATCTGGGTTTTTATCACTTACAAAGCTACTTTTTTTCCATAAATTCTACAAAATAAAGTTCTTAAAAATTTTACATTTATGAACCTATTTGGCGTAGCCGCGAGACAAGCAGTGTTTTTTCATTATTATTGTTTTAATTCTTTCTTTAATAGATTTTCTGCACTGTTTTTTGTGTGCCAAAGAAATAATTTTATTTCTTTTCTTTCTTTCCGTCTTTATTTCCTATGAAAAGTGTTCCGTCACATGTGCGCGATAATCAATTTTGTTAAATTATTTATTATAATACTCGTTGCCTTAATCTCAAATAAATGGTATGAGGGCTTTCAGGTCAGAACCGTGCAGTAATTCCATCATAATCATTATTTCAAAACTATATCATCTAAGTACTCGTCAATGGTTCCAGCCAATTTCATTTCATAATTTTGTCTTTCACAGATGATTGCTGGCACCTCAGCTCTGCTCCTCAACTTCAGCCCCTTCTGGATCCTAAGTGCTATCATGTTCATGGTGTTCCTGTCAGCCATCTTTAATTTCGGCTTCATGAACACATACAGCGTCGATGTGTTCCCCACTTATGTTAAGTGAGTTGAATTAATAAATTTTTCTTTTTCTTAATCTGTAAAGGCTTAGGTTACTCTTTTCATGATCCAAAAAGTGTTGTTTCCGGTCTGAGTGTAATATGTATGTGAAATTGTGTAATGGTAAACATCGCCACGTGTATGTGTGGTGTAATTATTAAAATTGTCTTAAAACTTTTTGAATTAACTCTGTAAACATCATGCACGAAGCGAAATACCACTCAAGCATTGTTTTAAGCTGGTATTCAGGAGAAGATTCAAGGGCGTGGTTAAGATATGAGTACCGGGTAAAGAATGTATGATCCAATTTATGATTTCTTATGATTAGTGACAAACAAAGTGTTTCGAAATCAGAAATCCTAAACAAATCATAGTCTAGGAAAAAATCATAGCGTTGTCTATTGTCGTTTTGGTGTGGATTCTTCAAGCCCGGGAAACTGTTCCTGAAGGATCTTAATTAACCCATTTTTTTGTTGAGGGGCACCAGTGTTGACACACTTCCCTTTATGTTTTCTAGTTTCTACTTCTTGTTTCTTTTTGTCCCTTTTTGAGCTTTTTTAATATTTAATACTTGTGATTTTGCAGTATGCACATATTTAGCTTTAGTTTTTAAGCTAATAATATTTGATGTTTTGTGCATGAAATAAATAAATAAATAAATAACAAAATCTGCTAATATGTTGACTTCTGTTTCCAGAGCTATGGCTGTATGCCTAACGCTGATGGTAGGTCGTGGAAGCGCAGTGATTGGCATCAACGTCCTCAAACAGCTGTTGGACAACAATTGTGAAGCCGCTTTCTATATTTATGGATCCATTGCTTTTGGTAAGTGATGTTTTTTTTTACGATATATTTTACTCATAATATTTTACGGCGTACACAAGAAACTTTTTGACGAGGCATTTCGACGAGCAGCAATTATAGATTGATTTTTATTATAACTTTCCTGAGAAATACTACTAATAAATTATTCTGTTTTCGGCTTACTCACGTAAATGTTTTGACGAGATACTCGACTAGTTCCAAGCCATGCCAGAGGCCCATATTCATGAGCAGCATTCCGCGACACACGATGGCGAGTGTGGCGCTACTACGGGCAGTACCGGCAGTAGCAGGCTTGAAACTAGTCGAGTATCTCGTAAAACAATTACGTGTTAAAGGATAAAACTTAATGAATATTTGTGTAAAGGTTTTTAAAGATTATGATAATACTGTTGTCAAATCTAACAAAAACACTTGGAACAAATCTTTAAAATGGGAGGGAACTATTAAGGGTCCTTTATTTTCAACACTTGGTGTGCTCATGTAGGTACCTTAAGTTATTACGATGGAATTGTAATTACATTAACTACGGTACGGCCAAACGTCCCGTCCTAAGCTTACGGCGCATCGCGAGAAGTAATTTGAAAAATTTCTACTCCCAACAAAGTACCTAAGAAATCTGTCTTTAGCAATAGTAAAAATATATTCGTTTGTTTTCAGGTGGTGGCATAGTCGCATTTCTTCTTCCCTCTGATGAGCAGATACAAGCACAGAAGAAACAATTAAAAACTTGATTTCCTAATATTAATGTAAAATAATAAATATCCTTAATTTTTCTGATATGCAATGTGGCGTTCGCCAAAAGAAAGCTATGAATGTTTTAACAGGCGCTTTTAAAAAGTACAAATTTTTGTTTCCCTGATTTTTTGTTGAATTTATTTTTGTTACCATTGTTTTTTTATTACAAGTTACTTAATTTATTGTTTTAATCGTATTATATTGTGAGTTGTGAGTGTATGTAAATGTACTTAGTACCTACCTTTAATAAATTAGAATGTGTATGTGTGTAAGTAAGAGTAATAAAAATGAAGTATTAATAACCGTTTGTTTTATTTAAAAACGAATAAATTACCGAAAGTTTCTATTCAATAACTTCAGTATCCTCCTAAAGTAGTTCGGTGAAGCGCAATAAGGTAACGCGATCCGGGCCTGCAGCAGGAGAAGGGACAGGGGGGTTTTAGTCTGTACCTAAGAGTACACCTACACGCCCTCTCGCCACACCCCTGGATAAGAGAAGTCAGTTGATGATCTTATCCTTACAAAAAAAGGTTTTAATAATTTTAATTGATTTGACCTAGTAACCAGTCAATGTCATTGGGACAAATCTAGAATCGCACTATATAAGGACAGTATTTATGCAACATCTCCAAAAATCCAAACTAATAATTATAAATGCGAAAGTAACTCTGTCTGTCTGTTTGTCTTTGGCGTGAAGAAGGTCTAAAATACTGGACCGATTTCTGTGAGATTTGGTACAGACATAGTTTGGAACTCGAGAAAAGACGTATGATAGTTTTTATGCTAAAAATCTGCAGATAGTCATTTTTTCACGCGAACGAAGTCGTGGGCAAAGGCTAGTGTAGAATAAACTAGCTAAGTTTGAAGAAAATAACCCGAAAATCGTCTTTTAAACGACAATACACCTTATTTGTCGTGGTGGCATTGAGGTTAAGGTTTTCACTTCTCATACATGCGAGTACTATCCCTTAATCTCCAAAACGCCTTTATACAGCCCAAACGACAGGCAACGCTCCTAAAATTCTGGATGATTCTGGTTTTGCGGGTGTCCATTTCATCAACATCTTCCTGCCCTTGACCCGTTTTATTTGGTGTCGGCGTAATATGTTTTTTTTTTCATTCTGTCCTGTCACCCGTCATGCTATCACTAACTCCTCTGTCTTCCATATCACTTCTCACACAATCCATCCATATTTTCTTTGGTCTCCCTCTCCATCCATCCACATTTATACTCTTTTTGGCTTTTTGTTGCGGGTGTCCATTTGATTGATATAATTATTTTTGAAAAAAAAAATACAGCTACCCTACATTTGTCATTTGGGTCAGAAAAAATTCTTTATTCGTTCATTTCGTTCTCCGCTTGCCTGGCGAATGGGCAGCCATGTCTAAAGTCCCGTAAATAAATTCAATAGATTTTTTCCATAATTCATTTTATTTAGTTTAGATATTCCTATCAACATGAGTCTGTTAACGTTTATTTTGCGGCTATTCGTGTATGTGGTAGTAGTGTGTCCCGTTATAGTGTTTGCGCACGCGCATGATAAAAGCTATGTGACACATGGTCAAGGTAAGATGTTCATTAATCAATAATTCTTACATTTAGGTCAATCAATATTTAGGTTTTTCTCCTGTGTCGTAGGGGCTTTTACAAAAACTCAATTTCACATACACATCACACCCAGACCCGAAACAACAATTTGTGGATCACACAAAGTGTTGTTCCGTGCGGGAATCGTACCCGCGACACGTTGCACGGCTGCCAGTTGCCCAGCCACCGCACCAATTGTGCTGTCAAAATATGAAATAAAGTTAAGTTTAGGAAAATAATTTATAACCTAACTTTTTATACTTACATTATCTTGACGTTTAAAAGTGATGTTATGAATAACTGGGTATAAGTAACTACCAATTTTAACTAGTATCATAGAATTTAACCCCTAGTATGAAAATGAGACCCAATAGAATATAGTTTGTTTTTATTGAACAATGCAAATATTAGGGTTTTCTTCTGTACAAGTCCAACTATACAAATTGAATTTACGCATATTACACGATTTGGAACAAAACAGTAGACAGCTGCCCAGCCACTGTGCCAACCGTGAAGTGTTTAACTTAGATCCACTTTTCGAAAATTATTGGTTAAAGAATACTGTTGTTAAAATCGGTTCATAATAAGCATGCCTTATCATATTATCTTAAAAGTCAATTTTAATATCACATCTCACATCAGCCAAAATTTGCTCAGTACCCACTGCTGAGCAAAAGCTTCTCACACGAAGAAGGTTTGAGCTTTAATCACCACGCTTGCTTAAAGCAGTTTGGCGATTTCAAACTTATAGTTAGAAAGTCCAGGTTACCTCTCCATGTTTTCCTTCACCTCTATGTGAGTGATGTGTAAATAATCATCGAAAGTACATATAACTCAGAAACGGTTTCGAACCCCTCATGCGTGAGAAACGGGCGCAAATCAAATTTAATATACTTATTGTAGACCTTATGCTAATAAGTTCAGTGAAGAATTTCCATTGATCAGGGCTTAGGCTTCGTTTAATCGCTTCGTTAAATCGGGGTTTCGCTCCACATTCATTACAGCTTCAGACCGCGTAATCAACTGCGCGGTCAGAATCACAAGAAACTTTATGAGCAATGTATCAAGGAACGCAATCCCTATTATTCAGAAGTCGGATTTTTTTTTACTTATAAGTAACTAGCTTCCACTTGCGGTTTCGCCCGCGTGGTATGTCGTGGTATGCCTATGGCCTATTCCGGAATGTATTCTATGCTTGTGTCAAATTTCATCCACATTACATCTATCCAGCCGTTTTGGCGTGATTGAGTGACAAACTTCCACACATCATAACTTTCGCATTTATAATATTAGCTAGATTAGTAAGAAGTAAGATTTTATTGCAGGTCATAATGCACACGTACATTTAAAAGAGCCTCCCTGTGCCGTATGCCCTCGTCACGGGCGATGCGTGCCCAAGGTGCAGTGTCCAGCTCACGTGCGCAGCGGCTCCTATAACCCAGCGTGTCATCTCGATGGTGTGGTCGGAGTCTGCTGCTTCACTGGTAGAAGACATGCAAGTGAGTGTGATTTGCAAATAATATACATATAATAATCAGGCCAATAGACCGCCAATGGAGCTTACACGGGCTGATGTTCAGCCAGGGTTGCGAGGCAAGCGCAATAAGGTTCCGCGGCCCCAGCCTGGATCAGGAGAAAGAACAGAGTGGTATTTAGTCAGTAAGAGTTTAACACTCTCTCTTGCCCCAGGAAGACATTTGATACTCCCTTCGAAAAAAAAAGATAACGAATAGTTTGTAGGTACCATTCTTATGGCTAGTAACTATTTCTAGACGTCATTATTGTACCATGAAATGCAATGTGTTAGACAAGGAATTGATAATATGACGGTAAGAACGTGAGAGAGATTGGTTTACTACTAATTAAAAATAGTAGTAGAAAATCCTAAATCTCCGAAACCCTATTTGTCAAAAGGCCAGCAATGCACTCTTAACTCGTAACGAAAACAGGCGTGAAATAACCACAGCGTTGTTTTGCCGTGTGAGTGGGGTTACCAGAGGCCAATTCCTCACCATTTCTCCCTAATCATTGAATCCTTTATCCCCATAATGTCGGCAACGCGTGCGGAAGGAAGTGTTGACTAATCCTCTTATTGACTAACCCTCCTTCCCGTTCCTTTTCCTACTTTGGGCCGACGCCGCGGTGACTCATTGGGCTTAACCGGCAACCCTGGCTGAATCTTCCCCGTTGTTCCGAGTATCCATGGGGGGCGCCGATTGCTTACCATCAGATAATCCGTAATCTTGTTTGCCGGCCAACAACATTAAAAAAGTAGAGTTACGTTAAAGTGAATAAAATTAATTAACATTTTATTTTATATACAGCGGAGTTAGAGTTTCGTTCCCGAGCATCTACAGCAATCAGCGTGGAAGATGTCAAGGTTTCCCACCGTCAGTCGCGACTGAAGCTGGAAGACTGGGTGATGACTGCGGCTCAGCTGCTCCAGCATTCCCTGATGACAGTCACCAACGCAACTTCTCCAAGTTTTGGACATCATTTGGTAAGTCACAGAAAACAGAACGCTTTTGCCGCGGGGACCAAATCCTCCCCACCGTCCTTTCCGAATCCCTATATCCCCAAAAGGTCAGACACACACTCGTAACTCCTACGAGTTATTGTTCAGGGTCGGATTGCTTACCATCAGGTAATGGGGATGCTTGTTAGTTTCCAATAAAAAAGTAACTGGTAGTAATTTTTAGGTTAGGTTTGCTTCGGTACGACAATTTGACGATCATTTTCAATAAATTATTCTGAATAGTAGGTACGTGACGAAAAAAATGGTGTTATCAAATTATCAGTCCTATGAAAAACGCGTTGAGGGTATTACTGAAAAGAGGAAAAAACCAGGTTTTACTGAGAAAGGTTCGAAATCCAAAAATTTCGACCAGACCTGAGCGGATGTGACCTTGAGACCCTTGCTCGGTAGACAAGGCTGTATTTATAAACTGCAAATACTGATCTTTTTTTTTCTATAACAGTCTGTGGTATCACACGATGCGCGCGCCGCTACACTCGGTCGCGGTGGTTTACTGAACTTATTCGCTGCGCAGGAGTTGAAGGCGCGTCAGGCTATCTCTGAAGATGACCTGCTTTTGGGACTTACTGAGAATGCTGATGGTACGATTTTTAAAACAATTTTGTTGTAATAATATTAAAATATATCTTTTTTTTATATGTAGAGAAAATTAAGCATTTTTATGGCAAAACTAGCCAGAGCTAACTAAACAAAATTATTAGGATTCATTTTGTTTATGTATGTCAGTATTTTTTTAAATGTGATAATCTCTGATAGGTATGTTTCAACTTTCTTTTCTAACTGCACATCTATCTTATTAGCTACCGTCTTTTTGATTTAGCTACCAGAGTCATCGTCAGTCTTTTACACATCATTTTTACACTTACTTTACTTGATATTTATAATAAAATATACCAATTTATTAATGTTCCAGGTCCCTTCTGCCCACCACAGCCATCCTGTGCGTCTCCGAATCGCTACAGGAGTATTGGAGGAGAGTGCAACAACCCTTCCTACTCCACGTGGGGTGCTGTCCTCACTGGGTTCGAGAGACTGCTGCCTCCTGATTATAGTGATGGTAAAAACTTCGACGTCTTATGCGCTATCCTTGAATTATTAGATAAGAATGCTATTGATAGTATGTGCTACTCATTTGTCGTTGTTATGAATCAAAGAAGAATGGGAAAAAGGAAACTTTCATATTAAAATCACGATGTGAGTGAGGTTACCGGAGCCCTAATACTTTTTCCCGCCCTTAATCCTCAAATCCCCAAACAACCCAAAAAAAGCCTGCAATGCACTTGTAGTAACTCCTTTGATATTACGAGTGCCAGCTTGCACGTTTGACGATGTACATTATAAAACAAAATAGAATTAAAATACAGCAACAAAATGCCGATGCTTGGTTTTTTTTTATTGTATAAGTCTGTAAACGAGCAGACGGATTACCTGATGGTAAGCAATCGACGACGCCCATGGACACCCGCAACACCAAAGGAGTTGTGAGAGCGTTGCCGGCCTTTTGGGGATAGGGCTTGCGGATATAAGGATCGAGAAGGGGCGGGATTGGGCCTCCGGAAACCTCAATCACACGGCGCTGTGGTTGTTTCACGCCGGTATTCTATGTGGTTTGGTAAAGGCACAATGTAGACATGAGGTTATTAAATATTCATTTTGAAAATCGGTTGTTAATTCTGTAATGTCTGTAGCTAGTTTGTGTGTGCACTCATGAAGTCATGTTACTTTTTCAGGTACTTGGGCAATAAGAACAGCAAAGTCTGGTGTTCCACTTCCAAGTGCGAGGACCGTGAGCAGCGCGCTCGTGCTGGAGGGCAGCCACCCCAACCCCACCCACAACCTGATGTTCATGCAGTTTGGGCAGTTCATCGCTCACGACATCAGCGCTGGAGTTGTTTTTACAGCAGGTGACAAGACCACATATTTATAGGAAAAACACCAAAGTTTGAAAAAGCCATGATAGAAAACAAAGCCGTTATTTCTGTCCCTTTGGGATATAGGGATATGTGATATATATTATGTATGCTTAAACCTTCAAACGGTGACATACGTTGAAGGAAAACATCGTGAGGATACCTGGACTTATAATTTCCAATTATAAGTTTGACATCGCCAATCCGCCTTGAGCAAGCGTGTGAGAAGAGGTCTTTGCTCAGCAGTGGGCACTTATAGGCTGATGATGATGATGATGATGAAACCTTCAAAATCACGCAACGGATATTGTATAATTTTTTTTTATAAATAAAATAATTGAAAAGGAATACTTATATGTATAATGGTTTTCAATAAATAGTGGAGAAATTTTAGTATCAGCTTTGCACTAGTGCTGAGTTGGGTTGCTAGTATTTAATAGATATTAATAATATTATTATAACTTATCAAAACGTTTCTTGCCAGATAATGGAACTGCTATTTCATGCTGCATGAACGACGGTGAAGACTTTCTACCTCCAGAGCTGACACATTTCGCCTGTGCCCCGATAGCTATAGACCCTGATGATCAGTTCTACGGGCAGTTTAGAAGAAAGTGCATCAACTTTGTCAGAACCCAGATTGCACCAGCTCATGATTGTTCCGTGGTTTATGCGAAGCAGGTGTAGTAGAACTCGTAGTCGCTTGATTTCTTTAACTTATTAAAGTGGCTTTAAGGGAGCCCCATTAGTACACAAAGCTATTGCTCTTCAAGCCATTTATGTGACTGACGACGAGCAACGTTTATTATGTTATCTTTATCAGGTTCATTAAACTGCTGAAGATAGGTATCTCAAATCATAGCAAATGTATTAAAAAAATATTTTGTTTAGATATTAAGTACTTTTTCTTATCTTTCTAATTACTATTTATAGATGAATGGAGCCAGTCATTACCCGGACCTCTCCCACTTATATGGCAGTACAGAAGAGAAGTTATCTTCTCTAAGAGACTCTGGGGGTCTACTTAAGGTCTTCAACGATTATGGAAGGGATCTGCCTCCTCTTACAGAAAGGAAGGAGTGCCTGTCAACCAAGGAGGGTGCTGCTTGCTTTGAGTCAGGTTCAGATATTTTTTTCGATTTGATTTATTATAATGAGATGTTACGAAATTTCACATACGTTTGCAAAGTCAAGAAAAAATTGTCGTGGTGGCCCGGAGGTTAAGGAGCCCGCTTCTCATGCATGAGGGTGTGGGTTCGAAACCTGGCAAGTACCAATGTGACTTTTCCCGATTTATATGTACTTTCTATAATTATTTACACCACTGACATACGGTGAAGGTAAACATCGTGAGGAAACCTGGACTTATAATTTCTAATTATAAGTTTAAAATCGCCAACCCGCATTGAGCAGGTGTGGTGATTAATGCTCTAACCTTCTCTGTATGAGGCCTTTGCTCAGCAGTGGCCACTTATGGGCTAATGATGATGCAAAGATTTGATTAATATTTTTAAATTTTTATTTTCCATATTATCCTTTCTTTTAATCAAAATACTAGGACCTCGTGAATCTCTAACTTTCGATTACAAAAATCATTTATTGACAATACAACAAAGAAATAAACATAATATTTATATTGAATAGTGTCTAAGTTTTACAACTGTATTTTACTCAAAATTTCAACTTCTTTTCCCAGGAGACAACCATGGCAACCAGATAATATCCCTAACAGTTCTTCACACTATATTCACAAGGGAACACAATCGGCTCGCTCGAGCGCTGTCAGCTCTTAACCCAGGCTGGGATGAAGATAGGGTTTTCTGGGAAACCAGGAGGATATTACAGGCACAGTTCCAACACATCATCTATAATGAATGGCTGCCTTTGTTGCTAGGTAAGTTACGACCAAATCATTTTTTATTTTGAGATGGCAATATTTCTAAAGTACCTATGACACTACCAGTTTGTCTGAAGTCTCTCATTAAGATGAGAAGGTATTTTGAGACATGAGAAGAAACAATACCATTAAAAACAGAAGAAGACTTCAATGGGCCTAAGGGACTTGCAATCACACTCGGACCCTTGTACTTGATCAAGTTTTGGTACCACAGATGTGTTGAGACCAGCATGAAATAGTTTTTACATCAAAAAACATTATTACAAATATGTTTTTGCAGGTTCTCAAATTATCAAGACCTTTGCTCTTTCACCGTCTGAAGGCTACTCCTCTTCATACGATCCTAACGCTAATCCCTCTCTATCAGCTGAATTTTCCACTGCTGCTATGAGATTTGGACATTCTGTTGTTGATGGTAGAATAACGTAAGTAAATATTATCAGATTATTTTAAAATACAGATATGTGACCTAATATTTTGGGATCAATCTTGTACCTCCTAAGGCTTAGAAGAACAGAAGAAGACTAAAAGACAGATGATGATGATGATGTTTGGGGCAAAAAACGATGATACAATATGTGGATATTCTAGAAGACGTCTGTAGTTTTTGTTGCTCAATTATTAATGAGGGGTTTTTATCAACATGGAAACGCCAATCCTACTGTTGTGTAATATTACTATAATTAGGTATTAAGTATATATGTGTGACTTAGGAAGGGGAATTATTGCCTAGGCCTCTGAATTAAGCTACCAATTATGCGTTTAGACCATACTGATATACCAATATAATTGGCATAACTCCAACATCCAACATATTTAAGTTGAACTCCTTAGCCAAACATTCCGTTTCATCTTCATTCTTATTGAGGTTGATCTTTTGATTTCATTAGCCTTTTTCTGCCTCCGTGTGTGCGCAAGTATCTACTCATATATGAAGAGGATCTCTTTGACCTTGCAATTTTTATCACAGGTTGCCGAGTCCAAACATGGGTGGTATATACGAGACCATATCCATCCCGGAGTTGATGTTTCAACCGTCGAGGATGAGGCTTCGGCATTTCTTGGACAGGCTGCTGATTGGTTTATCGACCCAGCCAATGCAGATAGTGGATCCCTATGTTACTGAAGGAGTAAGTAAACAAATTATCTGGTACTAATTTTCTTAATTATTCTTGATCTTTTTTTATTCCCTGTTTGCACCGTAGGAGCAGGTAGCTTTGCACATAATGTAAATATAATTCCACATATAAAATATGCACACATTTAGGACCGATTAAGCTATGATTCCCGTGTTATAAGGGGTAAGTATGGGTATATATACCATACATTGCCATATATCGAAGACAATCCGGGGTTTCAAGTGCGAGCACAATAATGTACCACGACCCTGGCCCGTTGCAGGAGAAGGAACAGGTGATTTTTGAAACTAGGAAAATCCCAAAAGTTCTTTTCCCAACTCAGAAATCGAATTTGAGGCCCTTGCTTGCTCGAGGCCGTCGTACTTCTGCCCACTCGACCAACGAGGTAGTCGACAGCTTTTTGTTGATTAAACTTCTTAGTTTTGATTCTAATTGGCTTTTGTTGTTGCAGCTGTCCCGCTACATGTTCCATGGCGGCAACCCATATGGTGTGGATCTAGCAGCTATCAACATCCAACGAGGAAGAGACCATGGAGTCCAGTCTTATAATCAATATAGGAAACTGATTGGGCTGGACGTTTTCACAGACTTCCAACAATTTCCACCAAATGTAAGTGAATATTGAATGTTTCATTGGCTGATTCGTCTAAAGAGGTAGAAAGCAGAAGTCTAGTAGTAGGAGAGTACTTAAAGAGTGTTATCTTTACGAGTGTTTTGTTTTAAACACAAATGTCGTAAATAAGAAACAACTTATCAGAATGTGAGGGCCATGTTCGAGACGACAAAGGATTTAAAATTTCATGATAGTTATTTGTTTTTTTTTTAAACTTATCTCTGTACTGTTCTCCCACATGAGTACAATAATGTACCTATTCCAAATAAAGTATTGGTGAAACTGTAAAACAAATTTTATATATTTTTTAAAGAATACCTAACGATGGAATTTCTTGCTCGTTCTTCTCCACTCCATTTTGTGATCCACAAATGGTTTTTGCGGGTCTAAGTGTCATGTGTGTGTGAAATTGTATGTTTGTAACCGCACCCACGACACAGGCAAAAATCCTGATGTGGAAAAAAAATAGATTCACCTTAATTAAACCCCTTCAGCATTAACAGAACTGATGAAGTTCTGATTTGTCTTACAGGCAGCAAAGCGTCTGATCACAGTATATGAGCACCCAGATGACATAGATCTCTGGGTGGGAGGATTATTGGAGGAACCAGTGGAAGGAGCCATCATAGGACCAACCTTCGCCAATATTATTGCTGACCAGTTCGCCAGGCATAGGAACGGGGACAGATACTTCTATGAACACGGACCTGATGTTAATCCGGGAGCTTTCACGCCTAGTAAGTAGAAGATATTTTTTTCATGTCCAATAAACAGACGTGCAACCTGATGGTAAGCAATTAGCGCCACCCATTGCCATCCGCAACACTAAAATAGTTTCAATTGTAGTAACTTAACGCTGTGCCCAACCCTTCCCCCAATTTCTAAATGTCCGAAGCCCTAATCTCCAAAAGGTACCACCGCATTCGTAGCTACTTTGGTGGTTCATAGGCTGCGCTGATTGCTTACAATCAGGTAATCCATCTGCTCGTTTAAAAAATGCTTCAAAGTGTAATATTTTGTGTGTTGTATTTGTAGGTCAGCTTGAAGAATTAAAGAAAGTCACATTATCCCGCCTCATATGTGACAACAGGGATGGTATAGAGCTGTTATCGCAGCCTCCTCAAGCATTCCTCAGAGCTGACCTCCCGGGAAACGAGCCTGTACCATGCGATAGTACCACAATACCATCTATGGATTTGAGCAAGTTCAGAGAAGACTGAACCTTAATGCATAATAGTGATAAAATCTATAGTTTAATGTTATGTAAGCTGCTTGGAGTTTTTTAAAAAGGTTTGAACTCTCATTTAATTTCGTAAATGTAAATAAATAAATGAAATACGTATGTATATGAACTGTACTTTTAAATAAAAGATGATAACATAATTTTTAATTAAGTAACATTGATTCAAATCAAATCGATATTTTGGTTAGTCAATAGGCAAAAATGTAAGTAAGTAACTATTTTTTGGTAGATACTTACTTAGGTACTTCGTATTTATTGGTTTTCAAATCGGTAAAATTATTAAAAAAAGCAATTGTTATGAAATACAATAAGTATGCACCTACTAGCTAGTGTCATAGGCTTTGAATAACCAATATTAATTCAATAGAAAATCGAACATAATTTGTATGAACTATATGTAATTTAAACTAAGAGCGACCCTGCCTTGTTCATCTACACTGTAACGAATAATTGGTTATAACATTATAGCATTTTTCACAACTTCATAAATAACTAACAATACTTTCTTCACTCTAAAAACGTAACTTAACAGTATAAAAACAGGGTCTAGATTTGATTCCAATCGTCTGGTATGTAGATATAGCAGTTTTTAGGAGAAAGGATTTTTTTTTAATTCTAGTGGTTTTTTATACATGTGTTGTCTATGATACTTGAGAATTGGATTCTTGATCTAGGTCCTGTAAAATTGTTGTTTAAGTCCTAAATTTCAGGCTATTGGTTTTTTTCTAGTGATTTTGGTAATATATAGTTTACAAAATATTAAGTACGTGATAAAACATAGGCATTATAAGTCTGTCAGATAATTTCAAACCGGCTATTGATTATGTTTGTTAGTTTGTTTCTGGTAATGAAGAAAAAAAAGACAATAAATATTTTTAGGTTCGACACAGACGTAGTACCATAGCCAGCTCATTAAGCTATCCAACTTTAGGCTTTATTACAAAAAGTGCAAGTTTTAAAACGTGTTGATTGTAAATTTACTTATTTTTTGGAATATTGGGAAAATTTTGTTTTTTTTTATATAAAAGTTTACATATTTTTTCTAATATCACAAACGGATTGCAAAATACAGGTATGATAATTAATTTTGGATTAAGTTGAATGACATTTTGTTCCACTTCTATTTTTTCCCATTTTAAGTTCTTTCCTTTCTTCATGGAAATTCTAGTCTCGAAAAGATTTCAGTCGTAATCTAGCTCTCAAAATGAGTTGATCATTTAAATTGTCAGATTTATTTATTATTCAGTCAGTCAGCACTAAAACTTCCTACGAAATAATTTTACAATTAATTGATTTGTTACAAAAATGGACGTTGATTTTCAAATTGTAATAAGCATGTTTATTTTTAATAATAATAAATAAAAACTTTTTGTGACAGAATCAATAAATTTGTAAATAGAACTCTTTAGTTGATTTTTGAGCTGATTTTTGACAGATGCGACATTTTTTTGTGTTTTTCTTTTATTTTTTTAGGACTGTTCTAGATTTTCATTGGTGCCCGAACAGTGGAAATCTAGAACTAGGTAGAACATCAGGAATGTCGTGTCTGTTCTTAATACACCTGTAAGTGATTACGATAAAGGAAGTGGTCAGTGCAAAACATTAATGTCTTATGGTGTAGAGAGCTTTATTACGCCATAAATTACGCCATAGCCGAGGTAAATTGTTTCACAGTATTCTGTCATCTGTCTTTTTTCTAAAATTCTTGTGTCTTGTATCTTAAATGGATTTCGACTTAATTTGTTTTGGGAAGTACCTGATTGGATGGTTTTTTCCGTAAAAAATCTATGAATCGGGAGTTTAATATTGATGGATTTGTGGTAATAGAAAAAATGCGTTTGTTCGTAAAATAATTACTTTACAACATAAAGTGATTTGTCCTGTGCTGTGTAAATAATATTATTATTTAATGAAATGTAAAAAAAATACTCTACGGTGTTCGTTATTGGAAAGACAGTGGCCCATTTAGATGGGCGATTTTAATATGTATTTTTAAAGAAAGTTTTTATATACAGTTTTTCTATTAAAATAATTAAATGAGAGTTTAAACTTAAAAACAAAAACAAAATAACCAAAAAGTCGCAGATTGTGTACTCAATGTGCCACTGAATCCAATTTTTATCTTTTTAATCCAATGCTAATATTTTTAAAACCTAACTTTTTAAAATTCCAATGTAAAGCGGTAAAGTAGTGGCAGTCGTTTTATATTCTGTAAAAAGATATATAGGAATGAAATAATAAAAATAAAATTATTTTTAAGAATGGAAAATAATGTCGTATAAATATGATTTTTGTAAAATATTTACAATCAATGTAAATTATAGTAGATATACCAATTGATTTTGTAAATTCAAATTATATTTTGCATGTTTGATTTTGTATTTTTAAATTAATCATTTTATTTTGTATATAACATACATTGCGATTTTGGCTGATAGTGTTTATAATCAGAAAATTATACATTCTTTGCAAATCACGAAATAAATTTGCTTATTGGTTTTTAAATTATTTTTGAAAGCAATTTATTTTGTGACCCTTGATTGAAGGAGCTCCTGTAATAAATTGAATTAATAAATTTTATAAAATTAAATGATAATAAATAGGTACCTAACTAAATTATTTGTTTTTTTTTTTGAATGATATTCTTATTACTTACGAAGTAGCCACGTGAGCACCAAAAGAACCACAGCGTTTTTTCGCCGTGTAAGTGAGGCTGCCGGAGGCCCAATCCTTACCAACCCCCATCCCACCCTAATCCCTAAATACTCATAACCCCATATCCCCAAAATACCAACACCGCACTTGTAACTCCTCTGTATAGCTGGTGTTCACTGGTGGCGCCAATTACTTACAATCAGGTAATCCGCAGCTCGTTAGAAAAAATGATAAGAAAAATGTCTAAGAAAAATGTCTAAGAAAATGGAAGGACGTTTAGGTACGCATTAAGTTCTATCTAAGTATTTCTGCCTATCCCCACCAGCTACCACGAGCAAAGGTCATACCTATCACGTAAGTCTTGAGACACGTCTAGGTGTCACTCAAGAGCATGTACTATCGATAAGTTGTTCGGGAAACGAGGAGCTGGCTTTCTCTATTCCATTAACATTTAATTTTATAAATTTACTTGTTTGTTCTAGCAGCTTCTCCAATATTACCTAGGTAAGAAGCTTGTGAGGTGTTAATGCAGAATATAATTTAATTGTGCTAAATGTCATTAAGATACGTTCAGTAGTTTTACGTTCAGTAAAAAAGTCACTATCACCCTTTCGTACTTACCTACAAACTTTTGTATTTACAATATTAGTGATAAAGGCTAACTTAAAGTTTTAGTTTTATAGGCGAGTTTAGGCCATGTAATAATTTAAATTGTGATCATTTCTTCGACATAATAAGTAGATTTATGCAAAAAAATGAATATCATTAGAGTTAGATTCTAACACTTCGCTCGCATAATATAAACATCTTCAAAATATTTAAAACTGAAACTAACTAATTAGCGTTCCAAAGTTGAAACTCTCTTATCAACCCTTTTTTGTCTAATTTTCTACGTTTTTATTACACATGAGAATACTTTGTTATATTTAAAGATAATTATACTATATTCTGAATTTAATTTCATTTCAGTATTCTCTATCCCCGCTTTTCTTATGACACGAGCTAGGTCGCTTGGTACCCCGGTAATTTGCTTGATTGTACTTTTAGGTGTAGTTTTGTTTGTGTATAGCAGTGTTTGCGTTTTCACCATCAATTAGAGAGATTGGAACACGTGCAGTTTATTTCTAATTGAATCGATAATTGTGGCTCTTTTATTTCATTGTTCAAAACCTTTGTGTAGAAGAAGCTAAGCTAAGAACCCTGTTATGTTGAAGCCAAGCGTAGTAGGTAGCTGTTGATTTAATTAAAATAGTACCTACTATCTGCATTTATTAAATCGAGCAAATAATTAAACCTTCGTCATAAGAATGCCCGGAGGTTAACGCTCCCACTTCTCTATATTATTATGAGGGTGAGAGTTTTAAAGGACGCTTGAGGAAATCCGGTTGTAAGTTTGAAATCACCAATCCGAAATGAGCAAACCTTCTCCGTGTGAGCGGCCTTTGCTCAGTAATAGACGCTTATAGGCTGATGATGGTAATGTTGATGATGAATGTAGTTTTCTTAAAGAGAAAAGTTTTTATGTAAAATTAGGCAAACGAGCAGATGGAACACAAACATAATGGTTAGTGATCAGCGCCGCCCATGGACACCCGCAATACCACAGTAGTTAGTACGCCTTTTACTTAAAGATGGTTCGAAAATACCGCTGGGGAAAGATCATTCCAAAGTTTTGATGTGCTTGGCAGAAAGTGTATTTAGGTACGTTCTTTTTCATTCTCTAACATTCATCATCATCATCATCATCAGCCTATAAGTGCCCACTGCTGAGCAAAGGCCCCTTCTCAACCGGAGAAGGCTTGAGCATTAATCACCACACTTGCTCAATGCGGGTTGGCGATTTCAAACTTATATTATTATATTAGAAATTATAAGTCCAGGTTTCCTCATGATGTTTACCTTCACCGTATGTCAGTGGTATCTAAATAATCATAGAAAGTACATATAACTCGGAAAAAGTCACATTGGTACTTGCCAGGTTTCGAACCCTCATGCATGAGAAGTGGGCTCCTTAACCTCCGGGTATGTCAAAAGCTCCAAGTCGAAGTTATAACAAATACCCGAGTTCACAGTAACCATCATACGCATCGTCTCACTCTAGAATGCTATGAGAAAAACAGCGGTAACAAATTATAGTCGCTCGCAATATAAAAATATAATAAAAAAATATACGTTTTTTGGAATCGGATAAAGGTGTTCTCAGGCAAACTGCAGCTTAGCGTCTTTTTTTTAATATTAGTCAAGTTTTATTTACAGTTTAACGTGTGATTAATAGCCCAGAAATAAGAAAAACTTGACTGAACTATATTTTAATATAGGTTTCAAATCGCCAATCCTATATTAAACATATGAGTCCAGGTCAAGTTTGCAGACGCCGTGTTTACCTAATACGCATGACTTCTCCATGTAAGAAGAAGCTTTTGATCAGCAGTAGGCACTCATAGGAGTTAAGAGTACAACACGTGACTTTAAAACATTCTTACGATAAAGAAACAATCAGAAGAAAACGCACTTAATTACTAATTATAAGTCTCGTAAACGGCTTTATTGGTTGAGATATTACGAGTGCGAATGTGGATCGAAGGATTTTGATTTCGCGTGACAATCTCCGGTCACCGTATGCGCAGGTCTATGGACGGCGAGCAAGGATAGCAGCCAATAAGGTACCGCGGTTTTGGCTTACAGGAGGAGGAACGGTGGTGTTTAGTCAGTAAGAGTGTGACAATCCTTCTCATTCTACCCTGATCGAGAGCAGATAATTAGATGATTTTAACATATCCAATAAAAAATTTTTTTGAAAATTGGGATATTACGTATGCTGGGTATACGATAGCCTACTTAGAAAAAGAAAATGTATAAGTGTACTAGCGGCTTGCCACTGTTTTGCACGTGTGTACTTGGTAACAGTCATTTGTTTTCTTTTTACCGAATCGTCTCAGCGTCAAAGAATTGGGCTTCCAGTAACCTCTCACATAACGCTATGTTGTTTCACTACGGTTATCTACATATGAGGCCGTGGTATTACTCCGGTTGAGCGGGCCCATTCTTGCCAAAGCAGTGTTCTCTCACAGTTAAACAAATTAATACACACGAGGTGTACAAAAATAACTTTATCCCGCTACCAGTGTCCATCGCAACGAGCAAATTGATTAAATCTCCTCCCGAACTCTAAATTGTACTCGTTCCGTGTAGGTATGGGATGTCAAAAAAGAAAGAGACGAGCGATTTTGAGAATTGTTCATAAAGGTTGCATCAGACAAACGGTGCGAATACGTGGCGTGTTTTATTCCTTTTTGAATATTTAGTTTCTTACAAATACGTATATATAATAATATGTATGTAGTGTCACTACATAGTATAAAACGAAGTCGCTTTATTTGTCCCTATATCACTATGTACAATCTTTAAAACTAACGTAACGGATTTTGATGCAGTTTTTTTTATTAGGTAGAGTAATTTTATATGTATCATCGCATCGGAGAAATTTGGTATCAGCATCACACATACTTATGTGAAGCTAAGGCGGAGCTTATAAAGTTTTTAATGCAGTAAAAAATTAATTGTTTTTAATATTGATCATTTCTCAAGCTTAAAATTGGTTTAATGTTTTATTAAATGTTATAATTTTAAACATCACATAGTATGTTCTTTTAATTTTCTTACGTGCCTAATCAAATATTCTTGACGTCATGATTCAGTACATTTTATATTGAGGGATGACGTAGCGACATTTCACTTCTAAATTTAAACTTAAATTTTTATTTTCTTCAACGACAAAATTAAAAATTGAAAATTGAATGGGTCGGCTCGGCTGGAGTAATACCATGGCCTCACAGAAAACCGGCGTGAACCTACCACAGCGTTGTGTTTCGCATGTGAGTCATGTTACCGGAGGCCCAATCCTTCCCCTCCCCTAATCACTCGCAAAACCCAAAATATCCAAATCCCTAATCCGTCCGCTTACCATCAGTCAATCCCTCTGCTGGTTTGCCGACATAATACATATATGACATAAAAATAATACATTTAATTTTTTTTTATTATTGGACCAGTTTACCAAAATGGATTGTTTTTTAAATTCCCTTTTATGATAAATAAGTAAATGATGTATACCAACTACCATTTTCACTGAGACTCTTGAACTTGAACTTGTAACCTCGCGTTCGGTCAATGGCAATGTGTCGTTGTGAGTTTTATGTCGCGTTCTGAGATTTATAACTTTAGGTTCAGTAATACTTGAACACCGTTATCGGTCAAATCGTAAAATAATAATCTTTAATGGATATAACGATTGGGAGGTATTATACCCACTTTTTAAAATTGATCACAGAAGGTATTCTTCCTTTTTTTGAGGGGGTATCCTCGTCAAGTGTCTTCTTCTGCCCTGGAGCGTAAAGGAGTGTCAGACTCTTATGGACTAACACCGACTCCGTTCTTCCTCTTGTTTCTTCGGATTTAGACGCTATTAGGGCGAATATTGTGTTTTTAAATTAGATTCCCGAGTCTAAAATGAATTGCGATTAAAATTTTCAAATCCATATTTTTTTAAAGGTAAGAAATTCTTTTGACGATATCTATACTCCATTCTCCTTAATTTTCTTTTTTTCTAGTTAATATTTAAAAAGTAACACTATAATACCCAAACAGCTGTTAGCTGAGCCACGCGGTTACAGACGCGTAGGGGTACCTACAGGGTAATTTCTAACACAAAAGGAATTTTTCAAATTGTTCAAGTAAGTAGTTTCGAACCCGGTACAATCCAAAGACACAAACAATAAATTATAACGAATTTATCGGTCCTTTATTCTTTCTGGACATTCTAATCTTCCTTTTTCAGAGCAGCTCTTATCCATCGCCTAATTCGATCCTTTTTGTTTGTCAGTAGAAAATCATCAAATGACTTCTCCCGCCCAGGGTAAGGTGAGAGAGAGTGTCAGACTCTTACTGACTAAAAACTGTACTTTCTCCTGCTTTGGGCCGGGGTCGCGGTGACTCATTGCGCTAGACCCGCAACCCTGGCTGAACATCAGGCCTATAGGGTCCCGTCTGTAGCTTATTCGATCGTAAGACTCTTGTTCATCAGCTCATTCAATCCCTAGACTCCCGTTGTGACTCGAAACTATAAGAGCCTGTCTCGATTAATTCACGTAAATAATTCGTTATCTATACTTATATTATAAAGAGGTAAAATTTGTTCGTTTGTAAGTTTGTATGCAGGGGGTAATCTTTGGAACTGCTGGTCGGATTGCCAAAATTCTTTCACTGATAGATAGCTACTATGTTCCTTAGTGCTATAGAACATCACGCTACGTGGATGGAAACAATGGAATGTAATTCAAATAATAAGAAACAAAAGACAATTGGTTGAAGGCACATTCCTAAATATAAATCCATTCTTCGTTATAATCTGATAAATAGTATTCATTTTTTGTTGTAATACATGTACATTATTACAGCGACATTACAATCATGGTGGTCCGAAGCTTAGGACGTCTGCTTTTGATGCTTAAGGGTGCTGGTCCACATTTGACCAGGACCTACCGTGCTACAAAGGTTTTCTGTGAGGCTTTCTTTGTCTGCGGACCAGCTGACCTATTCAAATAATAAAAAAAAAATATCAGTAAGTCGGAAAAGGACACATTTCTGAGTTGTTGATTTTTATGGCAGAGATTTTCGGTAGTGATACCACGGCCTTACGGAAAACCTTCATGAAACAACCAGTGTTATGTGTCACCGTGTGATAACAATATTTATTAAATCTCGACTAGACTTTTTTTTTAAATATTATTTTAGTTCCTAAGCTAACATTGTTGTATTAGTTTGTTGTTTACCTTTTTTTATTGTAATTATTGTACATATCTTTGCTTTTTTTTCCTAATTGTTCATGCCAAATTTCTTTCTTTCTTTCTTTCTTTTCTTTCTTTCTAGACATTTCGAATCACCAATGCACACGTGCGATGCCGGAGCGATTCGCTAGTATAAGTATAGATTGAAACTACGGTAATTATATAAATCTTCTTTATCCTCAATCCAGCTTTATCTAAGTACTAGGCAGTAATTCAGTGGCTAATATAAAAGCTAGGCTATTTATAGATTTAACTAAGTGCGCGAAAGCTACTTGCTATAAATAGAGGAACATCTTTTTATTCTAAGCGAAGGAGCGTTGCCCACTCCAGGGCCGTATTTGTACCTTCGAATAATTAGATATTTATTTAATACTAGCTTCTCTCTCGCTGCTCGGCTCCATTTTCCAAATCGTAGCGTGATGTTTTATTTTATAGCCTATAGCACTCAGGAACATTGTAGCTATCTATCAGTGAAAAAAATTTGGCAATCCGACCAGTGGTTCCAAAGATTACCCCCTACATACAAACTTACAAACATACAAACTTACAAATTTTACCTCTTTATAATATTAGTATCGATTAGCTTTGTCTTGTGATTTTACTCGCGTCGTTAATAGTTTATGTTTGATCACTGTAGCTTAGTCGATTTAGTAGCTTCCTAAGTGTAAAAGACTTTTTTGAATCGGTTAAGTAGTTTTAGGGCCTGTTTAATTCAAACAAACAGACGATCAAATCTTTCCTCTTTATCATATTAGTATTTATAGATAGTAGTCATGTTGGAAGTTAAAACAGTCCTTTCTGTTTTGTTCATCTGAATTAATAAACACCAAATTTAATTACAGCTTAAGGATATTTCTTATTCTTCCTTTCGTCAAATGAGTCGAATTCCTATTTAATAAGGTAACTTTATTATCAAAATATATATGATACAATTTTTTTTAAAGCAAGTTTTATGGAGGAGGACTTCATTAGTGTAGTGCTTCTTAGTGTGATAAGAGGTTTTTCCTGAGCAGTGAGCACCTATAGTATGTTGATTTTGGTACGGTGGCTGAGAAACCAGCTGTTTTGCAACGTCTCGCGGGTTCGCTTCCCGCACGGAACCACTCTTAGTGTTATTCACAAATTGTTATTCGGTATGTTTGTGACACATGATCTTTTTTTTTAGCTGGGTAAAATACTAGCTTAGAGAAATAAAAATAAGCAATCAAAATTTCTGCCAATAGTTTCGTATTAAATTGAAAATTTGGTCAACAATTCGCAAAATAGTCGTAACAAGTAACAAAAGCAACCACCCATCCACATAGACAACACAATTGATCAATTCAAATCACTGAGTGTTCTTAGAATCATCAAAGGAAGAAAGTAGGTGGGATGTACCTACTTTCAGTTAAGATGGTAGACGTCAAGTGTATTTGCTTAAGTAGTAAAAGTTTAGCTTAGAAACACAGATCACAGACTCATCCATATTGATTGGAGATTGGAGAAAGGACAAGATCTAAATGGTGATTTTTGTTGAACTTACTGCGACCTAAATGGGTGCTTTTACTTAGTTTGTTTATTGTGTTAGTAAAATGTATCCTGGATGTGTTCCTATCAACATACAATATGTATAGATAGATTGTGTTTTGTTTTTGTGTAAACTTTGAGAGCCATGCTTCGACACGGATGTAGTCAGCCCGTCTGGAGTGATACAACGTCCGCACAAAACGACGTGAAACAACGCTTTTTTTTGTGAGGGGTAATCATAAAATCCCCTTTCTTGACCAGGGTGACGCGAGAGAGAGTGTTCTCTCTCTGACTCTTACTGACTAAAAACCGCTTCGTTCCTTCTGCTGCTTAAGGACAGGCCGCGGTAACCGCTTGCCCCGTGACCCCGGTTGAACATCGGCTCTGTAGGGTCCCGTCAGTAGTGCTCTATTGTTCTAATGACGAGCGTGAAACAACGCTTGCTTTCTATTTTCCTATAATCAATAAAAAAAAAAGCCGCGGTAACGCGGTAAATTTATATTATTTTATTTTCATATTCGGTATTGTTGTATGAAAGTGATTTAAGATTGATGAATATTATGAGTAAAAATAATGTGGTAATTAAATGTAGTATAATGAGTATATTTACATGTGTGATTCAGTTTGACCGGTTGACCGGACCACTCAGAGGACACGGTGAAGCATATGGTGGCAGTGTGCCCTGCTGCTATGCTATGTCCTCAAGAAAGTGATTGGCGGCGGCGACTTCTCGCGTCCGGCCTTAGTCGAGGCCATGGTGCGGAGCGATAGGGGGGAACTATATAATGGTGAGCAAGGGTAGCACACTGCCCGACCAGAACCAGACCGAAGCTTACGGCGGGCGTACGTTCCGCCGCGCCACAAAGAGCCATTTGACCACCACAGATTCGGCCCAATAGGGTTAAAATGTTTAGTTTAGGGGGTACCTAAGCGCAATATGGTACCGCGGCCTCGGCTTGGATCAGAAGAACCGGGGGTTTTAAGTCAGTAAGAGTCAGAGACACTTCCTCTCTTGCAGGGCCAGAGAAGTCATTTGGTTATTTCTCCGTCAAAAAAAGTCGTTGTCTAGCTTTCGACCTCCGTTTAATGCTGATATGAGTGTGGCAGGTGACCAAAGTTATGTATATATTACATAACATAATATTATCATTATTACAGACTGGCTACCCTTGCGCGGTTTCACCCACTGCTCAGCTGTATTTGATCGTAGCGTGATGTTTATAGGTAAATGTGTATGTTTGTAAATCTTCCACTCAAAAACTACTGAACGCATTCGAATGATATTTGACTCAGCTATAGATGGAATCTATAGCTGCACAGACTCATTTTTTTATAGATAACACGGGTGAACTGACTGAAGCTAGTAAAATTAGTCGAAATCAATGGCTGCTAACATTTAGAAAAAACGTGTGACGTAATCGTGATATGATTACAATTAAATACAATAGGATGTGAATATAAATATAATATATATAAAGTAACCAGGTATCTATACAATGATTCGGTTCCAATGAATGTGATACATTCAATTGTGTTCGTGTAATGTTGAAAAATACACCACTTGGATTATTCCTGTCAGTTAAAAGATCTTGTAAGTACTTACTTATTTACTACGGATCAATTTTTCTGTGAAGGGAAAATCATGAAAATACCTACTTTTGTTTTAATTTTGAATGAGATTGCAAAATTTGACGTCATAATATTTTTACGTCAAAGCGTAGGTACCTGCCAATTTCAGAAAAATTTACTAAAAAAAAAAAAAAATTGTAACATTGTAACAGTGATTTTTCATTGGTTAGATAAAAGTCATCCCAGGGATAATTATGATGCTGTCGGGTCAGAATGTTTGTATAAGACAGTGACTGTGATCATCAGCCTATAAGTGCCCACTTCTCACGCGAAGAAGGTCACGCTTGCTCAATGCGGGTTGGCGATTTCAAACTTATAATTAGAAATTATAAATTCAAGTTTCCTCGCGACGTTTACCTTCACCTTATGTCAATGGTGTCTAAATAACCATAGAAAGTGCATATAACTTGGAAAAAGTCACATTGGTACTTGCCAGGTTTCGAACCCACACCCTACCACGGCCACCACGGCTACGAAAAGTAAATATTTTTCAGGCAAACAACGAAAAAAGAAAAAAGGGCCTCTCCACACAATATCTTTAAACGATGAAACTTCTACAAAAGTGACAACATTCACGAAAAGAAACGCCAGTCCGTCTGTCCGTCACCTTACACAGAAACAATTAAACATAAACGCAACTGACTAACTGCGTTCAGTTTTTGGGCACGGAACACAAACATCCATACAAACATCCATACAAACATCCATCCATATATACATACATGCCAAATTGCTTGGCTCTTACTTTTGCTTCTCGGAATACCGCCGACTGTGTACAGTTATGCGCAAAATTAAAATGATACATCGTTCAGATTTACAGTACCTGGCCATAAATATTGCACATATTGGATCGGACGGCAAATGAAGGGCACATGTAATTGGGTAGTTTCATAGGTCAACAATAAATTAATTCGACGTTTTAATACAATAAAATATTGAAAAATAATTATACTTTCATTCATCGATCGATCGATACACTAAGTTTTAGATATTTTGTAGCTAATTATTGAGAAATAAGTAAGCTATTTGACGCAAAAATACTATGACGTCATAACTCAGTTTTTCATAGAAAAGTATCGTTTTTGACATTTGGATAAATGTATTGAATTTGACTAGTTGCAAACTAACGCATGAGTGCCGTGTATGGACACCCGCAACACCAAAGACGTTACCTGTGCGTTGCCGGCCTTTTGAAGATTAGGTATTTGAGGAATGAGGATTGGAGAATGGATTGGACCTCTGGTAACCTCACTCACTGGGCGATACATGACGTAAGTGTTATATCACTTTTTTGTTCTGTGAGGCCGTTGTATCTCTTTGGTTGACTCAGACTGTACTTGAAAAGGCCGGCCAACGATCAGACGGAATACAAATAGTAGAAGAATAAGTAAAGAATGCGTTGCCGGCGTTTTGACGGTTAAGGAAGTTTTTGAAGGGGGTTTAGATTTAGAAAGAGAGAAAGTAGCCTATTGTCTCATTCTAAACTCTCAAAAATCCTTTGTTCAAATCAATGTCTGCAATATGAAACAAAATAATTATCTATTTCTTTCCAAAATTCGATGTGCAATATTTAACGCCAGGACGTGTAGGTACGTTAGTCCGTGCGTTTAGTTATTTTAAGCTTTTATATATAAATCTTTATCGATGCGAGAGGATTGAAAAGAAGTTAATGAAATGATGAAATATTACTGGATTTGGTGAGGATATCAGGTTCTTGTAATGAGAATTTGTACTGTACATTCGTGGTTAAATAAAGGTTTATTTAAATGTATACTTATATTATAAAGAGGTAACATTTATAAGTTTGTATGTAGGGGGTAATCTTTTTACGCGATTTTGAGTCCCGCACCTCATAAGGAAGTGAGCGTGTTAATGATCTTCAAACCTACAAGAAACTAGCGTACTCCTTCATAAAAACGCTGGCAACGTTCCTGCAAATCCTCTGGCGTTGTGGGTATCAATAAGCGGCAGTCATCACTTACGATCAGGTGACGAGATCCGAAGCACATTTATTGTCCTCTTTAACTCATATTTATTAAAATTAACAAAATAATTGTTTAATGTTTCCTAGGAAAGAGGTAGAACATATTATGGACTCTTCCACCTTTTAAAAAGAAATGTGTTCTGAAGAAGTTATTGAACTTTCATGCTATTAATTTAATAGCGTCTAAGTAAAGGAATATTAGAAAAACACATCCGAGAATAAAGCACTTACTTGAATGACTAGCAAAGTATTAGATATCTTTGTTTACGTCTCCACGCAAGCCAAGTAAGGCAAATAGGTAATTAGCTTCTTCCATCTATAAAAAAACTTTGTATTGCTAAGGGCAAAAAAGTATAACATCGCTCTTAATTCTCTTCTCGCTTAATTTGCTTATCGCTCTGAATAGTGACTTTCTGCAGATTTTTGCTATAAAAAGTATCCTATGTCCTTTCTGGAGTTCTAAACTATGACTGTACCAAAATCGAAATCGGTTCTGTAGTTTAGGCGTGAAGAAAAGACAGACAGACAGGCAGACAGAGTTACTTTCGCATTTATAATATTAGTTTGGATGAATTTGTCCGATCGACCGGAGTGATACCAGGGCCTCACAGACAGTGGCATGAAATCACCACAGCGTTGTGTTTCGCCGTGTGAGGTTACCGGAGGCCCAATCCTTCCCTCTCCCATCCCTTCCTTCCCTAATCTCAAAATCTCCGAAACTCTAATCCCCAAAAGGCGTAGTCCGTTGCCGGGCAACGCGCTTGTGTTGCAAGTGTCCAAGGGCGGCGCTGATTGCTTACTATCACATAAAAAATACATACACACAAATTAAATAAACGATTATAAAAATAACCACACAATTTTATTTTCAACAAATAATAAATATTTTCTGTAAAACACTTTTGCGCGCGACAGTCCAGGTTCAAAGTCAAGGTGTGCCTCGCACGTTATTGCACGCTCGATTCTTGATTTACGGTGCGACTGTACACATATGTACTACATAGTTTGTTCATACTTGCGTACGCGACTGTACCTCTGCTCTGTTTGCAGTTTATATAAAAGTAGGATGGAATTTTATCGCTGAGTTCGCGATGTTTTGCGTAGGTCTGTTCAGCTTAGAAAGTTAAGGAAATGGTATAGTAAAGTAATTTTCTTTTTTCTTAAAACTTTTCTTCACGATAGGCTTTTCTCCTGTATCGTGGATGCGTTTACAGACATATAATTTCATAAACTTACAAATCACACCCAGCACTGAAACAACAATTTGTGGATCACACAAAAAATTGTTCCGTGCGGGAATCGAACTGCGGGAAACGCTACTCATTGCACAGCAGACATTGAGAATATTATTGATATCCCTGACGTACGCTAAGAAAAACTACTGTATATCTACCAACTTTAAGAAAACGTTAATTCGCCATGAGCTAGCTTGGAGCACGCGGAGAAATAATCAACAGTTGACACCTGTAAAGGCTGGTGATGATGATGATGATGTGATGCCTTTTTGTTGAGTGCATTCATTTGACACTGACATCGACTAGTGAATAGTAGGTTTTATACGTAAGTTGTATATAATTCTGCCTACTCCTTAGTGGAATGAAAGGAATAATAAATAATTTTAATAAGTTTTAATTAAACAAACACCTTTTCAAGACAATCATTTTTAGATGGTTAACAATAAGTTCCGGAATTAAACACTATAGAGAAATAAGAGTACAATCAATGCTTTAGCATTTGTGTCACCGTCGTCATGAAGATATCTACTTAAAATTAAATAGCAACATTCCAATGCACTAACATAAAACATTACTTCATAGTATAAAATAAAGTATAAAACAAAGTCACTTTCTCTGTTCCTATATATGTACGCTTAAATCTTTAAAACTACGCAACGGATTTTAATGCGATATTTTTTACACTTACTTACTTTTTACATACACCCGGTTTCCGTGAGGCCGATCAATGTTAAAATCAATTTAATCTCTTGTCAAGTCATCTGATTGTTTGACTGAATTATCAGCAACCAATCAGATGACTTGACAAGAGATTTGACACCTAGTAAGTTGATTTTAACATTGATCGGGCTTTCGGAAACCGGGCAATAGTGATTGAAGAGTGACGTTTGTATGTGTAATATCATCCATTAAATAAAGAAGAAATTTAGTATCAACTTTGCTACCGTGCGAAGCCGGTGCGGGTCAGTATAATTAATAAAAACTTGTAATAAAAAAAAACATTAAAAGCTAAAACTGTTTCAAAGTAAAAATTTTATCTTTACCAACATTGTAAGTTATGAAAAAAAAAATATTTTGACTGACAAGGAATACCTTCAACTTTTTTTCAGTTCTTTCGATTGACGCCGACGCGGAGTCAGGCACGGCGCACCCCGGGCAATCAACCTTGTATAGAGCCTTGTGTATTGCACCATACATATACATAAACATACACACATACCATAGGAACCATAATGTGTGGTGTTACCATGTGAAAACATGTCGTAAATAATCTTAGGGGGCTTTGCGCTTTGCTCACAATGACTGGATTTGACAGTTCAAGAGATTGACATCGTTTTGTGTTTCAACGAATGCTTAATCAAATTATTGTAATTGTAATTGGTTGTGGAGGTGCAAAATCAAACTGTTTAAGGGTTCGTGTTAAGATACACGTTTTATAATTGTAATCTTTGGGTTTTTATGGTAGTTTTTGGTCAACAAACGAACAGACGGATTACCTGATGGTAAGCAATCAGCGCCACCCAAGACACCCGCAACACCAAAGGAGTTACGAGTGCGTTGCCGGCTTTTTGGGATAAGGGTTTCGGAAGTATTGTATAATATGCATCATATACTTACAAATTGTCTAATTTTATTATTTAAAAAGTTTCATTGACTCATTTGATTTAGTTCCAATTTAGTCCACACGCAAAACAAACTTAGTAGCGCTAGTGTGCGTAAATAGCTTGTGTCAATTTAGTGTCGTGTGTTTTGTGAGTAAATTGGTCATTTCCCATTAGTAGGATACTGGGAGATGGGAATCAGATGATTGTGATGATGATTATGGATGACACGACACCTATTAGGTGGATTAAAACACTAAAGAACTTACCTAACTGATTACATATTTATGAAAGGAGAAAAGTATCTGATGACTTCTCCCAGTCTTGGTGTTGGCGTGTTAGACTCTTTACATCATCAGCCTTAAAGTGCTCACTACTGGGCAAAGACCTCTTCTCACTAGGAGAAGGTTTGAGCTTTAATCACCAAGGTTGCTCACGGTGGATTTTCGATTTCAAATTTATAATTAGTAATTATAAGTCCATGTTTTCTTATAATGTTTTTCTTCACCATTGTCAATGATGATTAAATAGTCATAGAAAGTACATATAACTCGGTTTTTTTTTGTGAGGGGAAAATCATCAAATGACTTCTCTCGCCCAGGGCCGGGCGGGGAGACTCTTACTGACTAAAAACCCTCCTGTTCCTTCTCCTGCTCTGGGCCAAAGTCGCGGTACCTCATTGCGCTTACCCCGCAACCCCGGCTGATATATAACTGGGATAAAATCACAATAGTACTCGCCAGGATTCGAGGCCGTACCTTGATGCATGTCAAGCGGTCGTCTTAACCTTTGGGCCATCACGACAGCCTGTTACTCTAAAGACTAGAAAAAAAAGGGCGAAGTTGGGCCTTAATCCTTACCAGAAAAAGGGACCTATATATGTACTTAATAGATATATTAAAATTACATAAATACTCATATTAGTTACAAGTCAATGTTAATAAATACCTTACATAGTAAAACAATGTGATTACAAAATAATTATGTAACAAGTATCAGTTTACAATAATGTAACAATGGAAAAAATTACGATCCAAACAAAATTCACTAAGCGTATCATTGCTGATTAAGCAATTTACCCAATTAATTGTAAACCTTTATTCTATACAGTTAAGGTTCAATTGAAGGACTAATTGTTTACAAAAAGTAGTAGTACTAATTAACGAATTTGTGTTGTTTAGTTAGAATTTGTTGCGTCCGTTGTGACCTGGAAGTTATACTTAGACTGCATTTAGTAAGTCTAGATTCTTTATTTATACTGTAGAAACCTACTCGTAATGTCATTTCTTTTTAATGCAATCGGTCGGCAATTGACCTGACGGATTATATCCTGATGGTAAGCACTCAGCGCCGCCTATGGACAGAACAACAGAGCAGTTACGAGTGCGTTGCCGACCTTTTGGGGATTGGTGATTTAGGGATTGGGGATTGAGGAGATTTAGGGATTGGAAGATGGGGAGTATTGGGCCTTTGGTAAACCCACTCACACGGCGAAAAACAGCGTAAATGCTTGGGCCGGTTTTCTGTGAGGCCGTGGTATCACTCCGGTCGAGCCGACCCATTCCTGCTGAAGTTTGTGGCTCTCAAACATTTAAACCAATAATATACGTTTGACTGTACGACATTCACCCTGTTATATAATAAAAAATAATAGACAAAATCTACATAAACTGGGTGAAACTACGCGTTATATGTATATAGGTCACTCAATATATATGAGCTCTTAAACGTGGCTTGGAACTAGTTGAGCTACCTCCGAAGCCATTAAAAATTATCAATTATTAATTTATTATAATCATATAATCAAGTCACGGAATTGTAAAAGGTCTGGGTTTAACAGGAATCATCTAAGGCAATTTTTTGAGATGCATGTTTTCCCATGACTTCTCCTGTCCGTCTTTGCAAGAGGGGTGTCATTATTACTTTGGTATCGGATTGGGAAATCCTCATGGAGACCCATCGCCCTCGGGGAAGAGCGAACCCGGTGTTCCTCTACTTACCCATGTGTCGGAGGAGTGGGTATCGCCGAAGCATTCGTCGCATCTCCCTGACGGATATTGGCCCGCCAAATGCTCAGGCGGCTTCACTATAAGGCGCGCGCGGAACACGGCGCTGCCGCCTCGAGGCCTGCTGCTGGTCGGACGACAAGACGCCCCGAGTCTGTCGTCCGCAGGCCGCGCCCTACGGTGGCCGCAGGTCGGCCACCCTACGAATTCTAGTGCGTCTGCTGCGGGAGAGGAACGAGGAGCCAACCTCTCTCTCCCTTTCCACCGCCTCCTTTGCGAGCATCATGGCCTCGCAGAAGGTAGCGACGGCACTCCACCCTGACTCACTCCCGACCATAGCAGACACTACAGCCGGAAGCGAGAGATTTCCCGCAGTACCTACGGCCGCGATCACGTCACGGCGCTGCTCGGCCCAAGCTGGGCAGTCCGCCAACGTATGCAGCGCCGTATCGTCGCGGCAATCACCACAATGGTGGCACTGAGACGTCGGCTCCCGACCTATGCGGCACAGGTACTTACCGAAGCACCCGTGTCCGGTAATCACCTGCGTCAATCGGAAGCTGAGGGCGCCGTGGCTCCTATTGAGCCATTCCTCTAAAACAGCATTACTACTGAGCTATGCTGTTCTGTCACTGTCTAAGGTCTTAGAGCAGCGGTAGCGAAAAAACAATTGAAAAGTGTATGACTATGTTTATATGCTGTTGAAAAAGTACAAACATATAAGTCTACGTAATACCTATATCCGAAAATCTCTTTTATTAGAAACAGAAATAGACCAAATAACAACACAGTCAGTCAGTGTCAATTTTACCTATTTTTATATATATGTATATATATATAATACATATTTACTAACAAAAGCTTAGAAAAACACCTCATTATATTCTTAGATCACAGATAGCGTGCAAAAAATATACCTACACACATACACATGTACTTAAAAAAACATAATGTCAACGAATCTATTTTCGTTCCCCAACCGTATTAAGTAATCACATTCGTGTATTATAACATTAAATGCTTATAATCATTATTTTTGACAATTACGAAATAATTTTCATATCAACTTTTGCAGGAATCATAATGTCACATTTTAAATTATGATTACTTGGTTATTTTTTTGTGCTAGTCGTGTTTTGTTTTGTGTTTAGGTTGTACAGTAAGTTAGCTGTGTTGTTTTTACTGATTCAGTGTAGGGTCAGCAGCTAGACCTGGAGTAGGAAAATGAATGGGGTGAGTTTTTAGTCAGAAAGATACTGACTCTCCCTCACCCTGCGACAGAAGCAATTTGATGATTATCCCCTTCAAAAAAAAAAAAAAACCCAGGTTGAACGAAGTTAGTTGATGATGCAGCAGCACAAGCGGTTTAATTCATTCTGGAAAATGGAAATTCTGAAAATATTTTTCTTCTTCCCCTAAAATAGTATCAAATGATTTATTTTGAAGCCAATGGTCAGAAAATCTACAATTTGGAATGACCACCTAGCTTCACTGACGAATAGACTGACAGTCTACTTCTCTATTTTGACGTTTCAAAAGTACCCTTTTTATGGTTTAGTTGGAATAAATGATTTTGACTTTGACTTTGACTTTGAAAAATAAAACTATATGACTTGTTTGGTGGAAAATTGTAATAGTATTTTTAATGACGAGGAACTCGACTAGTTTCAAGCCATGCTAGAGGCTCATAAATATGAGCAGCATTTCAGTTGATCAGAATTAACTAATTCAGTATGTCCCACGAAAGTTACCTATAATAATAAAGTATTTTATATTCCTATTTTCTTCGAATCCCTCACCCATAAAAGACATCGTGCTGAGCAACTCCTCTGACTTTGTAGATTCAATGATAAGTCCCAAAATAAAATGAAAATAATAGACACAATCTACATAAACTGGGTGAAACTATACGCGTTATAAAACTAGGCCCTTATAAATTCTGCGCAGGCGCCGCATCTATTTCTGAACACCGTTAATTCTATTGCAAATTGCCTCCAGTATGACCAGTATCTTAGGGAAATTACTGTGAGCTTTTACGTATGTAATTATAGAGAAAATATCACCGTTATTAAGGACGTATTAGTATATACATAATCGTCGTTGAATGCGGTCCAGAGGGAGAAGCTGGTACTGGGGTGCTCCCGCCCAAAGATGACACAATATTCCATATGGAGCCAAACTTGTGCCTTGTAAAGTAGAAAGCGATGCTCCGGCGTGAAATATTGCCTCGATCTATTGAGCACTCCAATCAACTTCTTACCAAGTTAGCTTCTTCGAGGCTAGTTTGGCCTTACCCTCTAGATGACCGCGGAACTGGATTTAGCAACTTGACGACGCTGTTAGGGTTTTTTTTTGTCGGTAGAAAGTCATCAAATTACTTCTCCCGCCCCGGGTAAGGTGAGAGAGAGTGTCACACTCTTACTGACTCAAAACTCCTCCGTTCCTTCTCCTAATTCAGGCGGTGACCACGGTGCCTCATTGCGCTTGCCCCGAAACCCCGGCTGTACGTTGCCTGTTAGGGCTGTGCTCTGAAATTGAGGAAATATGACCAACGGTAGTTTTTCAGCAGCTCTGAGTCTTTGTGGGGTAAATTCGACTAAATTAAGTCTACCCCAATCTAAGATTCTCTATAAAGAGATTTTGATTTGTATTTCGACTCTCGATAACGTTTTCCCGAGAAATGTTAGCATGGAGGACGTAAAAGACACTACCCGTGCTGTCATCTCATGTGTAACAACTCTTTGTATGATCCACAAATTGTTGTTCCGGGTCTGGGTGTACCTAATGTTTATGTGAAAATCAGGAGTAAATACTAGTGTCCTCACAAAAAAGGGGGGTTACGTTATACTAAAACCACAAAATTGACAACGAATAGGATTGGAAAATAAACTTAGGATATTATTACTTAGTTCTTAATTTGTCCGCCACTGGATAAGTTTAAAATAATATGACGTCGAAGTGAAATGACTTCCAGCCTGCAGGAAGAGAAAGCTGATTAAGATATACCTACCTAAGTATATTATTAATCACTTTACGCTACACGTGATAATCATAGACATTCGAGTACATTCTAAGAATAAACAGCAAAGTTGATAAGTGTGGGGAAGCCAAGTTTCGGCATGAATGTTATTTGGACGGAGTGATACCACGACCTTACAGTAAACCGGCGTGACACAACCACAGCGTGGTACCACCACAGACGGAGCCCTACACAGCTGATGTTCAGCCGGGGTTGCTGTGTAGGCGCAAAGTGGCACCGCGGCCTCGGCCTAAAGTAGGAGAAGGACCGGGGAAGAAAAAGGAGGGGACGGGGATGATTTTCCCATGACAGAAAAAAAAGCGTGATCTGAGTGAGTTAACCCGACACCCAATCCCATATCCTGTACCGCAGCCTAGCTCATAGCAGTACCAAGAATGGGGGTGGCTTTTGGTCAATTAAAGTCTGCCACTACCTCTCTTCACACCTCCATACGAGAAGTTATTAAACGATTTTCACTCAGTAAAAAACTCCTTGCTACTTAATCCAATACCACATTCTCGTCAGCCGAAACCACAGCAAATTAACCAATGAATGCAACCTAAAGATCAAATATTACTAATACAGTTAAGTATTTAATAATTGTTGAACAAGTCGACAGATGAAAGGTACTGAGTACTCAGTAATTTACATGTTGTAAGGATAATTACTTAGCGCAGTCTTATAGAAGTGAGTAATTACGGGCCAAGAAAGAAAGTGGTCTTGTAGACACCAGATTCCTATACTAGATATTACTGGAAAAACCCCATTTCTAGTAGTAATTTAGTTCTTATATAAAAAAATTGTAGGTAATATCACGAAGTCTAGATTTTACCTAGTTTATACGGCAATACGATCGGTTCTTGTTTTATGAGAATTTTAGCATAATACGTGGCAAAAATGCGAGAGTGGCATATTATTTATAAAATAATGTCATTTTAAAAATGTTAAGCTGTTTGTCTCGCTTAAACTTTGAAACGGCTGGACCAAATTAATTATTTCTTTTTGTTAATTTTCTTGAAATTACAGGAAAGGTTTCAGCTGATATAGAATGAAAACGAGTTACTAAACGTAAAGAAAATTATCAATACTTCGTCCTTTTTCATTGTTTTTGCTAATGTGAAACAAGATTAACACTCATAGGGTCAATTATGTAGGTAGCTAAGGGAATAGGCAGATCCAGAGTGAAAAATATGTCAAAAAAATATCTTCCAAATATAAGCATAGTAGGTAGATACGAATTTATTTTTATGCATTTTCATTCTTATTCCATCAGCATAGGAGCTAAATATTTCAAATCGGGAAAGGAAAGGAAAGTACTTAATAGGTTTTATATCACATCCCCGCCTATGTGTGGTAGTTTTATTCTTCGTATTATGACGCTAAGCGGCCAGCCGGAGTGGTACTGGCCAGTTTTACGCTAACTGTAGAGTGAGACGCGCGCACAGCGCTCTCTAACGCGCATGAAGTGATACGATAGTGCAAATTAAGAAAAAAGAAATGGTCTGCAAAATACTACCGAAAATACAAAGCCGTAAGTACTGTTTTCGTTTGTATGTTTAAAGGAAATTGAATCTTAATTATAAATCTAAATTTTATTAGTAATTTTATTTATTTTAAAATGTAATTTATTTTATGATAAAATATTTTACTACTACCAAAAATAATTAAAAGCTGCAGTTACCTACTGTTTTCGTTTATATTTTCATAAAAAAAACTCTAAATAAAACTAAATTTTATTTGATAATTTACAATTTTTAGTGTGATTTATTTTACGATAAAATATAGATTTTTGTATAATCGAAGTTTTTTTGAAATTTGTTTCGTTTCTCGACACTAAAGAACCAGGAGTCGAACCCGTAATCGTGGAAAATCCTCAGTTTCACCGGCACGTAACCGCGTTATCGTAAAACACTTGCGCCAACTTAGAGAACGGAAAACACACGATAAACCGGCAATAAAAAACTATCGAATGTTTTTTCAGTTCTAAAAATCTATTAAAATTGCAATTAAGCGCTATCAACAAAATAATTATGATTAGAAACTAACTTACATAAGAATAGTCGAGATTTTTTCTTTTTTTTTTTTTGCTAATGTTAAACTTTTTTTTTATATTGTACATTGCAATGTTTTCGTAATAAATTACTAGTTAAAGTATAAAGTTTAGTATAGATAGATACTATATTACAATATATTTAAAAACAATATTATGAAAAAAAAAATACAATTAAAATGATACTAAAAAGTAAGTATTTTAAAGAAATAATTTTACACAAAACTATAGATTTAAATTTAATAATAAATGTGAAGTTAATTTTATTTATTTTACACTTACTTTTGCCCGCGACTCCGTTCGCGTGGAATAGGGACTACCTGCATATTTTTTATGTAATAACTATCCTATGTTCTTTCTCAAGTTCCAAACTATGTCTGTACCAAATTTCACAGAAATCGGTTCAGTAAGTAGTTTAGGCATGAAAAAAAGACATTCAGACAGAGTTTCTTTCGCATTTATAATATTAGTATAGGTATAGATTTGCACAAATAAAACACGACGTTTTTTAACAATCTTAACATAAGTATCTATTCTCTATAATAAAATTAAAGAATTTGTTTATTTTCATGAATTCCCTAATCTTCGGAACTGCTGGTTGGAATTTAAGCATTTTTTTGTATTCATTAGTTCATTTATAGGCTATGTGTAGGACCCGAGCAGAAGTTGTAATCACGGGAGAGTAGCTTCGTTATTCAAAATATAATTTAGTAATCTAAGGTGCGTATTGTAAATATTGATATGGATGCATGAAATTATGTACGTATGTTATATTTTATTACCGATACAAAACACGTAACGTTTGAATGAAGTTATCAAACTTATGATTCAGACCTCCACAACATGGTCGCGATATTTGCCATAAAATTGTTTATAACACATTGTTTCGCTTTTATTGTAATCATAGTTTTGATGTTATCCTTTATTAAAATACTTAGACGAAAGACACTTAAAAGTATTAGATAGTATAGAATCAATTATTTAATGAAGTTTAGTACAAACAAATCTTATTTTTTTTATGGAATAGTAGGATAACGAGCAGGCGGATCACCTGATGGTAAGCGATCGGCGCCGCCCATGGACACCTGCAACACCAGAGGAGTCACAGGTGCGTTGGCCGGCCTTTTTAAGAAGGAGAACGCTCGTTTCTTGAGGGTTTGAAGGATTTAGATTACCTTTTATCGGTTCACAGTTTTAGTGAGATTTTGTTAAAGAAAATTCTTGAAATGAAATGTGACGAAGTATTAATTGTCTTTTTTTTTAATAATATCGTAAATAGATCACTTACAATGAGGCTCACAACAGTCATCATCATAACATTATGTATGATCATGATGCTTGAAACAAAGGCATAAGATTGAGAGCAAGGTATGGGGACTCCTATTCCCAAGTCTTTTAAAGAATGGTCTAAATATTAAACATTCCTTAATAACTTTCAAACCATAAAAGTATCTATATTGAAATTAGGTACTTAACTATGACAGGAAGAGTTTTAAGTAAAACATCACATTGCAGTTTGTTTCGGGGTGTGCATCCCCAAATCTCCAATCCTTCTCTAAAAAAGGCCGAAAACGCATTTGTAGCTCCTCCATTATTGTGTGTGTTTATATCTAGTCGACACAGTTTGCTTAACATCAGACCTGTCTGCTCGTTCATTCGATCCCATATCAATAAAGGCCTAGCCTTGTAAATGTTTTCTGCCCTATGGATCTCTAGTCTGAAATATAATAATTTAATCAATAAATTAATGAAAATCTACCGTTATAGCTACTAATACGGGTTCTGTAAACTTAAACAATATTTTGTATCTACCAGGATTATCCAGGATTTTACGTATAACATAGATCGAATGTCTAACGGCGCATTGCCCGATACTTTTCTAGGTCCTAGAGCTAGGTCAGCCTTTCGTTAGATACTAGTTTATTCTAGAAATGTCTTCAGCACTGCTGTTTATAACACATTCAGTTTAAATCAAGTTAACTATCGGTTAAGCAAATATAACTGCGTCCCTAATGATCATACCTAAGTACCTACATATGTACAGATTTTTTTAACGTTGTATTGCTTTAGTATTTTCTCCTGTGTCGTAGGTTTTTTTGTGTTATAGTTTGGAACAGCAGTAGACGGATTACCTGATGGTATGCAAGCAGCGCCGCCCATTGACAGTCCTGATTTGAATTTAGTTACTACAAGTGTCCTGTTAGGGGTGGTTAAACATTTAAGGGTAGGGGTTGAAGGAGGTGACGGGGATTGGTCCTTCGGTAACCTCACTCACTCCAGTCGAGCCGGCCTTTTTTTTATATTATATATATGTGCTGAAGCATGGCTCTGCCACACTTATTTTACTTGCGTTTGCAAACATGATGATGATACTAAGAGTTTGTGGATCACACAATGAGTTGAAGCGCGCGGTCTCAAACCCGTGACAAACTGCGCAGTTCAGATTCGTTTCAAAAATTATTTTGATAGGTACTTTTGGTATTGGTATTGTTGAGCTATGCACATTCTGATTATGTTTTGAAAATAAAGACTGTACTGATATTATGTTACATACTAGCTACTCTTGCGCGGTTTCACCCGCTGATCAGCTCATAAATAAGCATCGGCTTTATTATAGCCTATAAAATTCAGGGACATTGTAGCTATCTATCAGTGAAATAATTTTGACAATCCGACCAGCGGTTCCAAAGATACCCCCTACATACAAACTTACAAACATATAAACTTACAAATTTTACCTCTTTATAATATTAATATAAAGTATATAAAGAGGATAAAGAACCTCTGAGAAGAAATGCAGCAAACTCAGAGGTCTGTCTTTTATAAAGTCCAGACAAATTCAAAAATTCAAAAATAATGTGTAAGTGTCCTACTTAAAACGTTCAAGTTAATTCTCTAGGTCATCACTACATCGGTCGCGGCAAAAGCAGGAAAAGAAACGGGGGGGTTTTTAGTCAGTAAGAGTCTGACACTCTCACTTATACCGTCCCTATGGCCACTATTTACGCTTACATTTTTAATATATTAGAGGTATTGAAGAGGAAGTTTTATATGTATAATAACATAATTACATTAAGCAGTGGAATTTTTTTGTAACAGCGTTGCTCCCTTGCGAAGCTGAGGCTGGTCGCTAGTGTTGATAAGTTTGATAGAATCTAGATATTTATATTATCTTTGCCCGTCTTTATCGGTAAGTCGGTAGCTGACGTGATGAAGAATGATCACGTATTAATTTTATAGACTGTTCTCTTCTCTTTTTTAATGAATTAATGTTAAAAAGAAATCATGCTACCAAGTAATAAGGTAATATTTATGTAATGCTCCCAATAAGATAATTTACATACATTAGCTTTTGGGCTTTTTCTTCTGTGGGAATGAACGCAATGATACAGTATGAGCTCATAACGTGGACTTGAAACTAGTTGAGTTATCCCTCTATTATATTTGTCGCCAGTAACCCGAGATAATTAATAAAATGTAACTAAATTATAAAAAGTTTACTTATGTTGTTATCTTTAATGGCACTTTGATAGGGGAATCATTCAATCACTCCTCCCGCCCAGGGTAATGAGAGGAGTTTCAGACAGTCACTGACTAAAAACCACCCTGCTCCAAACCAGGGCCGTGCAAAAATATTGTATTCTCAATCAAAATGTACTAAGTATAAACATAATAATTGATAAAGTATCCTTCTCATATCAGAGACCATGTTTCGGCACGAATGGCGCAGCTCGATCGGGATGTGAGTTATACAGCATCCTAACAGAAAACCGGTGTGAAATATTCACAGTATTATGTCAGAGATCATAGGAGGCCCATTTTTTTCCCAACCTTTCCTTTCATCCTATCCCCAGTTCCCAAACACTCATACCTCTAATTCCAAACAGCGCCAAAACGTCATCATAACACCTCGTTACTCCTCTGGTGTTAAGGGTATCCGTGGGCGACGACGATTGCTTACCATCAGGTCAAATAGGTCTGTTCATTAGTCGCCCTATACCATAAAAATCTACACTCGAAATGTCTTACGAATCTCGCCTTTATTCCTTGCCAATTCTTTCAAGTAATGATAACAATAAGAATATTCTAACCATGAATGAAACAATGATATGAAAATAAAATAACACTTGAGTGTATCCATTGTATGGTCTGCATGTTATATGTTAGATAGGATATTACTTAGCGGTCCATAATACTACCTAGTATTGTACTGAAAATTATACTTAATAACAATTTCATTTCCCACCTGGAGTAGTACCTATAATTTGTTATTGAGATAGATTTATACACCTAGTAGGTAGTCCAAAGATAAAATTATCAATTGTCTTTTCTATACTTATAATAAATCTGTATAAATCTAGAGAGGTCAATTCTGTACATAAAATATATTTTCAAAATAACTACCAGGGGGTGGTAAGTTATCGATACTGATGCCAAAAATGCAATCAGTAAAATTTTTGTCTGTCTGTCTGTATGTTCCTTTTAGAAAAACTACTCGACGGATTTTAACCAAAATTGGCACAATTATTCTTTATCCACCTGGGCAGGTTATAGGATACTTTTCATAACGCTACAAATAATAGGAGCAGAGCAGTGAAGGAAAATGTAGGGACAACGGGAGAAGTTACTCCCTTTTTTAAGTTTCCGTAAGAAAGTGTTAAACTTTTAATGTCTAAAAACCCTCTCGTTTCGCACCATGGCCTCGACTAAAGATAGACGAAGGAGAGGGCGGTCCATAGCCAAAAAAGGGCACACTGCCACCGTATACTCCACCAAGTGTCAGGTTCTCTAGCCACTCCTCAAAGAGATCCTTATCGAAGCTATAACTGCGTGCCTTGCGCCACCCGTAAAATAGGGATATTCAATGAATTATTTAAGTGTGTAGAGTCATGCTTCGCCACGCATGGGTTGGCTCGACCGGATTGATACCACGGCCTCACAGAAAACCGGCGTGAAACAACCACAACTTTGTGTTTCGCCGTTTGAATGAGGTTACAGGAGGCTCAAACCTTCCCCTCCCCCTATCCCTCCCAAATCCCTAATCCCCAGAACGTCGGCAACGCACTTGTAACTCTTCTGTTACCAGTGTCCATGGGCGGCGCTGACTGCTTACCATCAGCTCTATTACATAAAAGAAATATGAATGAGAATCAAAACCCAGAATCGAAATTGGAATTTGGAATAGGAAGGTTTGATTTAAAATTCTTAGAAATGGCTGCTTGAACGGAACATTGTTTGTCTTGTCTTTTTGTCCATTGTTGTTAACTATTTTTTATTTATTTTTTTAGCTACGCGGCGGACGCCTGGCAGTGATGCTCAACAAGATTCGATGCCGGAGGTGGCAGACTATGAAACAGCCCTAGATATAGCTGGTAAGTTCTTGTAATGTTTTGTACATTATTTTATATTTTGACACTTTTTATGTAAAGGGAAATGTGCAAATTACTACTTATATTAGAAACTAACTCTTACCCGCGGCGTTGCTCCCGGCATTTGAGTACCTATACCTACCTACCCTACCTACCCTACCTACCCTACCAACCCTACCTACCCTACCAACCCTACCTACCCTACCTGCCCTACCTGCCCTACCTACCCTACCTACCCTACCTACCCTACCTACCCTACCTACCCTACCTACCCTACCTACCCTACCTACCCTGCCTACCCTACCTACCCTACCTACCCTACCTACCCTACCTACCCTACCTACCCTACCTACCCTACCTACCCTACCTACCCTACCTACCCTACCTACCCTACCTACCCTACCTACCCTACCTACCCTACCTACCCTACCTACCCTACCTACCCTGCCTACCCTGCCTACCCTGCCTACCCTACCTACCCTACCTACCCTACCTACCCTACCTACCCTACCTACCCTACCTACCCTACCTACCCTACCTACCCTACCTACCCTACCTACCCTACCTACCCTACCTACCCTACCTACCCTACCTACCCTACCTACCCTACCTACCCTACCTACCCTACCTACCCTACCTACCCTACCTACCCTACCTAAACTACCTAAACTACCTACCCTACCTACCCTACCTACCCTACCTACCCTACCTACCCTATTCTACCTAACCTACTCTACCTACCCTATCCTATCCTATCCTATGTCCTTCTCCTGGCTCTAAACTACATCCCTGCCAATTTTCAGCTAAATCGGTTCAGCCGTTCTTGAGTTTAAGTGGAGCAACTAACACGACTTTCTTTTATACCTATATAGGTATTTAGATATTATGTAAAAAACACAAACGAACTGCTAATGAGAATGACAAAATCAACAAATATTTTGGGTCAATTAAAATACATATTATTTTGTGGTTTTGCGTCATTTACGATACCTGCTTACTTATCATTCACCGTGCATTCATTCATGGTTGCTGATACCGATTTATTTTGGTTTTTTAATGACATTATAATATTATGCCAAATAGAGTTTTTGTTACAGTTATTTGTTGATTGCAATAGAATTGACATATTATTGGTTTATTTGTTTTTTTGTTTGATTAAAATATAGCAATCAAGTATACGGATTACCCGATGGCGTCACCTTACCCTACTCTCTATCTGCAAAAACCTTACCCCCAAAAGGCTAGCCAACACACTTGTTACTTTTCTGGTATTGCGGAGGTCATAGGTGGCACCGATTGCATACCATTAGGTCTTTTTGCTTTTCCACCCTATTAGACTACACCCTACATTATGTAATTTAGGTATCATCATCACCATCACAATCATCATCAGCCCATCAGTGCCTACTGCTGAGCTAAGCCCTCTTCTCACGCGGAGAAGGTTCGAGCATTAATCACCACTCTTGCTCAATGCGATTTGGCGATTTCAAACTTATAATTAGAAATTTTAAGTCCAGGTTTCATCACGATGTTTACCTTCACCGTATGTCAGTGGTGTCTAAATAGTCATAGAAAATACATATAACCTAGAAAAAGTCACATTGGTACTTGCCAGGATTCGAACTCCCTCATGCTTGAGAAGCAGACTCCTTAACCTCCTGACTACTTTTTATAGAGAACTAGCTTTTGCCCGCGACTTTGTTCACGTGGAAAAGTTACTTCCTGCAGATTTTTGGAATAAAAACTATCCTATGTCCTTTCTCGAGTTCCAAACTATGTCGGTACCAAATTTCACAGAAATCGGCTCAGTAGTTTAGGCGTGAAGAAAAGACAGACAGACAGACAGACAGACAGAAAGACAGACAGACAGAGTTACTTTCGCATTTATAATATTAGTTAGGATAAAACTCATACGTTATGTTACGCCTAACTTTACTTAGAAATGTACTTACATCAAACACAAAATATTTCTTTGCATTTGTCAATTGTTTTCTTAAAACTGCAAACGTACGTACGTCAAGAAATTCCTTTGACGAAATTACTGGGGAAGACATGTTTGCTGATTATCGGAATGCCATTAGTTTTCAGATGGGTCAATGAAGGGAAATGACTAATCATGGCAATCATCGTGTCTTGTATTGATGATTCTTCATCATGTGTGCAACGATGATGATGTAATTTTGATTATGGAATGAACTAGATAATCCTCGTATGGTCTACTTGTAATAAGTAATGGTCATCATAAGACTCATATCATAAGAGTTCTCTTCAGTCAAATGTTGATATTAGAGTATAATAAATTTTTTTTCTATGTCGGCAAACGAGCAGACGGATTACCTGATGGTAAGCAATCAGCGCCGCCCATGGACACCCGTAACGGAGGAGTTACGACTGCGTTGCCGACCTTTTAGGGATTAGGGATTTGGAGATTTAGGAACTGGGGAGGGATTAGGAAGGGGAAGGATTGGGCCTCCGGTAACCTCACTCACACGGCGAAACACAACACTGTGGTTGTTTCACGCCGGTTTTCTGTGAGGCCGTGGTATCACTTCGGTCGAGCCGACCATCATCACCTCCAAATCTTTAACCAGTCTGCAATAGTTAATAAATGTTTTTGTTATTGTTTGTCACCAAGGGTAATAGTATCAAAAAGATTATAAGCACTGCGTTTATTGTTACAATTACAAATGAATGATGTTAATGTTATATGCAAAGAATATGTAATCACTACGTTTATTATGTTTAGTACTTCTAATAAGTTTAATGATGTTATGTTACTTTACTCTTTGGTTACATCCTTGTACTCACAGATTATCTAATAAATACTTGTACTTATGGTCCACAGAGCCACAGATAATAAAAAGTTACAAGCGACCTCGCGCATAATGTCATACTCTGTCGACCATAGATAGATAAAAGTTTACCTACTATTTACTCTTTATTTTTTGTGCTTTTTGTTTATAATTTTATTTTTGTTAACAGTTACATTATTTTATCGTTTTGTTTATATAATTGGTATAGTTTTTCTTTTTCCTTTTTTTTTTTGGTATTTTTGATTTTTATGTGTGTGCGCTTGCGCAGAAATAAATGTTTCTTTCTTTCTTTCTTTCTTTCTTTCTTTCAATACGTTGTTATTGATGATCTGAGAAATCACATGAGTCATCAGTCTGTGTCCATTGCTGAGCAAAATAATTTCCTTAGAACATTAATCACTACGCTTTCTCAATAGTGTCTAAACGACGCTTCCTTCACTATGTGTCAGTAGTGTCTAAATAATCTTAGAAAGTACCTACAGGTGTCTCAGAAAAAGTCACATTTGTACTTGCCTCCTCCCCCGGACTACCACAACCCTAGAATTATCTAGAATAATCAAAGAATAATTTAACTTCAATAAGTGCCCACTGCTGAGTAAAGGCTTCTTCTCAAACAGTGAAGGTTTGAGCATTAATAATGACCACGCTTGCTCAATGCGGGTTGCGATTTTAAACTTGTAATTAGAAATTATAAACCCAGGCTTCCTCACGATATTTTCCTTCACCGTTTTCTAGCGGTTTCTAAAATCAATTGAGAAAAAGAACCATGTTACTCTGAAAAAGTCACATTGGTACTTGCCAAGTCTTGAGACCCGCACCCAGCTTGAGATATATGTAGGTGCTTTAATCTCCGGACCAGAATAATCAAGAAGTAATTTGACTTAAATACACGTGTTAAATTAACTTACGGTTCAAATACTTTCTCAGTTCAAGTTGACCAGTGTCCGCACGTGCGTGAACAATAACAATTACTTAGTTTTTAATTGCGAACGCGTCTTGTTCCGTCGCCACATGATCGATAATAATTGCTTTACGCTGTTTAAATAAATCCATATGTCCTGATTGTTTGGTTTATTGTATTATAAGTCTTATAATAGCTGTTATATACGTGGCATCGGTCGCGTGATCAAAGGAAAAAGTCACTTTCCATCAACTAACATTTGGCAAACCATTCTAGAAAAGTTAGCTCCCTTAGCTCCACTTGCAACCTGATGGATCCTAACTGCTAACCATTGCTTGTTTGCCCTCATACCTCATTGGCCCACGCAATAATTTTCTCCTGTGCCGTGATTGCGTTTACAAACATACAATTTCATATACACATGATAGACGGGGCTCTATAGGGTTTATGTTCAGCCGGGGTTGCGGGGTAAGCGCAATGAGGCACCGCGACCTCGGCCCAGAGCAGGAGAAGGAACAGGGGGGTTTTTAGTCAGTAAGAGTCTAACACTAATTGGCGGGAGAAGTCATTTGATGATTTTCTCCTCACAAAAAAAGCATACACATGATACCCAGACCACGATCTGTGAACCACAAAAAGAGTTGTTCCGTGCGGGAATCGAACCCGTGACACGTTGAACGGCAGCCATTTGCCAAGCCACCGCATCAACGCGCTGTAAAAAAAACCATATCCATAAAATAATTATTTTATCTTATCATTAAATAGTATTCACACAAATTGCATTGTCATCAGACCGAATGAAAAATTAATAGTTTCACGTCTAGATAAATGTGGCACGTGGCTAAGATACGAAAAAGACATAATTAAAAATACATAAAGTTTAAAAATGGCTGACCAGGCGCGGTGTACCGCGACATCATAGAAAACCGGCGCGGTACAACCTTTGCATTAATGTCGACGGGTGAGTGAGGTTACTGAGAGTCCAATCCCCGACATCCCCAAATCCATTTAAGTGTGGGAGAGCCATGCTTCGGCACGAATGGGTCGGCTCGACCGGAGTGATACCACGGCCTCACAGAAAACCGGCGTGAAACAACCACAGCGTTGTGTTTCGCCGTGTGAGTGAGGTTAACGGAGACCCTTCCCCAATCCCTAAATCTCCAACTCCCTTATCCCTAAAAGGTCGGCAACGCACTCGTAACTCCTCCGTTGCGGGAGTCCATGGGCGGCGCGATTGCTTACCATCAGTAATACGTCTGCTCGGTTGCGGACTTATTACATAAAAAAAATCCCCATTGCTCAAAAGTTAAACTCTAAAAGACTGGTAACTTACACTTGTAACTCCTCTGGTATTACAATTTTGATTACAATCAGGTGTCTGTTGATGTAGGTACGTCACATTGCCTCGCTATCCTAATTTTTAAAATTCAATTATTAAGTTTTTGTGCATTTACGTGTATTAATTGAGTGATAAAGTATAAGCGTCAGGTTCATTTATTTTAGTTATTTTTCTCTTATTTTCTTCTGGGACATTGTGCTTGCTTTTTTCCAACTTCTTGATTTCTCTGCACTACCCTACGGTTGTCTCTGACAGGATGCTTTAAGGGACCAAGTTCGCCATTTAACCTGTATTGATTAAAAAAGAAAGAAATAAATAAAAAGTAGACTTTTTCTGAATTATTATGTACTTTCTATGATGATCATTTAGACACCACTGACAAACGGTGAAGACAAAACGTCGTGAAGAAACCTGGACTTATGTTTACTACAGATAATTTTGAAATCGTCAATCCGCCTTGAGCAAGCGTGCTGATTAATGCTCAAAACCAACTCGGTGTGAGAAGAGGCCTTTGCTCAGCAGTGGACACTTATAGGCTGATGATGTGAAGTCATGCAGATAGCGCCCGCAAGGTAGCAGGTCTGGTGGTGATGTATGATGATGATGATGATGATGATGAAAAGTAAAATGATGTACTTCCAAATGCACCCCCTATATACACAGAAGTGTCAGAAATCGTAGTGGCGGACCATTTTAATAAAAATCACATCACACACTTGTAACTGCAATTCATGATACTAATAACTGTTGAATATAGTGAACAGTGTTAAGTATAGCAGTTATATAACTAACTGCTAAACAGAGTTATTTCTAGACATAACACCAAGTTAGTTTAGTACACAATAACCGTATAAGACCTAAACTGTTCGGTAAACTGAAGTTTGAAAGTTTTTTACTGATGGTTAGCAATCAGCGCCGTCCATGGACACTCTCAACGGAGGTGTTACGAGTGCGTTGCCGACCTTATAGGGATAAGGGATTTGGAGATTTAGGGATTTAGGAGGGATTGGGGTGGGGAAGGTTTGGGTCTCCGGTAACCTCATTCACACGGCGAAACACAACGCAGTGGTTATTTCACGCCGGTTTTCTGTGAGGCCGTGGTATCACTCCGGTCGAGCCGAACCATTCGTGCCGAAGCATGGCTCTCCCACACTTAAAGTTACGCATATTATAGCTGTATTAATGTGATGCTAATCTTACATATAAAATTCTCGTCACAATGTTACTTACCTTACTTCTACGGAACGGCTTTACTGACTTTTACCAAATTTTATTTGCATGTTCATTAGGTCTAAGAGCCGGCTAAGCTAAGTACTGGCTATTTTGCATACCCCTTAGTGATTAAAAATTTATATGTATTGCAAAACAATGTTTGCCGAGTCATCTGGTAAAAGTATAAAACAGTCAATTCAAAAACCAACTTCAAGAATCAGAAGCAAAAAATATACCATAGCTATAATTATTCTTTTGTACTAGGGTTATAGGTTGCCTACACACCTAGAAGTAGGTGCCAGTATCGTATATACTGCCGAATAGACAATCTCCTCGTTTTGAAGTCCCTTAAAAATCTAACATAGAAGAGCGGTGCTGTTTTATTTCCGTAATAATCAATGATACGATAAAAAACCTTCTTAAAGACTCCTAAAACCATTTAGTATACCAGGCCCCACTCAAATACGCTAAGTTTCTGCTAATATCACATTTTTCTTTATGGTCTTTTTTGCATTTCTGAAACGACCTGTCTAAACTGAAGTGTGTTTGAATCTGACTGGTTATCGTTTATACAGAACTAAGCAAAATGGATTAGAGTTAGATGTTAAAATCGGATTATTGTATTTTTCATTTCTTCTTCTTCCTACCCTTAATTAAGGTCGTTCCTGATTCATTCTTCTCAGTTTACAATATTCCTCTTTTTCCTTTTTACTCCAATTTAGCATTCGTTTTGTCACGTGATTCTCTTCACTACCTAAAGAATTCCTTTCATGGTCATTTATGCAGTACTCCTTCTTGATCATTCCCAAGATAGACTTCTACCATCTTCCTCTTCGATATTTATTTCTTACTTCATGTATTACGATTTTAACTTTTGACCTCTTCTATCTTTAAAATAAGGTTTATATTAACATTCTATTTTAAGTAAGTAATAGAAATAGAAAGGTCTCCGACCTCATTACTCTGTTGGGCAAATACTAATGCTTGTGTCAACTTTATTACGATACTTACACTTTAATGGCTACGCTTTTCCATAAAGAAATAAACGATAGGACAGCACAGGTTAACGTTTTATTACTAAGGTTTAGGTCCAATCGTAAAGAAATTCAAAATGTTCTCTGTTATAGACATACTGGCAGTTACCTGCGGTTCCGTCTGGGGCTTGAACAGAAGCTTAATTTGTACCAATTGTCAATCCCCTCTTTGTCTTCAGATATACCTAGCAAATATAAAATCTTACACTTGTTTTTTTACAAATTTGACTCCCATTAACGGGACCACAGGGTCCAGGACATTTGGTAGGCGTTCAACGTACGAAGCCAAATCGCAGAGATTCTTTGGACTCAGGGAAGTGATCACCGACGGCAACCCCTCGCGCCCGGCCTTCTGTAAAGCAGTTATGCTCGCAAAGAGAGGCGGACCACGTGAGGGAGCAATCCTCCTCCTCACGCCCCAGCCGCCGCAGCAGGCAACACTCCGGGCGTCGGGGATCAAGGAATGATCTCCGGCCACCGTAAGCGCGGGTCTGCAACTGCGAGTAAGGGTAACTCGCCGCCCGACCACAACCAGACCCGAGACTTCACATTCACAGAAATCGGTTCAGTAGTTTTGGCGTGAAGAAAAGACAGACAGACAGAGTTACTTTCGCATTTATAATATTAGTTTGATTTATTTATCTTTTCGCACAAAGTACATAGGTGGTTAACGCCAACAAGCATTCTTGCCACCTTTGGGTGATGCAGTAAAATGTAGAATATAGTTGTTGCAACAAACAAAGTACAATAACAAACCTTAAAATAAAAGTAATAAAGTTTTAAATTCCCTATTAAATTTTGACCAAGCCTTTCACCAAGCCAAGATCAATCAGCCAAATCCTTCAACAATACTATTGAAGTCTAAGTTCAATATTAATCTAGATTATAATCTTTTATCGTAGAGAAAGTAACGCATGGCGTTACACGTGTGAACATTCGTCATCTTATAATAATAATAATATTCTCACTAATGTTTAATGTATAATATACAGTAGAAAAGTTAATAAAAACTATTTGAACATTTCATACAATTAACTATTGTAGCCATTAATCAAATATTATTGTTTTAAGTTCCCCTGTTGAAAACTTTACCATTGTCTCGTTTCTCATAGGTAGGGACTGTAATAAATCAACGCGAATTCAATTCGTAATCGTTGTGACTTCTTTAAAGTGAGCATTTCTACTGGGACTAAGATGTTGGTTCGTAGTTACCTATGTAAGTGAGATACTTGCACGTGGTAGGGGTAAGGATATGTGGTACCTAATTTGAAAGATTTTGAATTTGAAACTTTAGTGCCGTCGTGATAACGTGTGTTTTTGATTGATTCTAAACATATTTTAATGTTTTGATTTGGACAACCGCATAATATGTTTATACATCTTACTAATCTATAATATAAAAATGAGTCCCGAAATGTGTTGGTAACCGCATAACTCAATAACGACTGGACCAATTTTGCTAATTATTTTTTTGTTGTTTGTTATTTTTATGTGAAGGTTCTTACGAAAGAAAACTTAAGAAAAGTAAAGGGGAATATCGGGAATTAACAAACCTTTAGGTGCTGTGGTCGTTTGTTAAAAAAACAAAGGAGTGGCGGGGTAGTCGGATACCTACCCGTGCGAAGCAGGGTCGCGGGCGGTCCGCTAGTATTATAAATGCGAAAGTTACGATGTTTGGATGTTTGTTAATCACGCCAAAACGGCTGGCCGGATCTGGATGAAATTTGGCACAGGCATAGGATACTAAAAAGATTTTGAACTCGCTTTTTAAAAGTGAAATATACAGAAAACTCTCTATCACACCACTTTCGAGTTTCCTTCGTGCAGCCGTGGACAACACTAGAACACGACATTCGTGGGCCCATGAATCTTATCAAATAACACCATCAGTCTATAACTGTTCACTGCTGAGCAAAGTCCGCTTCTCACACGGAGAAAGTTTGAGCATTATTGATTGGCGATTTCAAACTTATAATTATTAGAAATTATAAGTCCAGGTTTCCTCACGTAGTTTTCATTCATCGTATATAATATTAAGTATCAATATGACTATTTCCGAGTTATGTGTACTTTCTATGATAATTTAAACAATATTAATATTACTAATTTACAACCAATAGACACCAGCTTTAATTAATAAAATAATGTTTTAAGTGCGGGAGAGCCAAGTTTTGGCTCGACTGGAGTGACCCTGAACTCTATCAATCTCTCCGCCCCTGGTATTTCCTATTCCCGTACGCAAACCCTCTAAGAGACTGGCAAAACACTTCCAACTAGTTTGGTGTTGCGGGTATCAAATGATCCGTCTGCTAGTTAGTCGCCCTATACCATAGAAAAAGATGAAAGATTTTCACAGCTACGTTTGGCTTATCCAATCCAAGTCAGTACGTGTGTCTGTTGGTATTACTTCAGCCACGTTCGGCGGGCTCGCATGTCTATTTGATAATTAAACATTATATATCGAATTCACTATCTAAGATCTACATTCTAGATGTTAAAGATAATAATTTCTCGTTCTGATTGTTTTTGCTTAAGTCTTTAATTTCAAACGTTTACTTTGAGTAAATATGAAATTATAGTTTTGCAAAAAGATAGGTAGGGATATTGATGTTTTACTTAAGTTTAATAGTTTCTTCTCTATTTAGTTTTTTAGTTAGTTACTTTAGTAAGTTCATGGTGGTCTAGTGCCGTTGAATTCATATATTTAAAAAATATCTGATTACGAAAAAAAGCTTGCATATTTTATATAATGTCACAATTAGGTAATATCCTTAAAGAATCAAAGCGACAACTGTCTAATTATAAAATATTTTAGAAGATAATATTATACAAAGATCTACTGGTAGATAGCTTTCCCATCTGACTCCTAGATAAATAATTTTAATTATTATGTCTGATTTTTCTCTTAAAGGAATTCATTGCTAAATAAATTACTTACCGTCAAAAAACTCATTAAAAACCAATTCACATTTTCTTTTACAGGCTATGGCCGGTTTAGTAGAAGCGTGCTCGGCGCGTGCGCAATGTCATTCTTCGCGTCAGGAGTCCAGAACTGTGTGATGTCTTACGTCCTCCCAGCTGCTCGATGCGAGTTGGAGCTCACCACCTATCAGGCTGGGCTGATCAATATGGCTTTTATGAGTGGTAAGTCTATTTTTTTAAGCGTTGGTTGAAGAATGGGTTGTCTTTGGTTGAGAAGACTACTGGAATAAATGGTTCAGGTCGACTTGTTATATTAGGTTCAGGGTTTATTGTGTGATATTGGCGCTTGCTTATTCAAGTTCAAGTCATTTATTTTACTGGCTCGGGGAAGGAAAAGGGTGGTTTCAGTAAGTTAAAGTCTGACACTCCCTCTAGGGCAGGATAATTCTATCAAACAGGTCTTTTGAAATAATGGCTTAAGGCTAACTAAAAGCAAAAAAGGTCTTATTAAAAGGCCCTGTTTGCTGCTTTTACTCATATAAAGTAAGTGGCGCTCACACTGAACTAACGTCATTATTTTTGTATTAGAACTTTCGTGATACATTAAATTAATCATCGCATAATGCTGCTTATGGATATGAGCCCCAAACATAGTTTGAAAACAGTCGAGCATACCAAAGGTTACGTGTGTAAGCCGTTACTTAAACATAATAGTTAATGTGAATAGTTTTACTAATTTATTTAATCATAAATAACATGGTCGCTGTCACGGTAATAATTTAATATTACAGTAGCACTGTTAGCTAGTCTGATTCGCTCTTGACCAGTTTTTTTAGGTTATATTGACGTTAAGAATTTTATAGACTGCGAAATGGATTATTGTTTTATGAACCTGAACGGCTGTGTGGAATGTCACTGAACACTAGGTTAGCTGAACTTTGAAAGGCATCAGTTAAGTACTTACCTACTAGTAAACTATGGGTTTACCTATTACTACATTATTTGTGGATTTTTTTTTTATATGATTGGACGGCAAACGAGCAGACGGATTACCTGATGGTAAGCAATCGGCGTCGCCCATGGACACCCGCAACAAAGAAGGAGTTACGAGTGCGTTGCCGACCTTTTAAGGATTGGGATTTTGGGACTGGGAAGGGATTGGGGTAGGGGAAGGATTGGGCCTCCGGTAACCTCACTCACACGGCGAAACACAACGTTGTGGTTGTTTCACGCCGGTTTTCTGTGAGGCCGTGGTAATTATATTTTAAGGTTAATTTTAATATATGTATTAATCTATAAAAAGGTGTAGATAAATATTAGATGCAAAAAATATTACTTTACAATTTAGTAAGTAGGTTTCTAATCTCAAAGAAAGGTATCATTGTTTTTTCTTCTTGAATGGATTCTACTGTTGCCACTATCCCTTAAGCTACACTAGCGCCCCTAGTGCCACAAACAATCTCATTAACTTACTACTAGAATTCTATATCAGAAAAACAGTACTAAGGAGGTAAAAATTGGCAAGAAATGAGGGTTCTCTAGCGGGAAATACCAACAAAATATAATGCTAAACAAAAAAAAGCGACGTCATAAATGTTGGAATTTTACAATTCGCTTCTTAGTTCGCGGAAGACGCACGCACGAGTCACATTTGATTTGTAATTAGGGTCTCATTAGACCCTCGTTGTGAAGACAAACATATTGAGACGTATTACTATCATGTTTGGGATAATAGAACCAATTCACACTTAGAACAATGTTTGTAGGAAGAGAATCTCTTTTTTTTGGTAGTTGCATCACCGGTTTTGTGTTGCAAAGACCACCCCTTACTAAAAGACCAGCAGTGTGATTCTGTAAGACTTCATTCTAAACTTCGAAGATTCGCTGTGAGTAGTAGTACACTAAATTGACCGCAACATTTTGATAGATAAAGGATGAAATGACGTTAAAAGTGGCATTCTAAAATGTAAATTCCTCGTCACTTCGCAAGTACTAATGCCACTTTTTTCGAAACAAATAATTAAGGAAAACAAGTTAACAAAACCTGGGGTTAAAATTTCTAATTATGAGTTTTAATTCACCAGAAATCGGCCTTGAGCGTGTGGTGATTAATCCTTATACCTTCTCCATGTGAGAAGAGACCTTTTTCTCAGCTATGGACACGACACGTATAGAATTTTTAGTCAAAACATGTATTAAATAAAGTATAATAAATTAATCAAAACGGATAATAAAAAAATGTCATGGTGGCCCGGAGGTTAAGGCGCCCGCTTCTCATGCATGAGGGTGCGGGTTCGAAACCTGGCGAGTAGGTACCAATGTGACTTTTTCCGAGTTATATGTACTTTCTATGATTATTTAGACACCACTGACATACGGTGAAGGTAAACATCGTGAGGAAACCTGGACTTATAATTTCTAATTATAAGTTTGAAATCACCAACCCGCATTGAGCAAGCGTGGTGATTAATGCTCTAACCTTCTCCGTGTGAGAAGAGGCCTTTGCTCAGCAGTGGGCACTTATAGGCTGATGATGATGATGATGATGATAATGGACAGCAAATAAGTTCTCAGACCCATCCGTAGTTTTTCTATACATCCTACTTCAGATAAAAATTCTTAGTAATATGTTTGTGTCGTTAAATTATAACTGTTAAATTATAACTTCTTATACTTCAAGTTTAAGTTAACTTGACATATCATAAGTTACAAAATCATAGGTACGTCCCTTTAAGAAGAGTCAAAACAATATCTCTCCATGCCCTATTTTCGACACTAGCGCCATCTTTTGACAAGACTTTCTGCGAATTTGACACGAGTAGACAAATAAAATGAGGCATCAAAAACAATAAACCAGTCGATCATGAAAATATAGATGACAGCATTTTGTCCTTATAAGAAACTAGCTTTTATCATATAAGTGACAGTTGTTAGCGAAAACGTATGAAATTATATCATGTTAATATATAAGTACAAGCCCTGAGGCACCTTAGTTACATACAAATACATATAAAAGGTTAGTAAATGAACATTCAGATGACCTGACTATAAGCAATCCACCAGTGATGCTGGCCTTTTCGGGATTAGGGATTTGAAAATCGGAGGATTTGATGAGTCTAAGAATTATCAATCTTAAAACATACGAAACAGCTTAGACTTTGTTTCGCACTTATTTTCTGTGAGGCCGTAGTCTTACTCGAACCGTGCCCACCCATTCATGACGAAACGTGGCGCTACTAGATTGAAATTCATACGAATACACAAAAGGAATGTTTTTTCAACTCCTTTATGTATCTGGGTATTACTTTCGAACTCCTTCACCAAATTGGATAGTTGTAATTATTCTAAGGATAGTTCTTATTGTATCCTAATTACCATTGTCAAGGTAAGGATTACGTGTAAGAAAAATTACATCCATTTTGGAATTACTGAAAAGAGTTCTTGCAACGAGAGCATTCTATAGTTATAGTCATTTATACTAATAATACGATGAGCTGCCATTGGATTTAAAAAAACTTATCCTATGACTATCAATAATAGATGTAATGACGCTCTTTTTATTTTGACATAGCACATTGGATAACTTGTGGGTGCTGAAAAAATTGAAATAGTTAATAATCATATCATACATAAACATATCATTACAAACAAATTAGTACTGTTCTAGAAGTAAATTTTATACAACCTAAGATAATAGGATACAGCTTTTAACAAAACAAAATGGACGAATAGAATTCTGAACTGCAAATTATGGTCATCACAATTTCCTAAAACAAATTAAAAGAGAAGAGCTTCTTAATTCAGGGGCAAATGTAGTCTAAAGCAATGATGTGGAAGGAAACATCGCCTATGTACTACAAATTGACCGCTTATGTAATTCAGTACGATTAGCCAGCGGTCTGATCGGAACAATTAAACAATCGAGTCGCCCACGACCGAATCAACGTTTTCATGTTACATTACAACCCAAGGAGATGGAATGACTAAGAACCCAAATTGAGGACCTAGAATAAATAGGTCTTGTATTATATTACTTTGTTAAGAAACTTTGTGTGCCCAAATATTTGAGGAGACATGTTCCTGCATACACTTTTTGGTTCCATGGTAGTATGTATACATCTATACATATATTAATTAATCTTCGTTCTGCGTTCGTTCGTTATTCGCGCTAAAACTCGAGAACGGCTGCTCTGATTTAGATAACTTTGTTGACTAAAATATTGGTAGAAGTCCAGAAAAGATTTAAAAGATCAAAAGCTTAATTTTGAGCCGGTACGAAGTTTGCCTAGTCAGATACAAATAGTTAAAATTTTGTATAAGTTGAAAATCATATGTTTGATTCGTTATTCTATTGGTATTGGTCTTTTAAGAAAGCATTCTGTTGAAGGATTGTTTAGCAATTGATCAATAGCCTCGTACCGTCTGTTTAGAAACTTAGGTCTCCTGCTCAAGAAGACTTTTGTTTAACGTTTTTTCTGACTCACATTTTGATAAAGTTATTGATATCGGGAAGTACGACAAGTTCATCAGTTAAACTGACAGAAATTTAATCAGACTTTGTAAAACTGACTTTCGTTATCTGACTCATTTTTGCATTGTTATATTGCCCATTTAGATACGCTACTTTCTTGACCACTTTTGTCAGTACTTAATAATTCATCTCTTCTATCTTCTTCTTCTCCAGGTGGAGTAGCCAGTGCATTCTTCTGGGGTATTGTAGGAGATGTGTTTGGAAGAAGAAACGTGCTGAGCATGACTCTTCTACTGGATGCTACGATCACACTTGCCCAGAGCGTCGTGGCTGACTACCGTTTACTTCTGGCTGCTAGAACTATAAATGGATTTGTAATAGGTATGTTGGGATATTATTACTAATAATGGCAAGAACTATATTGTCGTATGAAAATCTATAACAGTCAGAAATCTTCTTAAAATGAAGCAGCGTCACGAATGGGCTGGCTCGACTGGAGTGATATCACAGCCTCATTTGAACATTCTCCATGTGTGTGAAGATACCGCAGGCTCAATTTTCACGTATGACATTACACCTATGTAAATTCTTTATGAGACCCAAGTATTTTTGTAAAAAATATTATTATTATCATGGTATCGGTACCGATAAAAATTGGAGATCTTTTTCATACAGAGCTTTATTGAAAATTGATTTTAAAATGTCATAGAAAACCTGTTAACATGACATGACAGAATGTTGTTTTATCTGTTAAGATGGAAAAGAGCATTATTACCTGATGCAACGACGGAGTTAACGAGTGCTTTGTTAACCTTTAGGGTTTTTGTAGATTTAAGTATTGAGAGCCAGAATGTTTTTATGAGAAACAGAAGTTGTTAGACAACACATTTTTGAACCTGACGAAACATTTAAGAATTAAAAGATGCCATGCTTTTGGGTACAAGACGAGATAATGGGATTCTGTCTTCTATAAGCCTTAATAAAAACTTCAACATCTGCTCTGAGTCGAGGCCGTGGTGTCTAGTTGCTCTTGTCCCGCGAGCCCGGCTGAACTTTAGCTCTGTAGGGCTCCGTGTTTGGTCTATTGGCTCTTTGAGGCAGGCTCTGAACGCTAAGCGCCGTACGCTCGGGTCTGGTTCTGGTTGGGCGCCGAGCTCCCCTTACTCGCCGTCCGCAGACTCAGCCCCTAAACGCCTGTGATCAATAATGGCAACTTAAATTCATCTTGATCTTATTTCTGTTTTCTTCACCAGGTGGTCCTGCAACGCTAGTGTTCTCCTACTTATCTGACCTGGTAGGACCTAAGAAGAGACAGCTGTACCTGAGCATGGTCGGCATGAGCTTCGTAGTTGCTTGGCTCATTTTACCTGGTGAGTATGCTTCTGATGCTCAGTTTTGCTTACTTATGAGTCTATATGCGCCTACTGCTGAGCAAAGGCCTCTTCTCACGCGGAGAAGGTTTGAGCATTAACCACCTCGAGTGCTCAATTCTGATTGGCGATCCAGGTTTCCTCACGATGTTTTCCTACACAGTATGCCAAAAGTGTCTAAATAAACTAGGTAATCTAACACCTAGGCCAATACGACACCTTTCTTTGGGTCTAATCTTAAAACTGTAAAACAGAGCTTAAAGAAAGTTTAATAATTGAGATGATCCTAATTGATTTTCTTATAAGCTTAGTTCTGGAAATCCATTTTTTATATCACCATACTTTCTGTTCTGAAAAATAAATATTGATACTAAATTAATGAAATACAAAGTGTGGCACTGGCACGAGGATCTATTGAGACAGTATCAAAACAAATTTACTTTCATTACCGCTAACTAGAAAGTGTGTGGAAAAATCCATAAAGGAATATAATTCTTACTAACTAAACGTAAGCAAAAAAATGTAATACTTTCTCTGCAAATATACATAGGTAGTAGGTACAGATCCTTAGTAGATAAGTTATCTTAACATACTCCGAATAATTTTATTTAACTTGTTTTTATAACAATGTAAACATATAGATGTGAACTACTGACCTAACGGTTCAATATTTTTAAACATGGAACCTTGTACAGTCGCAGTGCAAATATTATGAATGATATTTTTTATTATTCGTTTTTTTCCAACATAGCTCATCGGTTTCATATTTATATTTTGAATTTAGAATAGAATTAAATGTGTACGGTATTTTTTTTTATTTAGCAATGATAATTATAGTAATGAGATATGTTATAGAGTTATTGTTTTGTTTCGAATAATTTTTTTTTCTTTTAATTACCTAATTAATAAAGATTTGACTGATGAAACTATACAAACTGAAAATTGTTCTGTTTATTAGATCACGTTTAGCTGAAACAAATAAATAGGTTATTATAATAACTGCTCTTTCCATGTGTCTTACCCAAAGTTCGAGAAGGAGAAAATGCCTAAGGCATAATATTTAAGTTTAATTGCATATTAATTTAAATAACTAAATAAAAAACAAGAAATAGTTTTGACTTATTTTTTCTATCTATTACGTCGTATGAAATTGGTAAATGTTTAGCCAGAGACACTTTACTTTTCGGTAATTGAGCTCGTTTCACATTTCGTCATCACCAGTTAAAGTTCAATGAAACTCAGATTAGAATGCATACTGGAAATTCCAAATCTTAATTTAATTCAGCAGACTAAAACTATCGATACAATCTTTATTTCTTTAGCGCGTGACTGTACATCTCAATCGGAGATCAGTGTCACACATTTGCAAGTATAAAACATGCGTACATGGTTCCGTATTAGAGAAATTGAACGTTTCCGAGATCTGGCCTAATACTATTACACTTAAAGAAAATCTTTGTTTGTTCATTACGATATAAAATAATCTTTTAATATTCTGAGAGTGAAATGAGCTTTATCTTTTGCACTGAAACTAGTATTCCCTCGAATAAAAAGATTGACCTTGAGTAGGCTGCGCGACGCCGCCGCGTCCGCGCACGCTGCTCATGAGGAAGAACCCCTCTGTGGTTCGAAACTAGTAGAACTTTTCTCAATTTATACACGTGAGTAACCCGCGATTTTTAGTTAATTTAGTATGTCTCACGTTAGTTATTATAAAAAAAGATTGACCTTGATTGATTTATGGGTTCATTCATACTCTTTGGTATAATCGGTGTGCGTGGTAATCTTCACAGTCATTTGACTTGCAGGGTACAAAAATTAATGGTGATTCCAGAACCTTTTTTCCCCTACTCAGTTATTTTTTATTCATTAATTAAAAAGGTATGGTTTAAGTTTTACCATGTAAAAAAATGTCCGACAAAACTATACACATAATTTGTTTCTCAGATCAAAACTATTACTAAGTTTACAATATAATTTATTTTATAAAAAATAATAGTGTACTATGTAAGTTAAATATTAAGTTAGAGTTATAAGTGTTATGCATATACAATATAAAATTTCCAAATCTAATTTTTGGTATACTATATATTTACTGCTTCGCACAAGCATCTAGCTCACGGAAATGTTGACCATTGGTTACAAAAGATATTGATTAATACCATATTTTAATTAACTTTAACAATAGATACTGTCTCTATATTGACTTAATCAATCTTAATTTTCTTATCTGCATACCAAACAAGCAAGTTTTGTTTCTTGAGGAAGGAGAATCATCTAATGACTTCTCACTCCTAGGGAGTGTCGGACTCTTACTGACTTAAAAACACTCCGTTCCTTCTCCTGCTCCAGGTTGTGGTCGCTGAAGCTTATTGCGCTTGCCCAGCAACCCTGCTTGAACATCAGCCAAAATGGGCCAAAGCAGGCTGACTGTTCAAAAAAAAAATGTCACTCAAATTAAAAACATCCGCACTTTTAGAGACTTGGTAAAAAAGTGTTGTATTTTATTATTTATTTATTTTATTTATCATATAAATAAACAAATTATATTTTTAAACATTTCTTAAAAATTAAAATCATTTAAAAATATAAAAAAAAGTGTCCCACCGGTATCGGGAACAGGGTCCAAGCTACCGGCAGTCAGGGCTCCAGAGAAAGAAACCTCCTGACAATACGAGCCGTGTCCAGGAGCACCACTTTCTGGACACGTATTCTATTTATTATTAGGTTTCATTTTTATCCCTATATTATTATAAATCCTCCAGGAGCATGACCTCATCGAGAGGAATGTTCCATACGGGTAAAGCCACAGGCAAAAGCTAGTGTTTTTACAAGCAAATACTTAATGTTTTTTTTAAATTACCAATATGTAGTTACTCTAATGGAAATGTACTGAGGTACTTTCACTTTTTTTGCTTATACATGCATGTGATAGTTTTTGTATTTCAAAGTCTCTTGTTAGAGGTGTAAGTTCATTATCGCTTGGCCTGATTCCGATCACGATGTTAGTAATTGTATAAGACTGTGTTTTATAAGACTAGCCAATGACGAAGACATTCTTCACACATAGGTACGGTACATATACATTTGTGTGTCATTTATTACTTTCAAGACCAGATATGCGGGGTTGCGGGGCAAAGTGTAGAAGAGCCATGCTTCGGCACGAATGATGAGTGACACCACGACCTCACAGAAAACCGTGTGAGTGAGGTTACCGGAGGCCAAATCCTTCCCCTCCCCGAATCCCTAAATCCCCAAAAGGTCGACAACGCAATAAAAAACTTAAACTATCTGAAGCGGAAGACAAAGACTTAATAAGCCTGAACCTTTTAAACTGCGAATACCAACCAGCCAAGCGTGGAGTATACTACGAAAGCTTATATTTGGATGTCCAGAAGTGGACTACCAGGAGATATTCTTAATGATACTGCCCTGAACTTTAGTTCAGGGCAGTATCATTAAGAATTTCTAAAGAAATAATCTAATTCTAAAGAAAACGCCAAAGTGAATCCAACAAAATTGTGAGCTCAACTGCCCAATCATGGAGCGTATTGAGACGCATTGTTGAACCAGCCCTTATGTTTCTCTCATCATCCATGAAGCTATTATAATGAGAATTGGATTAGGTCGATCAATCATAATACTGTAGTCTGTCTGATTCATGTACTGTCATAAAGAAGTATTAATTTTTGTGATATATCATTATCTTGTAATAGTAAATAAAAAAAATCTGAGACTAGGTATTTAAATTTCTGACACGGTAACCAGAAACCTGAATGAATAAACTGAGAATATGATAAGATATGAAAGTCTAATTTACTTTGTACTACTCTGTAGTATGTTATTATCGACAACAAACAAATAGACAGGGCCTCAATACACAGTGTTGATTTAGGAGCGTTTGGAAACTTTCCTCTTTTATTTTATTTGAAGGGGAAAATCATCAGATGTCTTCTTTCGCCCAGGGTAAGGCGAGAGGGAGTGTCAGACTCTAATTGACTAAAGACTTCCTCGTTCTTTCTCCTGCTCTACGCCAGGAATGCAGTGCCTTAATGCGCTTAACCCGCAACTCCGGCTTAACATTGGTCCTGTTGGATCCCACCTGTGGTGGTCTATTGATAATTAAATATCGAAAAATCCTTATAAATATGATCCACAAAGTTTTTTGCCAGTACCAATACAGGTTTGAAAAGAAAATATTGAATGTATTTTTTTTTATCAATTTACAGCTATCGCCTGGCTGGTGATACCGTTCAAAATGGCTGACCATGAGACCTTACTCCCGATCTACTCGTGGAGACTTTTCCTGGCTCTCTCCAGTATACCAGGGTTCATTTCTGGAGGATGGGTCCTCGCCCTCCCAGAGAGTCCGCGGTTATTGTCAGATACTAACAGAAGTGAGAAGGCATTGAAGATCATGGCTGACATTTACAAGTCAAATCACGGCACTAGTGCTGAATTTAAGGTATTTCTTTCTTTTGAGATCGTATGTACTTATGTTTCTTTAATATAGTTTAAGAATTAAAGGGTTGATGATGATGATGATGATAATGTTGATTATGGATCTTATTAATGGTGGCGATTACATGACGTAACCTCAAAGTAAATATATTAAAAGAAAATTGTCGAAGAAGTTGTCTAAAGTACTTTTTGTGTTGGGAAAGTCATTATTTGTCTTCTTTGGGTGGGGCGAGAGTGTCATACTCGTACTGACTAAAAACCACCCCGTGTTTCACCTGCTCTAGGCCGGGGCCTGCGGTATATTAATGCGCTTGACCCGCAACCCCGGCTAAACATCAGCCTTGTCGGGCCCCATCTGAGGTGGTCTATTAGCTCCTTACGTCGTAAATGTTCCTCTAAAAATTAAATTATATGAGTGAATAAAGGTAATCCGAATCTGATGGAGTATATCCACAGACACAAAAAAATATCAGCTGTTTATATTTCTCCAATACCACACAAAATTGGACTGGATGCAAATAAAACATGAAATTGTAAACTTCCAGATAAAGAAACTTATTCAAGATGAGGTGTTTGTAGGCAAGACCCTTAGCAGCGAAGAGAGTAGGACCAAGGTCCTATTCATGAGCGTGATCAAAGACTTGAAGACCTTCGTGTCCAAGAGTTATGCTGTCAAGTCCAGTCTGATCCTGTTCATGTTCTTTGCTAATATGGCTGCGTAAGTATTTTACTTAAAATCTTCTTTGAGTTCTTTATTGGAAGAACCCCGAATATGAATCTGAATACCTATGGAGAATCTTGCTTACACAGAATATTTTAGAATTATGTAGTTTGACTATGCAAATTAAGCTATCATGTCATGTATATCGATAGCAATAGGATTACTGCAATTTTTCTTTTTTTTAATGCGTCTGCATTTATTGTAATAATACTAATGAAAACATTGTCATCTCTGCCTCTTCAAATTTGCACAACGAATCTTTCCAATTATTTTTTATTTGATATCGTGGCAAATGTACGGAAGGATGACCTGATGATAAGCAATCTACGCCGTCCATTGACGACCGCGCAAACAGAAGATTCACGAGTGCGTTGATGCGCTTTTGGGGATTAGGGTTTCGGAGATTCAGAGATTGGGGGAAGGGTAGGATTGCCTCCGGTAACCTCACTCACACGGCGAAACGCGACGCTGTGATGGTTTCACGTCAGCTTTCTGTGAGGCCGAGAAATCACTCCATTCGAGCTGACCCATTCGTGCCGAAGCATAGCTCTCACACACTTTTAGTATGAAAGTTTATGAATTAATGAGTTCCATTCTCATTTTTCAGCGGTTTTGGCCTAAACATGTGGATCCCAGAACTTCTCCTCCGTATCCAAGGCCGAGAATGCAAGTTGGCTGCATCTGCCGCTAAACCAGAAAATGCAAGACTATTCAATGCCACCACCCATTGGAAAGATCTGAAATATGACTCATATGGCAAGGCAATCCCGGTCCCCGGCCTTAATGATAGCAGTAACTTTGACGATCATTTTGGGCAGGGAATTCCTTGTGATTCAACAATAGATTCAGAGGTGAGGAATTAACTTGTGTTTCGTTCTTTAAACGTTGATCTGGTCTAACCTTGAATTAGCTTAGCTATCTAAACAGATTGAGATGAAATATTTCATGACCCCTTAAGTAGCCAAAGCAAGTCTGCTTCCAGATTTAAAAAAAGTTGCTGTTTAAAAAAAAACGTGTTCCAAGAATATTTACTTGGCCCTACTAGAACAATAACTGTTCCATTAGTGGTCATCTATTATTCAAAATCTTCTCAGTTGAACTAAGAGGCCTTCTTCATAAATTTTCAGGTGTTCACATCAGGCCTGATCGTTGGAGCTTGCTGTGTCCTCGGCAATGCAGCATGTGCCATATTATGTGCTCGAGGAGGAGCCTTGGGAGTCCGTCGAGCAGCCATAGCCTGTACAGCAGTTTGTGCTCTCGCTAGTGCTTGTTTAGCAGCCACTGCGTGTTCCTGCTCCAGCTTCAACAAAATAGCCGTTGCAGCCGCTGCAGCGCTGAATGCAGCGTCTCTCAATGGAAATGTACTCTTAATACGACTTTTGCTGCATGCTCTGCCGGCTAGATTGAGGTATTTTTTCTTAATTTGAATTTTATCTATAACTGTTGCTTTGCGAAATGCACGAAAAGAAAGTTTTTTTAAGTGATAGGACGGCAAAATAGGTAATATATTACCTGATGATAAACAATTGGCGCCGCCAATAGGCACCCGCAACATCAGAAGTGTTTCGAATGAGTTGCCGGCTTTTAGAGGTTTTGGTTCTCGGAGATTTAAAAATGGATAAATCCCTAAATCTCCGAAACCGGGAGGGGTAGGATTGAGCCTCTATTAACCGCACTCACATGCCGAAACATAATGCTGTGGTCGTTTCATGCCGGTTTTCTGTGAAGCCTAGTTTTTCACTCCGGTCGGGCTGACCCAGTACCAAAGCTTGGCTCTCCCAACCTTTATTTTATTCAAACGAAATAAATTTTCTTCGTGGTTTTGTTTGATACATAGCTCAATTAATATTTCTGTCTTCAGTGGTCTAGGAGTATGTTGGGGCGCCTGGTGGGGCAGAGCTGGTGGCGTGGCCTCTAACCTGGCAGTAGGAGTGCTGTTGGACTTTTCTTGTCCTGCACCCTTCATTGCTGTAGGAGCTTTACTAGCGTGTGAGTATCTTATTAAGAACCTACTACACAACATCTTTATCTTACGAAATTAAACTTTAGTTTTGTCAAATTAGAGTAAATTTTCCATTGTATTTATGGTGGTCTCATCGAAAACCATTCAAATATGATTTGACTGCTCTATGTGATGGCTGGTCAACCGGCTACAGCACATCTTATGGCGGGTTCGATCCCTACACGGAACAACTCTTCGTGTAATTTGTATAGGTACCAGCGACAGAGGAGATAAAACCCTTGTGTTGTGAGACAATATTTTTTTTAACAAAAAAATTTTTTTTTTAATTTTTACGTTTTGGTACTAAGTAATTTTTCAATTAAATTGCTTGCGTAGAAATCAAACTTCATATGACTTATGTTGATGAAAACTCCTAAATCGATGCTTATATTTACTTTTGCTATCTTCACAGTATCTATTGGTGCCATAATGGTGTTGAAACTAGAAGAAGACAGAGAAGAACCGAGTCAGAAGAAAGAAGAAGATCTTGACCACGGACAGGAGAAGAATACTGGACTAGACAGATATATATCGACGTATATGTAGTTCCTAGTACAGTTACGTAGTCAAAACAAGAGAAAATTCAGTAAAACTTGGAGTATAAGGAATAGAGATGATGACAGATTAAGAAAATTAAAAATCTTTTTACTCCGTAACGTGTGTTTTTGGACACGCATTTTTTGATGTATCAAACTAGTTTTTAAAAGTAAATTACACTAAATGGTGTCATCACGCGATATTTCCAATCACATCATCAACCTATAAGTGCCCACTGCTGAGCAAAAGACTCTTCTTACAAGGAGAAGGTTTGAGCATTTTTCACCACGCGTGCTCAAGGCGAATTGACGATTTCAAACTTATAATTAGAATTTACAAGTCCAGGTTTTCTCACGGTGTTTTCTTTAACCATATGTCTGTGGTGTCTTGTGTGAACTTAGAAAGTACATATGACTCGGAAAAAGTCACATTGGTACTTGCCAGGTTTCGAACATCCTCGTGCCTTAGAGAAGTAGGTGCCTTAACCTTCAGATCACCACGATGTTTTAAATAATTATACCGTCAACCATATTTGATTGTGAAATAAAAGAAAAAATGCGTGTCCAGATTTTTGAATTATTCTAAATTAGGGACAAATAAAAGTCATCATCGCTAATGTGGTAATCCGTCCAGAAGAATGATAGGAACGCTATATTAAGTATTTATTTTTTGGTATCTGGTAGTACAGACTACACACTCCTTCTTAGCTGTCAGTTCAAAAAGAATGCAATCAGAATGAAAATTGAATCTTATGAGCTCAGGTTTTGGTTTATTTTGCATTTTTGTCTATTAAGCGGCTGTTTCAGATCTTTCGTATAAGTTATCGATTAACTCATGTCCATTAAAATTAAGTTCTGTATTTAAATTTATCTGGTACACACGGTTTGTTCAGATTGCGAAAAAGGTCTTGAGTTAACTTTACATAGTTTTTATTTTAGATTTGTAAAGGTAAAAAATCACTATCGATGTCTTGATCTTTGATCTTGTAAATCTGTTAAATAACAAAAGTATTCTCTTTTGATAGCTAGCAAAATATCTTATGAATACTAATACTGTAGCAAATGAGGAAGAGCCATGCTTCGACACTAATAGTCCAGCTCGACCGAGATACATATTAATACTCACAGAAAACCGGCATAAAACAATACGTCCATTCTGTTTCGCCGCATGAGTGTCCTCTCATCCCCAAATCCCCAAGTCCCTAACCTCCAAAAGACCAGCTTCGCAATTGCAATTCCTCTAGAGCGAGTGTCCAACGGCGGCACTGATTGCTTACCATCAGAATCTCCTTAACTTTTCAAAAGACCAAAAAATAACATGAATACCAATTTTTAAATCAGCTATTAGCTCCCACCAAAAATGTATACTCCTATTAACTTCTGAAGCTAGATCTTAACTACTTAAAGTAGTTACTTTACTTAAAGTACTTTACTTAGGAAATGTTGCCTTATTTACTGCGTACATGGATAAGTACTGTGTCTTATATGTTTACGTAATAATAGATCTTAAGGCTTGTACATAAGGTCTATGTATTGGAATTTAAACTATATCCTCCTTATTACAAAACAAAATTTATCATTAGTCTAAATTTAAACCATAGAGTCAGGTTTAGAATTGTGCGTTTTATTCGAACCTGTTTAAAATTCGAAATACAAATACTGGCTCAATGTTTTCGATTGATACTAAAGAAAAACCTTGTAATGTAATAAGGTCGTATATGTAAGTAATAAAATAAATGTACACTTAGCCCATTCCGTAGGTTAAGCAAACTTTTAAAAATGTAGTAGACAATTTTTCGTTTTTATTGACGCTGTTTGACCAATGAGAATGCTTATTTATTGTCACGTGATTGGCCAATATTAAAAAAAGGTCTTACTATGACAAAAGTGATATTTATATCAAACGAATCTCTATGCACGTAATATCAATGTACTTTTTTAATTTTAAAATTGGAAACCATGACATCAACGTACACAGGAGAAGACCTCAGGCAATTAATATCAATAATAAATAATTCGTCATTTGGAAGGTTTTCTCAATGAAAAGCATTGAGTATCTAATCAATAAACCCTTTGTAAAAAAAATACGATATTTTTGTTGGTTTTTGTATTTGTTTTAAAAGAATATTGGATTTAAAATCCATGCCTTATAAGCATTTTTAAAGTAAATTCAAACATATCAAAAATGTTTGTAAAAACTATTAATAAATAAGTATGAAAATAGAAAATATTAATTAGGTATTTATAAGTCGTAAAAATAATATTTAAGCAAAGTTTAAGTAGAATAAGATCTCGTAATAATAAGAATTTTGTATTTATTTTTAGGTAATCATAAAAAAAACTAATTCGACTGTTAATTTTTAAACGAAGATTAATATTTGAAGCATTTATAGCCTTTAAATAGCCGTATGCGTAATTTATAGCCGGTCTACTCAGGCTATAAATAATGGTTATGGCTGTTTAAGACCTATTCACATTGCTCTGTGATTTAAACAAATAATAGAAATTATTTAAGAGACGTTTGTAACGAACGAGTTATTTTAATGTAAAATAAATGTAATATTTTAGATAATCCTTTAAATTAAATGTTAAATAAATGATATTATTTATATTCATGCGTATTTTATTATTGAATTAATTTTAAGTGTGGGAGAGCCATGTTTCGGTACGAGTAGGTCGGATCGACCGGAGTGACATCACTGCCTCACAGAAAACCAGCATGAGCAACCCCAATCCCTCCCTAATCCCTAAATCTCCAAATCCCTAATCACCAAAAGGTCTGCAACGCACTCGTAACTCCTCTGTTGTTGCGTTGAAGGCATGCAAATTTGAATAGAGAGTTCACAGAATTTTAGTTTTTAATGGCCACGGAGAGAAGTAGCAATTAACGAACGAAAAAAAAATGAATGTATTCTTTCCTCTTTACGTTTTCTTTCTTAAAATAAAATAAATATTCCTAAAATAATTAACATTTATTTTATTAACAAATTTACACTGTAGAAGTTAATACAAATTTTAATTGAGATAATATTTAACTAATATAAAATTAACTTTTTTCATTTACAACTCACAACCTAACTACTTAAATATTAATTTCTTTAATTAATTTTACTATGAAAATTGGTATTATTATTTTTGCTTTACAAGCGCCATCTATTGAGTACTTCAACACTTAATTCGTTTATACGAAATCTTAGCATAATGGAGTTTAACAAAACGTGACACGATTATTTGATTTCACAATTGAATTATATAGCTAATAAGCACCATTTTTATTAATTAACGTATCAAGATTAATAAGAGAATTAAGAAACAGAGCCAACTCATTCCACTATCACAGTTCTAGAAGAAAACATTCGTTATATAGTTGATCTTTGGAATACTGTCGTAGTCACACTCATTTTTTTCACAATTATTAATGGTCGCCGCAGACGAGCCACCATGCACTATCACTGTAGGTATGGCATTTTCCATGTAAGTAGTTAATATAATAATATCTCGCTCGGCTAATCAGGCTTACCTATCAAGGTAGCTACTAGCTATCAGAAGTGGCCACATGCTTCTTCAATGAAAATTTTGTATGGCCTCGCCTCTCAGGAGATGGTTGCTTTCCTGCCCCCTAAAACCCCGCGCCAGTCGGTAAAAACTACCATACTTTTCACTAGAACGAGGTCGTATTTATTTAGTAACAATTTGATTTGTAGAAGATATGTATTTGAATTTCTCCCTACACCATCCCAAAAAAGACAATCACATCACAATAATCTTTGCTTCCACTTCCAGTTTCTGGTAGCGGCGTTGTTTGGTTGTGCCCTACTCCAAAAAGAGGGCCTGATCACCAAGTCGTCGACACATTAACCTTTGTTCAACCCTTTTAGTTTCTGGCGTTTTTTAGCAGTGCGCGGCAGCCCGTTTGTCGCGACCGTTAAAGTTCACAGAACCTTCATAACATATTACCTACATAATTTTTGACTAAATCTAATATTTTGTTTACATATCTTATACACTCACAATTTCTATATCTTCAAACATTAACACTATAACTGTAAACGATATAAAATAAATCACAGATATATGGAGACCTAGAGAAGTGGATATCCTTTTTTCCGTAACATTTGATTTAGCGTCGAAAAGACCAAGATTCCAAAGCGATGTGACTGCAGGATTTCTTTTGTCAAATATTTCAGATGTTAATCGTAGATAGACTAACACCCGGTTCCTGAAAGGCTTGTCGACGCTAAAATTAACTAATCTCCTGTTAAATCTCTTGTCAAGTCATCTGATCGGTTGTTGATAATTCAGTCAACCAATCAGATGACTTGACAAGAGTTTAAATTGATTTTAACATTGATCGGCCTTTCGGAAACTCCCAGATACATGACATTTAAAAGCTAGTCAATAGAAATAATTTATCGAAAGCCAATGTACCAATAGGAAGCAGAACATTCGATTTTCTTCTTCGGTCTTTTAAAAAGAATCCATACCCTTTTTCAACTCTAAGTCAACAAAAAGATATGCTATTTGTAGAGATAAATGTTTATCATCAACACTGTTCAGGCTCGTTGCTATCCGTAGATTTAACCTTTGCATTATTCAACATTTTCACCCTTTCATTGACATTTGTGTTTGAAACTGCTGGCTTGTCTGGTGGCAGGAACCAGGCTGCTACTGCACTAGCTGTAATTGGGGAAAATGAAGACAAATTTAGTTATATAAAACTCTCTAAAACTCTAACTATTTTATACAGTATAAGCTTGTACATTTCAAAACTTATTGCGCTGTAAGAACGCTGAAAGTAATTAAAGGAATGAGGGTATCTCGATACTTTTTCTGCTGTCAGGCAATGCTTTGTATGTGTCCGGCCCAAATACCGAACTATTATTAATTTTAGTGTGGATTACGCTCAAACAAAGTTTGCTGAACTGAAAATTGAGCTCAAAAAGAAGCACTAAACGAGAGGACTGGAAACCAATATTTCATCTGTTACGTTTTTAAGAATAAATAAACCAAAACATAGGTACCAATTAAATATAAATCGTATATGAGTTTTTACAGGTGGTTGGGCCTGACGCTACAGAGCTGCCAACTCACGGGGAACATTTCAGAATACCCATATTCGGAAGCTTCGGACAAACACAAAAAAAAAGATCTTTTAAAATTTAGAGAATCAAAAAGAAAAACTTACTTAAAACAAGAAGAGACCACAAGTAGAAGGTGACCTGGCAGTGGTGGAATATAAGGTTTCCAACTACGTTGATGCCGATGAATGTACTGCTTCGACCCACCATGATACTGAGGCAGGCAGCCATGCCCCTGCAATAAGAACCGAGTTTTCGATAGTGAAGGATACATGTAAGATTACTACCTAAAAGCTTTTATATGATTTCAAATTAACAACTGATCAAACTTAAGTATCTTGTTTGAAGCTAAATCTACAATTTAAGGTTTTATTATACATATTGTTATATTGTATACATATGGTCATAGTGCCAGACACGAATGGGCTGCCTGATTTAGTGGTACCACGCCCTCTCCGAATCCACTAATTGCTTACCATCAAGTGATATTTCTGCCTGTTTGTCGCCGCCAAAAAATAAACATGAAGGGTAATACCCTTAACTTCACATCAAATACTCACCTATAAGAAGTAGGATATATATCCACGAAGTAAGAGGCCAGGATGCCCATACCCAAGCAAGTACAGGTAAAGACCATGAAGAAGAACACGCTGGAGATAGGCTCTGGTACCAAATTGAGGCAGGTCCCACTAATGGAGGATAGGCAGAGGATGCAGATCAGCACTATTCTTCTTCTATTTTGAAGGTAGGAGATGAGAAAGTTGAAGAAAGCGAAGACTGATTGGGAGGCAATGAGAGTTAAGATCACGTTGTGCTCTACGGTGCCCGTGCAGACTTCGTGGGTCTGAAATGCAAAATACTTTTTATTAGTGGTCTGGTAAATGATTTGTTTTTATTGTGTGGTGAAAATTCAAATTACTCTCAACTCTCGACTCTCACCAAGGGTGAAGCGAGAGGGAGTGTCAGACTCTTAATGACTAAACGGCCTACCGCGGTACCAAATTGTGCATGCCCCGCAACCCCGGCTGAACATAGCCTTGTAAAACCTAGTGGATCTTTGAGGCATTAGGTTGAGAATTAAGAATCATAGATTTTTCACCACTATCATAAATTCATAAAAAACGTTATGTAGTTACTGAGATGTAAGTTCACTTTTACTGAGGTAAAAGAATATGAAACTTACAATATTCTTTGTAGAATTTCCAATAGCTAAGGGCTTGGTGCTGATCAGCTCACAAATGTTTCCAGTCGCTGTTCCGCTGTCCATTGAGAGCCTGATCAGGTTTAGGATATATGGGAGCCACACTAAGAAGCTATTGTTCCTGTTGACGAAGAAAATATCGAGTTATTTATAGGCACAAAATTGAGGACATTTGTTGATTGACTTATTTAAAGCAACAAAAAGAACGTTCTCTACTTTTAATTCCCTCAAAATATTTCTCGACGGACAATATACTAGTAACATAAAAAATACATTATTAGAAATATATTTCTAAGTTTGAAAAGCACATCTGTTGGCTATAGCAATTCGAGAATATTCCACTGCCAAAATTATACCTACAAATATTTTATCGTCTTATCATAAAGTAACGACTTGAGATGGCCACCAATAAAAGCACTTATTTGGCTTACAGATTTTTTTTCTAAAAATTATCGCCAATTTGAGGTTAGTATACATAGTTACAGTATGAAACCTGGTTCTCACGTGATGTACACGACTGCGACGATGTAGAACAGCTGTGCACTCCTCCATACGTAGGGAGGTCTGAAGAGGGGAGCACTTTGCTCATACATCGCTCTGATGAGGCTCATCTGCTTCCTTGGCGTATAATCTCCTAAGCTTAGGGAATGTACCTGGAAAAAAATTGTTGGCAAAGTTATCATTGAGCCTTTTTGGATATTTTTTCTCGGTTCCATTACTATTTTTGGGTTTCTCAACCTTTCCCGTCTGTTCCATAAAGTGCTACATTTTTTAAAATTTTCAATATCGATCTTATAGATTCGCTTATGCAATCAGTCAAACCATTCAGATGTAAATCTAGCTCATTTTTAAGTCGAGAATTACTTCTCCTCCTAATATATGTATCGCAATAATCTTCAAGCAATACATTTTACTTACAGTGTATTCTTCTTTAGAACCTCTATGATTGACATTGTAGATATGCCTCAATACATCCAACGCTTCATCGCTTCTGCCAGAATTGAAGAGGAATTTGGGAGATTCGCAGAAGAAATAAATAGCTAGTGCTCCTATCCCCGACGGTAGAGCAAGAACCACGATGAGCAGTCTCCAGGGCTTGTAGACTATGTTTAACCAGGACAGTTCAATCGCGAAGTCCAGTTTTAAGGTTGGGTAGGTCAGAACTGTAAATGAGGAAGTCGGTCAAGTTTAATTGGTATCTGTTGCTTATGTGTATGATGTAGTGGTCGGGTGATCTGGTAGCATTTTTGGGTTCACATAAAAGATGAGACGAAGATAATTTTGGTCAAAGAATGAATTTTGGAAGTCAAGAAGACTCTAGTAAATTAAGATAAAGTAGTCAGTGAGCACATTGTGCTTCTTGTATTCAAGCACCGATAAATTGGATAATATAGAGAAAGAAATGGCTAATACTTATAGAATTTGTGACAAATACATATTAAACTTTGTAATATTTTCTGAAAGTTTAAGTACTAATTACTAAAATAATGAGTGCTACTTCTAAAAACTACTTCTAAAGATAGAGACACAATTTGTGACACTTACTGCCAGCTACAGCAGGAGACAGTAGAATCAGGCAGGTCATGAGCAGCATGTAGCGGTTCCTCACCCTTTGTATACAGGACTCACCTACCAACGTGTAAGTGGCAGAGTTGGCGGCACAGGCACTGAAAAACAATTGCCAAAATGAAAGTCAATATTGGAAAAATTAAACGTTTTACGAGTACCTATCTTATATCTTATAAATTGGCGGCCCGTGCTTCGCACTATTTTTCGACCACCTTGATGTCATGATCTATTTTGTATGCAAACCGCCATCGCATCGAAATGGTTGTTATTAGCTGATTTTTCCACAACGGTATTATTATTTTTTAAATTTTAACTTCGTTCATTAAAACCTTCTCCAAACTTTCTTCTGGCTTTAGCAAGCATTGCCAATAATTATTGGAATATTGCAAGTCTTTTTGTGTTTATCTACTTTAATGTATGTATATGTATATAATGTGTATCTAGAGTAAGTTTATAGGTATAGACTGTCAAGATTTTTTTTTAATATTGTAATACCATTCTTGCTTTCTCATCTTCTGATAAAGTTAAAGTGTTAGGTACATTAAGATGTATGAATATTTTCTGGCCAGTGCACCAAAGACAAAAAATAATTATAAAGTGTATGTTACCCAATCTATTACCCAAAATTAAAACTTCAATGAACTTGGCTATCATATATGTGCGAAACATTTAAATGAAGACTAATGAAGAGGTATCCATGTATACAAATCGACACCACCGCCTTCCACGATCTTGCATACGAAACAACCTAAAAATAGTTCATCAAAAACATTTCCACAGTTTGTTTTCCAGAAACTTCCTTCCAATGGACAGATGACATTCATTATTAATGGCGAAATATGGCACGTACTGCTCGACAGCCGCGCTTCACAATTAAACGGGTCAAATTAATAAATTCCATGCATTGCGGGAAATCATAACCATATTGATTGTTTATGCTGATACTTCTTAGGAAATGTAAAAGAATTTTATATTATTATCCCTAATTATCGCTTAAAAAAGGAAATCTTAAAAAAATATTGAACGAGACAGTTGATATTATACCCACCATTTTAATCCACTAAACGATCGTAGAAGTGAAGGCTTTTATACTTTATTAAATTTTCTTAATTTTAAATGCTTCGTGTGGTTATGCACAGATAAGAAAATCTAGAAGCCACAGATTTAATTTTATCATTAACAGATAAATATATACTTACAAACAAACACACAGAAACTTGACGAGCCCTAAGAAAAGCCAGTGTGGAGCTAGACTGCTGATGCAGGAGAGTATGAAGGACAGCAACAGAGGGATGACGAGGGTAAACCGACGTCCCTTGGTGTCGGAAACGTAGCCCCATAAGTATGAGACGAGAAGAATACCTGGAAAAAGGCAAAATAACATATTTTGTACAGAAGCCAAAGTTCTGGAAACGGGCATAGATAATAGGTAAGCAATCAGCGCTGCCCATTGACACCCAAATGATCGAGCATGAAACCTTTAATTTTTCAATTCTTCAATATCCCATCCTTAATTACGAAATCCCGTGTGGCTTAGCTAAAACGGGATTAGCCCCAAGGGACAACGTAATGATACAGCGAGCGTCTCAAATGCTCAAATGATGAAAACGGAAAATAGTTGGGTGGTTGAATAATAAGTATTATAAATGGTTTTAAACTACCAGTCAATTACAGCAAATTTAAACCTAGCATTACTATCATTTTCATAATTCTTATTAGTCCGTAATATTTCACTGTTGGCTTCCACGATTTAACATTTTTGTCAACACTCTGTGTCAGTTTTATCCTAATTTAGTAGCTTCCTAAAAGACACTATTACAGCTTGCACAGCTTTTACAGTTATATGCATGCTTAGCAGATTGTGGAGAATTTACTTCAAAAGGTTCAAGTGCCCAGGAAATCATAAAATTAAAAACAAATGCCCATCTTCGTTTGTCTTTTTGAAACTTTGTATTAAGTGATCTTATTTTTTTTCTACTAGTTCGTCTGCAAACTATAGTCATTTTCACACTAGATTACATTTAGACCTTAGTATTATGTAGCCCAGAGGTCTAAGAATCTAATTTTTTTATGTAAAAACTAGAAACGAATCAACATAATCTTACTCAAAGAAACATCTTACCAACAAAAGGTAAAGATGTGAGGATCCCTTTCTGCACGACGGTCAGTTGAAGGTCACAAGCTGCTGCCACCACCAGACTGAAGCCGAACAGGTCTATTCCGATGGCCAGGAGTATGAGGGAACAGGTCATCACGAGCAGAATATTATACAGGCCGTTACCTAGAGAAAAAAGCAGAAAACATTAAAAAGACAAGTGCAAAGAATTTCAATGAAATCTTTAACACAGTCACCACACATGCCCCAATCTTAAACGAGTATTCGGAATAATTTCAATGCATAGGTAGGTGACATGCAGACTGTTTTATGCGATTGGAGCGTGTGACGGGCCTACGGATTACCCTAATGGTAAACAATCAGCGCCCCTCATATACTGCCGCAATAACAGAGGAGCTATAAGTGCGTTGCCGACTTTTTGGGAATTAGGGATTTGGCGTTCATAGGTAGTTGGTAGGTTAAGATTGGGCCTCCGGCAATCTCACACCGGTTTTTATAAGGCCCTTGTATCACTACGGTTAAGCACAAGCATGGCTCTCACATAGTTGAATGATACACAACAAGGTTTAAGTTTTAGGTTAAGTATATGTTTTGTATAAACCAGAAAATGGATCCCTAGTTAGTTTCCTAGTCACGCTTGCATCTACTCATCAAGAATCAATACAATAAAATATCAGGCTGTGAATGTTTGTTACTCAGTGGCTCTGTCACTAAGTGTTCAATTGCATCATTTAATAATATTGATGTACCAGTAAATCATTCAAGATCAAGTTCAAATAATTTATTTGTATCATCAATAACTGTTGTTTGATATCTATTAAACATTGCTATCCTATCTTTGTTGGGAAACAGGAGTATTGTTACGGTGTCTTTTCTACATCAAAATGCATTTTTCACTACTCTTGAGTCATCATTTCCCCACTGAAATCAACAAATTCCGACCAAAACCGACTCTTATTAACTAAAAACCACCCGTTTCGTCTACTGACCCATGCCGAGATAGGACTGCACGCTATTGTGCTTTTCCAACAATCAATAAATATTTTCCCTGATCTTTTTTACCCACTTAAATGAGTACTTCGTAGAAATCAGATAAACATCTTATTACAACGCTATGAGCTCAAAATGAAGTCCACATTCGAAAAAATACCTATAAATTAAATAACAATGCTAATATCTAAAAAACAAATGATCCTTGGAGTTACAATAGAATCAATTTTGAAAATCATAGCAGTAGTTAATATCAAAAAGTCGTCCATACTAATTAACAATATTAAAACAATTACATTATAAAAAGGTATAGACCGGTTCACAAAATAGATGGTGCAACATTGTAAATTGAACACTAAGAACAAAAGCTTTCAAATCAAAATACAAATATCGCAGAGCAATGACCTAAAACTCAAAATATAAAGTGCAAAACTAAAAACACAATTTTCCTCAATAAATAAAGTTTGTCAAGAAGAGAAAATAATGTAAATAACAATTATAGAAGCACATAGAATGTTTACACAACAATCTTACATACGTGCAAGAAAACAAATTTTGGACGCCTCCCAAAATCATCATTATGACAAGCAAATTCAAAAAAATAATTACGAAATCACTATCGTTATTTTAATAGTAATAGACAAAGGAAATATTATAAGGATATACACGAAAATAATCCGTAAAAATTCCATAGAAATGGTTAAAATCCCATTTAGAAAAAATTACCGAAAATGTTTATTGAGGTCTTTTGTACCTGTTTTGTCGAGGGCATCTTCGAAGGTCGTTGGGGCTTCTTCACTGTCACATTTGGTGTCCATGGTACCATAGAGTCACCCACTACACTTCCCTGCTTATAAAGTACTGAAAGCTACACGCGCGTGTATTTCAAAGTCAGCGTCGGATGAGCGTACAGTTAGCTGAACAAACGCTTCAGTTGGTTCCCGAAATACAATAATTGCGTTTCTTTTACAAGAATGGTTTGCAAAATAGTATTTTGTTTCACTTCATTTTTTACATAAAGATTCTTGTTATTCTCACCATTGTTTTTAGTTATTTATAAATAGATTATGATTATAAATTCATGTGGATTTTTAGGTGAATTTTTTTTTATATCTTGTTGCAAACTTGTGTATTTTATTTATGAGATAAAGAATAACATTTTAATTCTCTATTGTAGTGTACTTTTTGTAATAGTATTTTTTTTAAGTTAGCGTTGTAAGTTCTAGTTAGTGTTACGATAAATAGTCACTTATAAATCTAGGTCTATTAAAACCACCAATATAAAATATTAATGAAATCATCAACGAAGAAATTAATTACAAATAAATATCGCAAAACATTTTCTCTGTACGCCACACTTTACCATGACTGAAAACAACTTCAGATCAACCGCTGAAATCTACGTAAACATCGAACGAACTTCATTGCACTATATACATTGCTTGCTACACACGAACACTCTTATTAAACATGGTTACCAAACCAGCAATGGTGGTCAAAAAATGGTGACGACAATTTGATCATGGCAGATTGCCAATAAGGAACAAAATGTATAGACAAGGTCAAGAGACAATTTTACGTTCATATACATCACTGCTAATGATCTACATTTTATTAAATGAAACTGTGCAACTTAGGTTCTGCTTCACAAGGTTCGAATAGCTTATGTTTTTTATAGGAGGCAAACGAGCAGACGGATTACCTGATGGTAAGTGATAACCGCCCATGGACACCGAAATCTTTTCTGGTCCGCAACACCAGAGGAGTCACAGGCGCGTTGCTTGCGTTTTAAGAAGGACAGCGCCTTTCTTGAAGTTCGTATCGGTTCGGAAATAACGCCGGCGAAAGATCATTCCAAAGTATTGCTGTGTGAGGCAGAAATTTTAGAGGAAAAGTTGTTGATTGCCAACCATCTATACCTATATAATGAGAATACCTTAGACCAATGGATCTATAGGATGTACTAGATACATTTAAAAATATATAATTATTCATTCGTAGGAACTGTGTGAAATGAAGATTTTGAAACTGGAGCTAACATAAAAAAATCGTTATATTAAAACATCATATACGTTCGATTTTCGAAAAACGTTTGGTAACGTATATGATGTATATCAATTAACTATTATCAATTCAACTCAAATAAATTAATTTAAATGTCATTATTTTAATCCTTTGAATTCATTTTCCAATTAGTTGTTTATAAGTAAAGAAATACGTATTCATAAAAAATTGGCTAAATAAAATGGCCTATATCCTTTAGGTAAACGTCAAATAATTTATCCATCAGTTCCACAGATAGTAAACGAAAAATATGTATAAGTAGTACATAAATATTATGTTATCTGTAATAGAACCTGAAATTAGTCTACGTATATCATAGTTATCAACATTATTACTTTTTCTAATCTGTAAAATAATACGTGATAGCCAAATATTTAGGTCGAAAATACTACTATTCTAGGTACTAATCCTACTAATACTATAAACGTGAAAGTTCGTGAGAATTTATGTATATATGTATGTTATTTTTTTACGTAAAAACGGCTGAACCGTTTTTTTGTGAAACTCTGGATAAACACATAGGCTGCTTTTTATCAACAATCCACGCCGGCAAAGCCACGAGCAGAAGTTAGTTTCCTAATAATTATGTAATGTTCCTAATTCTTTGGGGCAAATCAATAATTATGGAGACACACAGTCTCGTTGTTTGCCCTGGTCTCGGACCCTGGACAGCTGCCAAGTTCAACACCCTAACTTACTCACATCATACATTAAAGAAAGGCTATTGTCTTATTTGTATATAAGACAATAGCCTTTCTTTCCGACCATCTTTCAAATAAATAGTTACTTTTTTAAACAAATATTTTTTTCATGAGAATCTAATTTGTTGTATTTAGTTCCCTCAGTAGGTTTTAATAATTAAAGTTTTTTTTTTATAAAATTAGGAAAGGATGTTAGTGTTCAGGTGGTATTTACAGAACTTTCATTGGAAGGGGTCGTTAATTATTATTTATTTGACATTAAAATAAATATTTCATCTTTAAGTTCAAACAATGAATTACGTCATTACTTATCTAAGAAGCTACAAGAAAACTGGGTATACATTGCATGGTTCTTTCAGTCAAATTCAATCAATAAAAATGAATGCTAACTGACTCTTTTAGTCTTCATAAACTTGACAAGTATGACACTGATCTCAAGCATTTAAAATACTAACAAAAGTCGTATCTACATTATAATCACACAATTTATAGTATTAAAAAAGGGTAGGTAATCAGCTATAATAGAGTATTTCTTCCATAACATGTAACCTTGACACGTCGTAACAGTGAGGTCAAGGTCGGGAGCGACTCCATGGCCCCGGCCCCGGCTTAATGGGACCTTGAAACATGGACAAGTAATGATGATCACAAATATTTATATTGAACCCTTAGTCCATTTTGTACCTACACAAAAAGTCTTCTTTACTATAGATTTCGCCTAATTTCAATTTACTTATATAATTTTTATTTTTATTATTCTTAGATTATTTAGACATTTATTCATATGGTGAATGAAAAAACTGTGGGATAACCTGGTCTTCATTTGAAAATTATAAGTTCGAAATCGCCAATCTGTCTTGAACAAGCATGCTGATTATTTCTCACATCTCCTTTGTATGCAAAGAGGGCTTTTCTCAACATTTGAAGGCTGCTGCTTTTTCTTTTTCTACCTGTAGCGGCACTATCACGTCGCTACATTACTTAGATACGATAGAGATAAGACATACATGTTAATTGTTGCACGTTTGTTAGGATAGCTAAATCTGAAAATCTCACGCATCTTCTTAGTATATAAGCACCAGCAATTAAAGTAATAAACAGACCTTAACCATCTACAGTCTCATTATTTACCTTGCCACGAAGTCTGGCAAATTGGTGACCCCGACGAAGAACAATCAACATGACTCATTCACCCTGCAAATCAAGCAGCAGCCAACAAGAAGCCTTGGAGATATCAGCCGGAACCGGAATTTTGGAGGGACCAACCCAGATTATGGTTTAAGCAACTAGAAGCCATAGTAGCACCACAGAAGCAAGGAGACGATTACAAGTACTATACGGTCATTGCAAAACTGCCAAAAGAAGAAATAATACAGGTTAGTGACCTCATTACTTGCCCACCGCCAATAGAAAAGTACAAGGCTATCAAAGAACGCCTAATCAGTTGCTATGAGGAATCAGACCAACGTCAGCTCCAAAAATTATTGTCTGAAATGGATCTCGGCGACCAGAAACCATCACATCTTCTGCGCAAGATGCGGACCCTGAGTAACGGAAATATCAGCGACGAAACCATCAAACTTCTATGGTTGAGGCTTCTGCCACCATCAGTGACTTCGGTTCTAGCAGTCACAGAAGACATAGATGTGAACAAGATGAGCCAGATCGCGGACAAGATATTAATAAATTCAACACGTACAGAGGTGTCAGCTGTAAACGGAAACAAATCTGGCGACGATACAATGTCATGCATACTAGCACAGTTAGCAGAAATGCAATTGGAACTAAATGCAATTCAGCAAGGTCAAAAAAACTATCGACGCAGCACTCAAAGTTATTCCAATCGTCGGCATTTCCTACCACAGTCAAGTTCAAGAGAAAGAAGGCACTTTTGTTTTTACCATGGAAGATTTAGAAAATATGCACAAAAGTGTGTTCAACCTTGTGATTGGAAACAGAATCTCAACTCAAGGAAACAGGGAAACTAATTGAAGCACGGACAACGGCGGAACTCTGTGCTATTCACCCGTCCAACCGCCTCACTATTACCGACCGAAAAAGTGGTATGAGATTTTTGATTGACACGGGAGCAAATATTTCAGTTATTAGCAAGCCACAGAGACATTCACTAATACAAGATGAACAATGTATACTTTATGCCGCCAATGGTACAAAAATTAAGACATATGGTGAAAAAACACTCTCTTTAAACTTCGGGCTACGAAGAAACTTTGTATGGAACTTTGTCATCGCCGATGTAACACAACCGATTATTGGAGCAGATTTTTTAGAGCATTATAAGCTATTAGTCGATATAGCTGGTCGAAAACTCATAGATAGGGTAACTGAGCTGACAACGCCCGCAACCCTGATCAAATCGACGCAGCAAACAATCCGCACTATTAACATTGAGACGAATCCACGCATTACTCAACTATTAAATGAATACGAGGATATTACGAAACCAGCCTCCCTCCACACTACTCCAAAACACAACAGAGGCCGAAAAAGCTTTTGATAAATGCAAGGAAAATATAATGAACGCAGTATTAACAGTTCACCCCTCTCGCACCGCCCCTTTGGCACTTATGACGGACGCCAGTTCGACCTGTGTTGGCGCAGTTCTGCAGCAGAAGTCAGGACGTAATTGGGAACCATTAGGATTCTTTTCAAAGAAATTAAGTGATACTCAACAAAAATACTCGACATTCGACAGAGAGTTGCTCGGAATATATATGGCAGTCAAACATTTTCAAAGGTTAGTCGAAGGAAGAGAATTTACTATCTTTACAGATCATCGACCTTTGACTTACGCATTTTCCCAAAAACCGTCATCTAATGATACGCCACGGCGAATACGACAACTGGATTTTATTTCACAATATTGTACCAACATTCAACATATAGAAGGACGTGACAATATTGTAGCAGACGCATTGTCACGGATAGAACAAATTGATGTGCCATCACCGATTAATTATGCTGATTTAGCAAGATGTCAGCATGATGACCAAGAATTATTACGACTTCGTAATAACAAGAATTTAAAATTTTCAAATATCAAGGTTCCGGGTTCTACTGAAGTCATCGCCTGTGACATATCTACAGGAAAAAATCGCCCCTATTTACCAGAAAAATTTCGGAGACAAATTTTTAATGTCATGCATGGACTGAGTCATCCTGGGAAGAGAGCTACTAGGAAAATGATAACTCAAAGATATTTATGGACAAGTATGAATAAAGATATAAATGAATGGGCAACCAAAGCTCCAAAGATCAAATCGTATATAACTCCGACAGTTGCCTTAATCAAAATGAAGCCGACCATCTCAAAAGTCTTGTCCTGGAAGAGCTACGGTGGACGAGAAACATTGCAATTGGACAAATCCTCATCACAATTGGCATCCTTCTTCTCTACGGAATACTGAAGACCTTAGACAGAAGAGTGAAAACAATAGCAAGAAACAATCAGCACAAATGCAGTGGATAGTTCATCGACTGCCGCCGCCGTCACAACAAAGGCAGCAGTTTTTATTTCCTTCGAATTAGCAACAATGACATTACATTACGCATAGGATGTAATTTATCAGCAAGGTTAAGCTATTATATAATTAGGTACATACTAATTTTTTTCAATTTATATGTTAATTATTTTTAAAAGGGGGGAGTATATGTAGCGGCACTATCACGTCGCTACATTACTTAGATACGATAGAGATAAGACATACATGTTAATTGTTGCACGTTTGTTAGGATAGCTAAATCTGAAAATCTCACGCATCTTCTTAGTATATAAGCACCAGCAATTAAAGTAATAAACAGACCTTAACCATCTACAGTCTCATTATTTACCTTGCCACGAAGTCTGGCAAACTACCCATTCGTAGTTCGTACTTTTTCTATTTCTACCCATTCGTAGTTGTTTATGAACCAACTAACAAGCTAAGCAAAAATTCCTGGCACAACAATAAAAGTAAACGGTCACATACTATAACCAGACATCCATAAATTATGCCTAGTTATAAATTAATAAGACTGTCAACACAATCAGACTACACATGGGATTAATTAATGTGTTTTTCTTTTACTAATTAAACAAGCCAGTTGTGTTCATTATAACTACATAGTTGCATGACATGTGTGGTTTTTTCCTAGATATTCTTCCTTATGAGTATGGAGAAAATTTGTCAAATTACCCAAAACCTTATTGAAAACACAAACGATATTTTAGTTTATGCTTAGTTTTGGGAATTATTCTATTAGACTTACACGTACATTATAGTGAAGCGCCTTTACAATAAACGAACGCAAGTGTTCAAACTTCATATTGCTAAAACGTTTACATCAGGCGCTGATCACATACAAGGTCGCTGAAACCACGTAACTCACTTTGCTAAGCGGAATACATTAGGCGCTCGATATTTTATTTAACCTTATCTTTAATAACAGCCAAAATGGTAGAGTAAACATCTTAAATCACTTAGTTTGAAATACTTGCACGTTTCTCTTGTTAGCTAGGGATTATTTTGTGAATGTAACTAATGATAGACATAAATAGAATACACCCAAGATGTAATAAGAAATAATCTTTAAGCACACAGAAATTATAATATTAGTTGGTTTTTAATGTATGTGTAGCCTAGTAAGATATTTATATTAGGTATTATAATGATTGTCCTGTGACATGCCTAGTCTTAAAAAACTTGTATCTACAACCGTTGTTGGTAAGAATGTATTTAAATGAGCTAGGTAGCTTCTAGAAAAATAACAATACGTAAAATTTGTTAAATAATGCATTCTTAAAAATGAAGATGCTGTTAAAAACGCATTTACTGTTAAATAAATGTTTATTTTTTTATTATTTATAAGTCGGAGAGCCATAATTTTTCAGGGAGTTGCAGATGAACCGGAGTTACACAAACACGACCTCAAAAAAAAATTTGACGTGATACAAAACTTGCGTTGTCATGTCAGTGAGGTAGTGAGGTTACCGGAGGCTCAGTCCTTTTCCTTCCTTTTCCCGATCCCTAATTCAACAATTCTCAAAAACCTAACGCCTTTTTGGGGGCGGCAACGCTTACCGTCAAGTAAAAGCTACAGGTATAGCTTTATCCACTAGAAGAAAAATGAAGGAAATGCTTTAATGCTACCAAAAAGTAATTTAGTTACCTGTCTTGTAGCCAGAAAAAGTATTACTTTTCTGTATTGATAGAAGTTTCGGTTTCGTTAAAAGAAAAAGACCTTTTTTTTATTATATTATGATGATTATTCATCAGCCCACTGCTGAGCAAAGGCCTCTTCTCACACGGAGAAGGCTAGAGCATTAAACACCACGTTTGCTCAATGCGGGTTGTCGTTTTCAGACTTATTATTATAAATTATAAGTCCAGGTTTCCTCACGATGTTTACCTTCACCGTATGTCAGTGGTGTCTAAATAATCATAGAAAGTGCATATAACTCGGAAGGAGTCACATTGGGACTTGCCAGGTTTCGAACCCACACCCTCATGCATGAGAAGCGGGCTCCTTAACCTCCAGGCCACCACGACACCTTAGTTCACTAACTTCAAAAAAAGCGATGACGCGATCATCCTTTATTAATTCATCAATAAACCTCATTTCTAATACTACAAAGGTACTTACTCCGCTTCTCCAGTTACTTTTTAATGAGAATTTCCTTTTTCGAATTAACTAAGTACTTTAACCTAGATGTTGGAATTATTTCCTCGGAATATGCTCATCTTGTTACCTTATTAGTTGATTCGATAACCACTTGCCTACTACGCTGTGTGGTCCTCATCTTGCCGGTTGCTATAGTAATAAAGCAGTACAGCTCTGTTGCTCTCTCATCGTCCTGGGAGGTCTCTGATTGAGTTTGTTCGATTTGTTCTATGATTACTAAAAGTAATAGTAAGTGGGTAGTTTCCGAGGTCAAAACTAAATTAATTTGACTTTTCAATTCGTACAATAAAATATTGAAAGATAACTATACTTTTATTCATCGATCGATCGATACCCTACACTAAATTTAAGATATTTTTAAAGGAATATGTAAACTATTTGACGCAAAAAAAACTATAGACGTCATCTCTCAGTTTTTCATAAAAATTTCATAGAAAAGTATCGTTTTTGACATTTGGATAAAAGTAGATATTGAATTTGACTAGTTGGAAACTACCGTATTACTTATAAGTCTATACATATATTTAGGAGGATATTCATTTCTATAAGGTTTTTAGACCTTGATGTACTTAAATCATAATTACGAAGTATAAAATCCACGTTTAACGCTGTCCCTATGAAATAATATAAAGATCTAAGCGTACGAACATAGATCCTTAAAACTACGAGCCCGATTTTGATGCGGCTTTTCAATAGATAGAATGATTCAAAAGAGTTATATTTAGGTGTATGAAATTTCACCCGCTCCTCGGCTCCATTTAATCGTAGCGTGATGTTTTATAGCCTATAGCACTCAGGAATATTGTAGCTATATATCAGTGAAAGATTTTCGAAATCCGAGCAGCGGTTCCAAAGATTACCCCCTACATACAAAGTTATAAACTTACAAATTTTACCTCTTTATAATATAAGTATAGATTAAGGTGTGTGGTCGTATTTGCGGGCAGGGACCTTGTTAAGTACCTATAATACATTTTTTATTAAACATTGTACCATGATTTTGGACTTTAAAGCTTGTATGAGCCTTTTAAAAAAAGCCCCGGTTCCTTCTTCTTCTTAAAGCCGAGGCCGAGGTACTTCATTGCGGTTGTAAAAGGCTGTTTCAAAGGTGGGTAGAAAACATCGTGGATATTACCATCACCTACTTATATTTTGGTACTTCAATTAAAATAACTTAAACTTAATATAAATAAATGTTAAATACACAAAAATAAGTCTTATTCTTAGCAAGATAACGTTGTTTTTCTAATTTGTTACTGGTGTTCGTATAATTGTTTCATTACAACGCCTACAATACTCCTAACATAACAAAGTCAGTCTATTTTAACTTGAGATAAACATTTGGATCCGAACTGAACCAAAGTTGTGGGTGTACAGAATAATAATCTCTTAGGAACATTAATTTTCATTTGTACAAGTTGATAATCGCAGAAATAATAAAATTTGATGATTTTTTTTATTGTATTATACCTACCGAATTGTTAATTTAATACATTAATAGCGACACAGTTTCGGTAGGTAAGGCTGTGGTATCACTCCGGTCCATTCGTGCTAAAGCATGGCTATGCCACACTTCAATCATTCTATCTATTAAAAAAAATCCTCATCAAAATCCGTTGCGTAGTTTTTAAAGATTTAAGCATACAAACATCTACCTATAGAAATAGAGAAAGTGACTTTGTTTAATACAACAAAAACCAAAAAAATAATTCAACAATCTATAGATTTTTTATTACTACATAGAAATCATTATCACTACATTGAAGACACGAGACTATAGTCTTGGGTTTCCATTTTCATTGTTTCGTTGTCTTTATCTTGCATCCCATGAAGTCAATTGCAACATCATCATCAGCCTATAAGTGCCCACTGCTGAGCAAAGGCCTCTTCTCATACGGAGAAGGCTAGAGCATTAATCACCACGCTTGCTCAATGCGGGTTGGCGATTTCAAAGTTATAATTAGAAATTATAAGTCCAGGATTCCTCACGATGTTTACCTTCACCGTATGTCATTGGTACTTGCCAGGTTTCGAACCCACAACCTCATTAAATGTCTCTGTCAATTGCAATGGAAAACGAATTTGATTTACCGAGTTTTTTTGTGAGGAGTAAATCATTACCCTATAGCCCTTTATCATCATCAGCCGGAAGACTCTCACTGCTGAACAAAAGCCAAAGAGTATCAATATTGTTCAAAATAAAAATGCAAAAAAGTCAACGTCACGCGGTGTTCCCAGGCGGTCACCCATCCAAGTACTGACCGCGCCCGATGTTGCTTAACTTCGGTGATCGGACGAGAACCGGTGTTTTCAACATGGTATGGACGTTCACAATAGGGTTGTCAAAATTATGAAACAAAATATACGTGTATCAGGAATCATTTAATAATTCACCCGCAGGTAAAACGAGTGCTTAAATTTATTTTCAAGAGGTTTTCATACTTCAAATTATTAGTTACATTGTGTACAATAATCGTAAAAAAACGCTAGCTTGCTACAGAGAAATGTAAACACACAAACTTTAGGTAAATCATTTTATTTCAATTATTTAATTTTATCAATCAGTTTAACAAGAAGAATCAGATTCTTTTTATGGTTTTTTTACCTTATTAAGTTGGTTCCATTATGTGATCACATTATTACACTAATATTCAGTCAAAGTAAAAGGAAAAGAAAATAACCTTACGGATAACATAATATTTAGACAGACAAAGTAACTCCCTTTTAAATGAATACTTAAAAACACAGTCGAAATGAGAATCTCTTCCAATTTCGTATATAAGTTGATTAAATAAAATTTTGGAACCCAATATTAGCTGCAATTACAAAATGATTAAAAAAAAACACAAGGCATTGAACTTTTGACAATGTAGCTTGAAGTCATAGACCACCTGCGTCTACGTCATACCGTTAGAAAGGTACTTGTTCTGTCTGCAAAACGTGCGTACGCGCAGAACATCGGACTTCTCGCTCGCACACCGCATACCGCATACCTGTCTTGTTCTCACAGTTCCTGTTTTGATTTATTGTAATAAAAACAATTTAAGCTGTCTTAAATAACTAAATAATTTAAGTAATAGGATTTAATTTAAAAAAAATTTAGTCATATTTTTACCACTAATGTTGACTGAAAAAACCAGCATACGGTTCCGGAAAATACCGTCAAGAAACCTGTACTTACAACTAAACATTTATAAGCAATAAACTTTAAGTGCTTGACTGCGATCCCACCTGATGGTAAGCAGTGATGCAATCGTTGATGGTGGCACTAGTTTATTAAGAGCCTATTCACTCTAACCTTAATCTAGCATTAATTAGGCCTCCGGTAACCTCACTCACACGGCGAAACACAACGCTGTTGTGGTTTCACGCCGGCTTTCTGGGAGGCCGTCGTAAATCTGCTTACACCGTCGCATAAGCAAATAAAAGCCATAGTGCGATGATCATTCGCTATATCAATATTATGATCGGCACAATGATAAAGCACTTGTGGCTTGAGTACTATACTAATGCCTAGGGAGCGGCAAATGAGAGACCTAAGTCGTCCTGGATATGCACTAGAAGTAGTGAATACGACTTTTTCTTATTTAGATGATGTAAAAATTTTATTGGTTGCAGATTTGCAGTTCAATCAACTAGTTGGGGAGGCTTATGCGCAGACTGCTCGCACAGATAATTAATATGCTAATACGGATATAAAATTAAATATTGATTCAGTACAGAGACATTTTTGTTCATTGCTTGGCTACTTAACTTAATAAAAGTCGCTCTTTGCCCACCGTACACCTCGTGAGACCATCTAGGTGTGCAGCGGGAACTTTTTTTAGATATGGGTTTGCCAGATATGGGTCCAACCGAATTCTATCTTTTTCCTGAACTCAAATTACCACTTCCTGGCTCCTGTTTACAAACAGTTTTAATCATTAATCTCTTTGCTCTTCAGATATAGTTTTGATAATAAAGTGGATGGAGGAAATTTTATATTTCCCACGGTACACCCAGGTCAACCAAGGTGAACAGTAGTAAAAAAAAAGTTCCCGCTGCACACCTAGGTAGTCACACTAGGGGTACGGTGGGCAAAGAGCGATAAAAGTCTTCATTGAAAACCATATAATCCAGTGCGATAATAGCTACAGTTCCTGCAGTAAATCAATATTTTTTTTTCTTAGCATACTAAATAACTCTGCAGACCGTATACCTAAGTATTTATAAGGGACCCTTTTGTGACTAATTTTTAATTAATTTCTGTGTAAGAGAATCCCCTAATCTCCAGGTTTAGCAGGAGCTGGTTCAAGAGGAGACTTTAAAAGGTTCAGGTTTTTGAAAATAAATCCAGTATGACCTGAAACCTCCGTTTATTAGGCATAAGTTCCATACGAATAATGTCGTGGTGGCAGGTCAATGCGTCCGCTCACCATACAAATGTAACATTTTCTGTTACTGTTACTGTACTTTCAAAGTTTGGCATAAGGTGGAGGATCATCATAATATCAAGGAATCCTGAACTTATAACTTGTAAGTTTGAAATCGCCAAATTATCATTAAGTTTCAACGAGAAAATGGTCAAACCTTCTCCGTGTGAGAAGAGATGCCTAATGCACATATGCTCAGATGATGATGATGATGGTTAATAACTTATTTGCAACACATCATAATTTAATATCGAGCAAATGTTATTTCTAGTAATTAATTTACTATGTATTACAATTTACAAGTAATATCGACGACGTAATTAATACGAGTAACTGAACTGTGAACGAACCCATCTGAAATTCAGTATTGAGCCTTGACACGATCTAAATACACATTTGTTTACATACTAACTTTGTTGCTTATAATAATATTAGCATGTAGAAACATAGTTTTTAAAGCATCACTTCTTTTTTTTTCCTGGTAGGGATAGATAGATAGTTTCTGTGGTGGTCTATTGGCTCTTAGAGGCGCGCGTTCTGGTCGGGCGGCGAGCTACCCTTTGTATTATGGAATTAATATATTCATAGAAAATACCTTAGTTAAATTGTAAACAAAAAGTCGATAAGATAACCAAGTTAAACTTAAACAAAGTGTCGCTCATATCTTTTCGGTACTGCAAAATTCATAGGATTTAACAATACGCATTTGCAAAGTCTGTATGACTTGATGTTGACATTCTTAAAGTCAGTGTATTATTATATTTATCATGTTATGTAAGTAGGTATCTACTTATCCTACGAAGGTTTGGTTTGAGGTTGTTTACAAACGAGCAGATGGATCACCCGAAGCCCCCGAAGGTAAGCATTTAACACTGCCATTGGAATGGCAACGTTAGAGGAGTTACGAGTGCTTTGCCGACCTTATGGGGATTAGGGAATTTGGAGATTTAGGGATTGGGGGAGGGGAAGGATTGTGTCTCCGGTAACCTTAATCACAGGGCGAAACACAACGCCGTGGTTGTTTTACGCCGGTTTTCTGAAAGGCCGTGGTATCTCTCCGGTCGAGCCGACCCATTCGTGCCTAAGTATGGCTCTGTCACGCGTGAAGGCAAATCCTCAGTTTTGTGAAGACCCTAAATCCTTTCTACCAATGAATGTGCTTTAGCTTACATACATATATATTTATAGTCAGTATATACATATATTAAAATACAAATGGACTGTATCAAATGACGTCACAAATATATTATTTCGTTTAACATGACGATAAGCCCGTTATCAGTGTCACTTGACCTCAATTGTAACCTCTTTATGTAATGTTGGTTAAAATCACGACAGAATGATTTATGAGGTAATTATTTTTATAATTTAATCGCGTATTTATGAACGTGACTGTCCAGAACGAGATTCGGGTTGTGGTAGTCGGATTTAGTTAATTTGTTATGTATTCGATTTTCGAATTTTGAACTTTCGAATACAAAATGGAGTTTTATTGGGCTGCTTTATAATAATATCATTACTGATTAAAATTACTAAGTATATGAACTGTGTACATATACCTACATATAATATATAGGTATGTCGCGTATATGTACCCGGTGACCTGAAAGTTAAGGCACTCGCTTCTCATGCATGAGGAGGCGTTTGAAGTAAGCTAACAATATAAAATGAAATGACTATCGCCTAAGTATCATGTCCAGTTGCCGTATATTGACATCATCATCTCATTACCAAGTGCCCACTGCTGAGCAAAGGCCTATTCTCATACGGAGGTTTAAACATTAATCACCACGCCTGCTCAAGGGGGATTGGTGATTTCAAATATATAATTCGAAATTATAAGTCCAGGTTTCCTCACGATGATTTCCTTCACCGTATGTCAGTGGTATCTAAATAATCGAAGAAAGTAACTACATGTAAGTCGGAAAAAGTCACTTTAGTACTTGCGTTTAAGATCCACACCCTTATGCATGAGAAACAGGCACCTTAACCTCCGGGATACCTCGACGACAATGACGTCAAGTAGCCGTGTGTTATGTTATAATAAATCTAATGTTACGTGGTTTGTAATAGCGTTAACTTTTTTTCTGTTTGAACAAACAGTAACATGGATTCCAGATTAGTATCAAATGTCATAAGCTTATCGACATGGTTTCAGTTGTCGAACGTATGTACGTAGGAAGGTTGTTAGCAAAACGGAGTACATTAATTAACCACTTCTTCCCCGTGGTAAAATTATCGAATGACTTTCATCCTGCAAGGGGAGAAAGGTAGTGTCAGATTCTTACTTACTAAAAAGCACACCATTCCTTCTTGCCGGGGTTGCGGGGTAAGCGCAATGAGGCACCGCGACCTCGGCCCAGAGCAGGAGAGGAACAGGGGGGTTTTTAGTAAGTAAGAGTCTGACACTCCCTCCTGCCCGGCCCTGGGCGGGAGAAGTCATTTGATGACTTTCCCCTCACAAAAAAAAACCATTCCTTCTTGCGCTCCAACTTTTTTGCGCTGGCATCCTCAAACTCGGCTCAAGAGACGATCTCCGGCCACCCTAAGCGCGAGTCTGCGGACGGCGCGTAAGGGTAGCTCGCCGCCCGACCAGAACCAGACCCGAGCGGACGGCGCGTAGCGTTCCGCGCGTCTCAAAGAGCCAATAGACCACCACATACGAGACCCTATAGGGTTGATGTTCAGTCGGGGTTGCGGGGTAAGCGCAATGAGGCACCGCGACCTCCACCCCGAGCAGAAGAAGGAACGGGAGGGTTTTTATTCAGTAAGACTCTGACACTCCATCCCGCCCGGCCCTGGGTGGGAGAAGTCAATTGATGATTCCACCCCTTACAAAAAAAAAAAATCTGCAAATTCGGCTAAAACTGGCGGTAACTTAGGAAAAGTAAGAAGACAATCTATATTAGTATTACAAAGAAGTAAAATTTGTAATTTTTAAGTTTGTATGTGGGGGTAATATTTGGAACCGTTAATCGGATTTCTAAAATTCTTTCACTGATAGATAGCTACAATGTTTCTGAGTGCTGTAGGCTATAAAATATAACCCTAAGACCAATGTATCTGCGCGGCAGTAGCTAGTATAATATGAATCCGGTACTATATAGTACAAGTTAAAATAAATATAATAGATGTACTGATTCATAGGCTAAGCCACGAGACATTGCGCATTTAAGAATAACCAACAAACATTCTACTCATGATTTTATCTCAATGCCCGATAATGCAAAACCTCATTTAATCATAAACATAATCTAAAAACAAAGAATTTTCAAAATATTATTATCCTTTGTTTACTTAAGAAAAAAAAACGTCGGTACTACGCTTTTCCACCGACTCTGTCAATAGTGCCTAATTATTATTTGCACTTTAATTGGTAACAATAAACGTATTAATAGATATCAATTGACTAACTAGTCCGACGGAAAAAGCATATTCTCGTACGGAACATATTTTTCAGCTTTGATCAGTAACTTAAGGGTTAATTAACGATTTTAGACTTACAGTATAATTTAAATATCTATGTTAATGTCCTCATTTTAGGCTAAAATTGGCAAAACAAACACTATTCAAGAATGACCTGGTAATGTCAGCTCTATATAAATACCGCAATGCGCGTGCGCTGATCCCTGCGCCTAAATTTAATCAGTTCATTCAGTCAGTTCATCACTCGCTCTCGACGCGAGCGGACGCATCATATTTTCTCTGTGCAACCGTGTTTTATTCTTCTAAAACGTGGTTTTCTGAATTAAAATGTATTAAATATTAGTTCTAAGTTATATTTTAGTGATTTTTGTGTAAGTTAATCAGTGAACGTGTCTGTTTTGAGTTAAAATATCAAAATCACAAGTTCCATTGATAAAATTTACGTGACGCGGTTAAGTTTGAACCTTGTGTGAGTAACCTCTTGTTTATTATTACCGCGTTGTTATTTTTTATGGTTTCTAGTGCTAAGCGTATTGCTTAGCTACATTTGCAAATGGTAAATGGTAATTACTGTATTTTGCTTTGAGAAATTATTTCATGATATTATTTTGGTAACATAAAAACATGGTCGTTTTTACCTGAACCAGTGGGTAGACATTTATTTATATGCACCCTCTTTTCGATGGTATTGTTGTAAATGCTGTCATTTCATTCAAAACACAGAACTTTAGCGTGAAAAAATAAATACTTACTTATAATGTGTTTTATGATAACTAAAGTTATCGACATAGCCCAAAGGATTTGCAAACTGAAGTCGCAGTGGGCAGGTCACATCTGTCGAAGAACCAATGACCGTTGGGGTTAACGTGTTCTACAGTGGAGACCACGTCTAGGCAAACGTAGTGTAGGGCGCCCTCCAGCTAGGTGGACTGACGACATCCGCAAGGTGGATGGCAGTTGTTGGATGAGAAGAGCTGAACATCGAGCTCAGTGGCGTGCAATTGGGGAGGCCTATGTCTAGCAGTGGACGACATCAGACTGATGATGATGATATTTTTCGCCGTGCAAGTCAGGTTAGCGGGGGCAAAATCCTTAGTGCCTTACCCCCATTCTCGATTCCCAAATCCCCAGCAACTTACACTTAAATAAAAAAGACCACCAACTCACTTGCAATCCCTTGTGTTGCGAGTGTCCAAGGGCTGCTTCGATTGCCTACCATGAGATAATCCGAATGCTCCTTTATCGACTAATATGTGTGATTCAAAACTTTGATTTTGTATGGATACTAGTAACCCACCCCGGCTTCGCACGGTTTCGTTGCTGATACTATTATTTTCCACTATTTAATGAATGTTATTATACATATAAATTTTCCTCTTGAATCACTCTATCAATTAAAAACCGAATCAAAATCCGTTACGTAGTTTCAAAGATTTAAGCATACAAAGAGACAGAGTTTCTGTGAGGCCGTGGTATCACTCCGGTCGACCCGAACCATTCGTGCCGAAGCATGGCTCTTCCACACTTACTGGATTAGGGTTTTGGAGACTAAGGGATACTATAAGCTGGATAATATATTCAAGCTATATTCAAGGATAACACAATAATTGTCATACAGTTTCTAATGTGTCGGTAGATAATAATGCATAGGATGCAAGTCAAGCGAAATATTGTACCGCGTCCTCGTCCTGAAACAGGAGAAGGAATGAGGTGGTTTTTAGTCAGAAAGAGACTGATGCAATCACGGGCGAGAGAAGTAGAAGTTGATGAGCTTTTTTTGAAGTTGGTTAAAATAAAGCTAAGTAAGATACAGTACGGCTGCCGTATCTTGGCGAGTCTGAAGTTAGCCGTTTGTGTACTGCGCAGCTAATCGGCTAACTTCAGACTCGCCAAGATACGTCGGCGGTATTGTACATTCCTACATGACTTAACATGACTAGTGATGTCACTATAACATCATATGTGTGCAATGTACAGCGTGTTTTTTAATGTTTCTAAGAATGTTGTCCTTACAGGAAAATGGTGACTATGATTGAACAAAAACTGTATTAGGTTTAGTTACCTCAACATAAATAATAAAAAAGACAGGCCTTTCCTCTCTGGTTTCTTTTGTTGCCTTTTAATTTCTGGTTGGTCTGGTAGTCTTCAATTAGTATTGACTGTTGCACAAAGGCCTCTTCTCACACGGAGAAGGTTTGAGCATTAATTACAACGCTTGCTCTCTTGCGCGTAATTTCAAACTTATATTTGGAAATTATAAGTCATGGTTTTGGAACGTAACGTACATTACATGTTGAAAATAATTGATAAAATACTGTAAAAAATATTATTTTTACAAACTCGCAACTTCACCCGAGCAGCATTTGTGAATTTAAGTAGACTTTTTTCTTTCACTTTTTCAAGTTAACTATACCCGATATGTTGCCCATGACTATTAGCTTTATTACAAGGAATCATGTCATTCAAATTCGTCCATCAATTCCGGAGATAAGCGTGTGCAAATAGATCAATATACAATTTTTCTGGTTGTTTTACTGAACAATACTAATGTTTATGAATTAACATATTTAATTATAGATTAACGTGCATTTGAACCTGCTAAATACTCGTCAAGTATTTTTGTTTTTGACAACACCCCTCTGTCTTTTAATTAAACAGCCATAGCATACTGATAATATGGTAGTTTCCAACTAGTCAAATTTAATACTTTTAACCAAATGTCAGAAACGATACTTTTCTATGAAATTTGTATGAAAAACTGTGTATGCCGCCATAGTATTTTAGCGTAAAATAGCTTACTTATTTCTTAAAAAATTGCCAATAAATATCTAAAATTTAGTGTATTGATCGATCGATGAATAAAAGTATAGTTACTTTTCAGTATTTTATTGTATTAAAACGTCGAATTATTTATTTTTGACCTAGGAAACTACCCAATTCAGTCTCGAGGCTCAAGCCAGGGCAAAATACGAAATTGTATTTTCTATTAAGTAGAAGAAAGAAAGAAAGAAAAACGTTTATTTTCGCACAAGCACACACACAAAACAAAAATACAAAAAAATAAGAAAATAAAATAATACTAAAAATCTAAAAAAATAATGACAAAAGAAAACAAAAAAGTTTTGTCTATCGTCCACAGAGTATTTTAACATTATCCATTATAAGTAAGTACCTTGGTTCAATGATACTAATGGCGAAAATTGTATCAATTAAGGAATCTTTTGCAAAACCAATTATAGTAAAATGAAGATTAATTTCAGCCAAATGAAATAAAATAAACAATGAACCGTATTATTGGTTCAATAATGGCTGTATTGTTTTGTCAATCTTTATGAATGAAAAAATAAATTAAGATAATGATATCTCATTATTAGATTTCATTGTCAAACTAGGTACTTATTATCCTGTTTGTTTGTTTATCATCTTTATTACTTCTCAGTAATACTTTTTGAGACCGGATAAAGTCTCTTATCCGGTGTAAGGAATTAAGCTCGTGAAGAGGTCGTGGTGGCCCGGAGATTAAGGAGCCCACGCTTCTCATGCATTAGGGTGTGGTTTCGAAACCTGGCAAGTACCAATGTGACTTTTTCCGAGTTCTATTAACTTTCTATGATTATTCAGACACACTGACATACGGTGAAGGTCAACATCGTGAGGAAACCTGGACTTTTAATTTCTAATTATAAGTTTGAAATTGCCAATCCGCTTTGAGCAAGCGTGGTTATTAATGCTCAAACCTTCTCCGTATGAGAAGAGGCCTTTGCTCAGCAGTGGGCACTTATAGGCTGATGATGATGAAGGAATTAAGCTGAATCCTTTCTAACTTGTATATCTTTCTATACTAGTCTGCTTATCCCTTTAACAAATAAAAGGGAAGATCATTTTATGACATGAAATAACACAGCGTTGTGCTTAGCCGTACGAGTGGGGTTACCGGAGACCCAATCTTTCATACTCTCCCCTAATCTGTCCCCATCCCTATATCTTGGAATCCCTAATCCCCAAAAGGCCACGCTCTTGTAAGTCTACACTACACTAGTACTGGTGTTTCGCGAGTATATGGGATCGTTTGCCGTTCAACCTAATAAAAAAAGAGGACCTAATGAAATCGAGCCTTAGAAATATCTAATTCATAAGTGTCATTATCAAGTAACATTCGATTATAACAATAGACCATATGCGATACATTGTTGTAACTACTTGGTAAGCGAACTTCAACCTTAATACAATTAAATTAAAGAAGTGAATATCGAATCCCTATGACTGCTTATCTTGAAATGTGATTGAAGGATGTAGGTTACTAGAAATACGTAATAACCGATAGTGAGGTTAATGACCTTCCAATTGTATTAATGTTAAAGTTATTTTGAATTATAACGTATTCGATTTCAATAATGTTTTTTTTTTATGTCATACATCGCCAAACGAGCATACGGTCGCGCATGGACGTTCGTAACTCCAAAGGAGTTACTACAAGTGCGTTGCCGACCTGTTGTGGGTTATTAGGGATTTAAAGACAGGCCTCCGATAACATAAAACACAATGTCAGTGTTGTTTTACCCTGGTCTTCTGTGAGACCGTGGTATCACTCTGTCCGAGCGGACCCCTCCGTGCCAAAGCATGGCTCTCCCACAATTGATTGGCAAAAACTAATTCGCCAATCTATCCCATCACATAAAGAATCAGATGGCCCGACTGTTGATCCTCAAAATGGCAATATTTATTGAGTTACTTACTAATTTATCAAACGCTGGGCGAACGCCGGCTTTCGCGCATCTATTGTTCTTCTAAATTCCATTCTGATTGATTTTTACCACTGCATAGACTTGTAATATTATTATATGTACATGAATACTGTGTTACATACTTATTAACATACACGTCTGAGCCGTCGATATCGAAGTTTTGCATAAGCCAAGGTCAAATCCGCTGACGTTCATGCTTCCACTGGACAAATGAGGTCAAGGTACTTGGTACTTTTTATCATTATTATTTTGGGGTTAGATTCGTTATGTCTGTCTGTTACTTTTAGGCAAACATTGGTTCTACACTGTTTTTACAACATTTAGTATAAGGAATCCTATTGGAATTGGAGAAGGTGCAATTTTTAGCCCCTTGGTATGTCACTTTTGACTATGAATTTTTATTAAAACCGATTCTGTTGTAGTTTAAACGATTTTTAACTAGACAGTTTCTACGAATATTCGTTAGTAATAATCGGTCTTCAATATAATCCCTGAGTGACTTGGAGCAGCCTCGACATGCCATTGTGTCAAAAATTTTAGTTTTTTCTGAACTTCAACAAAGAATGTTTTGAAAGAAGTGTCCCAGAAAATTGAATCTTAATAGTAAAGGAATAAAACTTATTGTTTGATATCAAGTTACCATCCCTCGCTTTATCGATATTTTATGAGTGCCATGGATACTATAATATTGACTATACAAAAGATCGTCGAGGATGCGTATTGTTACGTTGACAAAGCATTTTTATGGGACAAAATTCTTCTTCGTGAGATAGAAATTTCATCTGCAATCATATTTATTTTATGGAATTCGTATATTTTTAAGGTTTCTATAGGCTAAAAAACGGGAACCCTAAGAATTCTAAGAGTCCACTGTCCATCCATCCGTTTGTGTTTGTCTGTTTGTCACGAAGCTGTATCTCATAACCTGTCATCATTAGACCATCTCTCATTAATTCTCTCACATTATTTTATTTTTACATTGTCTGGACTTGAAAAGAGACTGACCTCTGAGTTTGTTTCGGCATTTCTTCTCAGAGTAGTCAGATAGGAAATGCCGGCTTCATCTAGTTTTTCACATATAAATTGACGTGTAAAAGTGCCGTTTTATGGCCTATTTGCTAAACTAAATTCATTGTTTCATCACAAATGAGGCTCAATAGGACCGAAGGTGCAGCAGTCACGGCCCGGAGCTGGAAGAGGTATGGGTGGTTTTTAGCTGTCTCGAAGTCATTTGATGATTTGTCCCCAAAAAGTTGGTAAACTACTCGTACATTGAAGTTGTGCTAATGGTTTTATTTTTTCGGACAATATGGTCATTACTTGGCTGCTGTTAGGAAGTCTGGCGAGGTTACACCACCGAACCTCGGAAAGCGTATTTAAGCCGTGGCCGTTCTAGCGCCTGACCTCTCTCTCTGGTCATATCTCTCATTGAGGAAACATAGAGGGCACCTGTGTCTATGCACACACTTGTGCATTTTGTATCCATCCAGCGTAGTTGACAAGATTAGTTAAACAGGTTGGTTTTGAGGATCGATACCGATCTTAAATGTTCCTAGACTTGCACATCATAAATGTAACCAATAATATAATAAATAAAAAGGTGTAGATAGGTTACAAGCAATCAGCAAGTGATACATTAAAATGTGGCTAACTAGCCACACTTTTTCATATTTGTAGCTTTTTCACTCGCGATTATTGAATCATGCCATCCCACTTTAACGTGTATCATACGATTTATTCATGTGTGCATAAGTGTGCCGTTTTTGAAAATCGAATGTTGTTTATGTAACCTATCTATACCATTTTACTTATAATATTTTTGAATGTAACAGTTTTCTTTAATTATGTTGTGTATCTCATAGTTATAAAGGAAATAAGGATATAAAGGATTTGTCATACAGGAAAAAAATGAAGGTCAATATGTCCCTACATACGTAACGACTAGAAATCTGTTGGTCTTGAGTCTTTCAGGAGGAAAACAGAGATTCAAATTTATAATGTAGATATTATATAAGTAGTCAAATAATAAAGCCAAGATAAGAATCGCAAAGTCTTCGGACCTGAGTAACGCCATTTTTTCCACATCGTCTAAGCCTTTTGACAACACTAACTGCAGAATACTTAATAAAACATTTGATTTATTTATACAACGATAACGTTTGTGTCTACATTTAGATAAAAAACTAACTTTATATATATAATAGGTACTTAATTAAAATTGCAGTTAATATGTAGAAGTATTGAAGTATCACATTCCTTAGGTACTAGCTTTAATTTCCATCACTTTCAACTGTTTCCTCCGTGCCAATGTTCGAATCTATATAGTGTACGAATGGGCAAGCTCGACTGGAGTGCCTCACAGGGTATAGGCGTGATACAGCGCTTGGTTTATTGTGATCATCAATATTAGTCGTAGACAGTAGGTATGTTGATAAAAAGCAGCCCATGTGTTAATCTAGGATATCAACTATCCACACATCTAATTACAGCCAAATCGGCCCAGCGTTTTTGCACAAAAGAATAACAAACATGCATCCAAAGATTCTCAGAAAGTTTCACATTTATAATATTAGTTGGATCGTAGGATAGGATATTATATTTTTTATTCCCTGAGTGAGTGCGGAGTCATTTCCCACCTATACGCCAACAATATAGTCTTTGTGACTCCTCTACGTTGTGAGGGTCTATGGACGGCGTTGAGTACTTACCATCAGGTCAGGCTACTCGGTTGCCCCAATTTAATTGCCCTGCCAATAAAAATATCACTGATTTACTCTTCATCTCTGATAATAACATACGTAAAGAAGCTATTGCTTTATCCTCAAATGCGTCAATGGCTACATCATCACAATAAATACACGAAGGAAATCAATAATCTGACTGCATAAAGATAATATTTTACGCAGTTACGCATGTCGATAAAATCATATTATTATAGGACATATTGTAACGTAGATGTACTTATGTTTAATGCATGAAATGTACTCGTACCTGGTGCTCTTAAACGGCTAAATCGATATTGAAAATATACTTTTACAAGTAAAGTCTTCTACTTTCTTCTCTCGAGAGGGAGTGACAGACTCTTACTGACTCAAAACCACCCCGTTCCTTTTCCTGCTTAAGGCCGAGTTCGTGGCAACTTACCGCGCTTGCCCCGCATCTCCGGCTGAACATCAGCCCTGTAGGGTCTCATATGTGGTGGTCTATTAGCACTTTGAGGATCGCGCGTGACGCTCGGGTCTGATTGTGATCGGGCGGCGAGCTATCCTTGCAGCCCGTCCGCAGATCCGCACTAACGGCGGCCGGTGATCATCGCTCGATACCCGCGGCCCGGAGTGTCGTCTGCTGCTACTATGCGTTCCACCTTCTTCTTGCTCTGCTTCATAGAAAGAAGAGACGATTTTCCAGTTCCTTTCACTCCGCACAACGGCCTCGACTAAGGCCAGGCGCGAGTAGGCCGTTCATAACTTCCCTGAGGACACGGCGTTGCGTTGCTCAGTCCTAGCATGGCACACCGTCACTTTATGCTCCAAATTGTCCTCAATTGAACTGTCTGAACCTCTAATTACAATGTTACTTCAACAGACTTCTAGAATCAATATTCGATAATATTTTCTGACTAGTTATAGACGTTCAACGATCTGGAAATGGATTGATTGCCATCTACTACCTAGAAGTAAAATATTGAATAACTAACTAAATTGAGCCTAATGCATTAAGTAATATATTATTATTGTGTGTAAGTTTTAATAAATAAATCACTTATTTTCACAGATTGTCAAAAGTCAACAAGCGCGGGAAAGGAGTGATGAACCAATAAGAACAAGACACAAAAAATAAAAGAAGACAAGATGTCAAATAATATGACAGACAGACTAAAATACCAGGAGGACGAGGATGCAGAGAGTGCAGAGAAACTGAATCCAACAGTGGAACGCACTTTTGAAGATGCATTCGAACGAACAGGTATGAAAAAGCAATTTTACCTACCTACATAAATATTAAAAACCAATGAGGATTCAGAGTGGTTACTACGTTTGTTCTCGCTAGATGGCGTTAAACTATATTTTGTCAATCTTTTGACAGCTATAGTGATTGAATCATGGAGGTTAGAGAGAAGAAGATCGATCCCGCCTGTCCTTGAAAATTTGTAGAATTAACGGCTCAATTTTCAGCCACCAGCCGCGCTACCGTCGACAAGTCGTACCTGTGAAGTTACCTGTTCATGAATGCAAGTAGATGAAGTTAGTTGAATAATGTACGAAATTTCTGCGTGGCATTGCCCACACACCAGCCCATTTTTATTGAGAAAACTTAGCGATCGCAGCGCCTCCCTTATTTTGTACGTAATTTTGGGGCATTATTTTCTACAGCTATCGTCCTTTTTCTTTATAACCTCCATGGATTTAATAGATTTTTTTTACATTGCTTCATGCACAGACATCGTTTTAATAAGAAGGACTGCTATGTGCATTATCTTACAGACAGACCCTATACTACATTAGTAATATCTAGCAAAAAATATTAGTTCTCAAAACTACCATAATGTTTCCATAAGACACCTTTGACATTCCACATTCCATTTACCGCTGATACATAGAATCTTAAGTTGTACACCTTGGACATAAGGATGGAGTTAAAAGCAAAAATATGTTTGCAAAACAAAATCACATTTTAATGCAGCTGTTGTCACTTTTATAACAAAAGCAATAGAGTCTAAAATATCTTGATGGAGACGTAAATTGAGTTTCAAATGAATTCTTATATGGTTTGAATGTGGTTTAAGGTCGATCTCCATTCACATTATTCAGTATTTAGTTTCGCCAATTATTATTGGTTGTAAATGCTGTTTAGGTGCGGTTAGCACGTTTTCATGTTCTTATCCACAGGGCTAAAAATTATAGGTATATTATTTTAGGTTACTATTTGTTCATATAATTATACTAATATTATTAAGTGGTAAAATTTGTAAGTTTGTAAGCTTGCATACAGGGGGTAATCTGTGGAACCGCTGGTCAGATTGCCAAAATTCTTTCAATGACAGATAACTACAATGTTCCTGAGTGCTCTTATAGGCTATAAACTATCACGCTACAATCTGAAGGATTCAGGGAATCCGCGCGAAAATAGCTAGTGTAAGTATATTCCTGAGAAGTATCTCTTCCTCAGCTGGGGTGGTGGGCGAAGCAGAATAATGTACATCACCCTAAAGCAAGAAGGAAGGTATGGGTTGATAAAGTAAAAAATCAGCAAGAGTCTGCTGCTCCCTCTTCTCCCATCCAGGGCGCAATGTCGAAGAACTATAAGCGCATTGCCGGCTATTTGTAGTTGGTATCAGGGGTTTGAGGATTGGGGATGGAAGTGAATGAAAATTGAGCCTTTGGTAACCTCACTTACAGAGCGAAACACAACGTAAGCCTGTTTACCATGGCCGTGGTATCACTCCGGCCGAGCCATGCCATTTGTATCAAAGCATCTCCCTCACACTTGAAATAAGATTGTTATAATTTTTTCCTTTCTTTCCTCAGGACACGGCAGATTAAACCACCTGGTGTTGTTCACCAGCGGCCTGATAATGCTGAATGTCTCCATGGAGTCAGTTGGCATGAGCTACGCCATCACAGCGGCTGAATGTGAGCTGCAGTTGACCAGCAAGGACAAGGGTCTGGTCAATGCTGCCGCTTTTATTGGTAAGACCCAAAAATCTCTAACTTAATTTATTAGTAGGTTCCGCCCGCGACTTTGCTCACGTGGTATATTGATAAAAAGTAGCCTATGTCCTATTCCGGAGTGTATACTATGCCTGTGCCAAATGTCATCCAGATCCGTCTAGCCGTTTTGACGTGATTGAGTAACAATCATCCGAACATCGTAACATTCGTATTTATAATATTAGTAAGATAGGAATTTTTTGACATAATTTTCTTAGTATGAAAGTCAAAATAGATTTAGTGTATGGATTTTCTACAGTTAAAAATACTTGGTTATCGTAAGTATTAGGTAACAAAAAACCTGACATAAAGTGATAAAGCAATCAACCCGATTGATTGGTTCATGCACAAAATACACACCTAGTGAAATATTATAAAAAAAGGTTATTATCAATCAACATACCAATTTTCAACAAAATATCTGTGGCTCCTCTGGTGTTGCAGGCTTAACATCAGGTTATCTAACCATTTTTGCGGTTTAGAACCGATGTAGCCATTTTTGCGTGAAAGAATAACAGACAGACATTACATCCATACATTCCCACAAACTTTCACATTTATAATACCTATTATAAGATATTAGTAGGATATAATAAGTCTGTCCTGTCTTATGCAATTCATAATTACGTAATAAACTAATATTTACATTCTTCTGTCGCATTGTGATAATTACAATGTATGCACTATCTAACTGATACATATCTCTCAATTATATTTATAGTACAATTTAAATACAAGATTTATTAGATAGATATATAATTATGTATAGATATAGAGTTGTCTGTCTGCGATAAAATCGTTCGAAAAGATTAGTTATATTATCGATACTAGTTATTCGTTACTGATATACCAGTTTCAATATCGGTGTCAATAAACTGATATATGGATCTATCATAATAATAGGAGCGATAAAAATATATTCAATGAGACTACTATGATGGATTGGTTATAAACCTGCTCCTGGAGGTTTCGTGTATTGATTACTACGAAAAAAAACTTTGGGTTTTTTTATGTGATAGTTCGGCAAACGAGCTGACGGATTACCTGGTGGTGAAGCATTTGGCACTCGTAATTGCTTAGGAGGTTACTGTCGGCTCTTGTAAATTACTAGGGATTTAATGATGAGGGAGTTTGAGGATAAAGGATAGATGGAAGGACTGGGCTTTCGGAGTTACGTTAGTTAGTTACGTTTTTTAACAAACATCCAATTTCGACAATAATATCAAGAGAATCTAACCTTAAAAAAAATTTCGTTACTGTCTTATAAAAAAAATCCTCGATAATGGGGTAGTTTCCGAGGTCAAAAATAAATTAATTCGACGTTTCAATAAAATAAAATATTGAAAAATAACTATACTTTTATTCATCGATAGATCGATACACTAAGTTTTAGATTTATTTAGCTAATTATCAAGAAATAAGTAAGCTATTTGACGCAAAAATGTTATGACGCCATATCTCAGTTTTTCATACAAATTTAATAGAAAAGTATCGTTTTTGACGTTTGGATAAAAGTATTGAATTTGACTAGTTGGAAACTACCGTAATAGACTACCCAACACAAAAATAATCGTTAAATTCGAACCAGTAATACCGGAGGTTAGCGCAAAGAAACAAACTATTTAGCTTTATAACCTTAGTAAATGCTTAATCTATAAAAAAGGAGCGAATGCGAACTGTGGAACATACATACATTCTCAGTGGGTTTCAAACATAAACATATTATGTATGTTACCTAATTAGATTTTTAATAAAAAAAAAGGTTCGTCGTTCTGTCAAAGATTATCGAACTCTTTAAGTGTGCCTGTGACCTTTGCGTCTGATCTTTTTTATGCAATAGAACAGGCATACGAGCTATCGGATTACCTGATGTTAAGCAATTGGCACTGCCTATGGACACAATGGAGGAATTACGAGTGCGTTGCCGACCTCCTTTAAGGGATGAGAAATTTGGAGATTCAGTGATTGAGGAGGTATAAGGGGAGGGGAAGGATTAGGCCTCCAGTAATCTCACTCACACGGTCAAAACAACGCTGTGGTTGTTTCACGCCGGTTTTCTGTGACGCCGTGGTATCACTCTGGTTGAGTCGACCCATTCGTGCCGAAGCATGGCTTTCCCACACTTACTGGATTAGGGTTTTGGATACTGAGCGTGGGTGGGACGGCAAAGATTGGGTCTCCGGTAACCTTCCTTACACAACCAGCGTAACACAACCTCAGCGTTGTGTTTCGCTGGTTTCCTGCGAGGAAGTGGTATAACTGATTCCCAATTTCTCCAAAAATCTTCTAAAATTTCTTTTAACATTGTTCTATTTCTACCATCATAGGTATAATCAGTACCTCCTTTCTATGGGGTTACTTGGGAGACAGGGTCGGTCGCCGCGCTGTAATGCTGCCAGCCATCTTGCTCTCTGCCGTCTTCTCCATCATCTCCTCGTTCGCTACCAACGTCTGGATGCTCCTGGTCTTCAGATTCCTTACTGGATGCTTGTGAGTATTAGTTCTGGTCTTTTTTTTTCTACTATTGACCTTATTACACTAATATTAAAATAATGAACCGGCACTCATAGTTACAATAGTTTATAATTGTAAGTTACTTCGTTAAGGACCTAATGTACCTAATTGTAACAAGTGGACTAATAATTATTTTTCTTATTTCTTATTTCTTATTGATCTTATTGATACTATTGATCTTAAAAAGTGAGTAGGTATTGCCTTGACACTGATAAGACATTGCTTACTTTAATTTTGCCTTTTAAAATCATGGTTATTCGAGACACAATAGAAGAACAATAGGACGCCGGCGTTCGCTTGGGGTTTTACAGAAGGGGAGCAAACAGATTTTGAAGATTTCGTGTAAGAAAGATAAAAAAATGGTTTTATGACATTTCTTAGCCCCGGTGGGGGAAGGGAGATCGGTTGTTTTTTAAGTGCAACGTTATATTCTAATACTATACGTTATGATTATATAATATACTAATAATGTTATGATTACATTAATAAATAAGATAATAAACACCGATTTAGTTACTAAACAAATTAAGCAACATTTTAATCGTGAACCTTACTGTAAACTAATTAATGCTATTAGCAACAAATTGGTTAAATAGTAACTTGGTTTACTTATTTATAATGGTCGGTGACCTAGGTCGAACAATGAATAACATCATATTACACATAATATTTATACATACTTAATGATAATGTTTACCGGTTAATATGGCGTTGCTTTTGGAGGGTATGGGGAAAATTTCAAAATGACTTCTTCTGCCCAGGGTAGACGAGAGGGAATGTCTGGCTCCTGCTCCAGGGTGGGACAGTGGAATTAATTGCACTAGCAGCCGCCCTCTGTCGCCCGGAGGTTAAGGCACCTGGTTTTCTTACATAAGAAAGTGGGTGCGAAACCTTCCAAATAAAATGTGACTTTCCGAGTTAGTTATAATTATCTACTTTCTATGTTTATTTACCACCACAGCGTTGGTGTTGTTGTTGGTCGTTTAGCCGTGTGAGGTTACTGGAGGCCAATCCCTCTCTTCCCCCATTCCTGTCTGATAGGTACTTATATCATCATCATCATCTCATACGGAGTGGTTTGAATCATCAAATAGTTGGCAACACACTAGTCAATCATTTGGTGTTTGCTTACCATCAGATAACGAGTCACTCACAGACGTAGGTATCTCATAAAAAAGCATCGTACGGAAATCTAGAAAAGTAAAATTTTAATCAAATTATGTTTCAAATCAATTTTTATTAAAATGTGTTCAGTAGTTTTGCCATAAGGTCAACAATAATACCTCTATCTAGTTTCGCGTTTGTAAAAATAAATTGCCGTTTTGCATGAAAAAATTTAAACGATTTTTTTGATTTGAAATGCTATGAAAATGTAACAAAACAAATGACTACTTTTAGAAAAAGAATCCCATGTTTTTAAAACAAAATTAATTATCCTTAGGTAACAAAAACTATTTTGATTTGTAATGGTAGTGGTCAGTACTGCAGAACGGCAAATTCATAGGTAAAGACCTATTTTTAGTAAGATGTAACAGGAAATACTAGGTTCTCTATCCGTTATGAAAAATGTTTGATAATGTTTCTCAATTTAAATTTAAGCATTAAATTATAGTGACTTGACAGGACTTGACAGGATTAATCAGTACCTACCTAATTAATAAAAATATAATTTTAGCTAGACATTCATTCGGATTATAAAGTTAACATACCTACCAATAAATCAACTTATATTGTATATAATTATGTTAATTGGATTTAGTTTCGAAAATAACCAGTTTTTAATACCTAAGTTTGACGGTCAAATTGGAACTAGTTTTGATCAAATGCATATTTTTAGAATTGCGAAAGGTCACTGACCTTGTTCAACTTTAATGTGTTAAGGTAGGTCAATATTAAGTCGAGACTGTAATAAAAATGATACCTACTAAATTAACTTTTTTAAATATTTTTTTTAAAACAACTTTTTAGTCACGTAAAGTGATTGAGGAAAGTTCTACTAGTTTCAAGTAAATGCGGGACTCTTATTCTTCTCCTATGCGATGACCAATGACGATATAGCCACTTGACGGCGCATACAGTGCCGCTCGAAAACGATTAGTAATTTGTCGCCTATGTCTACGCCTCGGTACTTACTAGTTACCATTTAATTGTATCCAAGTGATAGACCTCTATGCACGCAATTTTTTCTTTTTGTTTTTCTTTATTATTCCAAATTTATCGCATCAAAATGCCTTCCTGCGCGATGAAGTAGTGAAGGAAACATTCCAAAATATCTTGCTACAAAAAGATGGCATTACTTTTCTACGGTTATTAAATAATAAGAAAATATTTGTGGTGTTATATCCTCTTTGGCGATGACCGATGACGTCTTGACCCGCATGCTGCTCATAAATAAGAGTCCCGCTGTGACTTGAAACTAGTAAGTAGAGATTTTCTCCGTTAATCAACACAAAAATATGAAAGATAAAAAAATATAAAAATGATATGAAACTGTAAGTTTTAGGACCAAAAACTGAAGTCTATTTTTTATTGCAAATGTTGTAAGTACAGTTTTCTCCATAACTAAAAAAATCTAGCTAAAGTCCTCCTAGAACCTCTTCAACATCAGACTAACTAGTTTCTTACGAGTCTGAAACTCCTTATCGAGCAAAGCCGTTTGATGATTTTACCGCATCAAAAAACAAAACGGGCAGGATGTCTAATGGGCAAGAGGATCATGACCTGATGGTAAGCAATTGGTCCCACAGATCGACACTTTTAGCCAGTTCAGTGTAGCTAGAGATTTGATGATTGGGTTTCAGGCGTATTCATTTTATTATAATATGTAAATATTTAAAGATAATCTGTACAATTCCAGGATATCAGCATCCAGTGCGACGGTGTACGCGTACCTGGGTGAGATGCACGCCAACTCCAAGCGAGCTGCAGCCATAGCATGGAGTTCCGCCTTTATCTCTTTCTCCTTCATCATACTGCCAGGTTTGATCTCTTTTATGTATTAGATTATCTGAATCGGAGTTATTACATATAGTACCAAAGTGTGGGAGAGCCATGTTTTAGCACGAATTGGTCGGCTCGACCGAAGTGATACCACGGCCTCGTGGAAAACCACGTGAAACAACCATAGCGTTGTGTTTTGCCGCGTGAATGTGGTTTTTTTATGTAAATAAGTCGGCAAACGGACAGACGGATTACCTGATGGTAAGCAATCAGCGCCGCCCATGGACACTCGCAACGAAGGTGTTACGAGTGCGTTGCCGACCTTTTAGAGACTAGGGATTTGGAGATTTAGGGATTGAGGAGGGATTGGGAGAGGGAAAGGATTGGGCCTCCTGTATTGAGGAGGGATTGGGAGAGGGGAGGAGGGACCGTTTCTTTCTCCCATCCCTTCCCAATCCTTTAAATATCCGAAACCATTATCCCCATATGTGCTAAGCCGTAAAACGAGCATGTATAATTACCTGATTGTAAGCAATCGGCTCCGCCTTTGGACACCAAAGGAGTTACAAGTGTGTTGCCGGCATAATGGGGATAAGGGGTTTTGGGGATTTAAGGATTGAAGTGGGAGCAGGGGTAGGATTAGGCCTTCGGTAACCTCGCTCACAGCGAAATACAACGCTAAGTTTATTACGCCGGTTAACTGTGAGGCCGTGACATCACTCGGGTCGCGCGAGTCCATTCGTGCCGAAACATGACTCTTCCACACTTAACCTAAATAAAGTTAACCCAGATATTTTAGCCAAAATAGTATTTATTCAAACAATTACGTATCTAGGCAGATAAGGCTAAACTTGTCTTATAAACTAGAATAATTTTATCTCAATGACTACTTAGGGTTAACTTGAACTCACAGTTATCACAGAATGAACTATTAACTGTTATTACGTTAGTTAACTTGACGATAAATTATTTACTTGTTTCAATTATTTTTTATGCAATTGGTAGTTAAGCAATTTATTGAAGCAATTATAATTAATTAGCTTACTTATCTACGTGTTTTTAAAAGAATATTTTGCAAGATGCAAAATGCTTAAGCAAATATGTATCGTATAGTTACTTCGAAATGATGACATTTTAATATACCTAAATTCTAAAAAAATTAGGTCAAAAACGTTCACGAATTAGTTAATATTCAATTTTTTGTTGTTTAATGAACTAGTAGTGTAAAATAATTTTAAATTAATTTTTCTCAGCTTCAAAATTATCGCCATCTAGTTTTAAAACAAACAATACGCCCTCTTAAGAAAAATATAATGTCGTCGTGGCTTGAAAGGAGCAATGTGACTTTTTCCGAGTTAAATGTACTTTCAATGATTATTTAGACACCACTGACATATGGTGAAGGTAAACATCGCGAGGAAACTTGGACTTATAATTTTTTATTATAAGTTTGAAATCGCCAATCCGCTTTGAGCAAGTCTGGTGAATAATTCTCAAATCTTCTCCGTGTGAGAAGAGGCCTTTGCTCAGCAGTGGGCAGTTATAGGCTGATGAAGGTGATGATGATAATGAAGAAAGATGTGCTTAACCTTCATTATCTTTTTGCAGGTCTAGCCTGGATAATAATACCAGGAAAATGGTCGTTCAGCTTTGCATACATGCAGATAGTTCCATGGCGGGCTTTCGTCTGGTCGTGGTGTGCCCCAGGATTGGCTGCGGCAGTCATCCTGCTGTTTCTACCTGAGAGTCCTCGGTACCTCCTCGCTGCTAAGGGCCCTGATGCTGCCCTGCCTGTCCTGGCTATGATGTATGCATGGAACAGTGGTCAGACAATGGAAGATTTTCCTGTGAGTATTAACATATTAAAGTTGATACGATTAAACAGGTGTTTCATACGTACATTCGTTAAAATTGTAAATACTTAAACTTATTTATTGTTTAGTTATTTATCTATACTAAAATTATAAACAGGTAAAATTTGTAATTATTTATAAAAGGTCCGCCCGCCCGCTCTTGCTTCGACGGAGCGGCTATTAAGGCTTACTTTTAAAAGAACTTCCTCCTGTAATTAAGAATCATAACAAATAACAAAAATTAATTGTCAAAATTGGCCTATAGTTCGTTCCATAATTAGAGACAAAGATTTGACTTTTCGAGTGTTGCATGTTTTTTCCATTTCATAAATAGTGAAGTCCCACGACCGGTATTAACCGAAAGACCGAAAATCATTTGTAAAACTATTAACTATTACTATTGATATGATATCATTATTTTATAAGAAACTATGGTCAGCTTTGGCATTTCCTCACAGCAATTTGACAGATGGAATGTCAAACATAATAATAATTTAAGCCATGAAATACGTTGGTATTGGTTTCTATAATTATAAATATAATGTCTGTCAGTCAGATTGTAATATCGCTCCCATCCGATCTCTGATCTCTTCATATTGCTCCGAGTTCATTTAATTTGTAATAATCTTCAAGTCCTTTTTTAGCTTCATATAATAATAACTAGGTACAATTATACTATAAAAACATCCCCGCAACTTTTTATTGTTTTGCTCAGGGTAATTTATAAAAAAAACGGTATCGATATTTTAAAACATCGTACTCGGGTCCATCACTATGTTAAAAAATCTGGCCATATTATTTTGTAGTTTGACATTTGCTGTTGTCAAATTGTTGTCTTTAATTATGGAATGAACTATAGGCCTTATAAAGATCATTATGCGTTTATCAACGTTTTATGGTTTTATTGGTTGAGTACAGGTCTCAATAATAAATCCAAACTAATATTATAAATGCGAAAGTAACTCTGTCTGTCTGTCTTTTCTTAACGCCTAAACTACTGAACCGATTTCTGTGAAATTTGGTACAGACATAGTTTTGAAATCGAGAAAGGATATACAGGACAGTTTTTTTTTACCAAAAATCTACAGGAAGTCACTATTCCACGCAAATGGAAACGCGGGCAATAGATAGTAATATATAGTTTTAATAATTTATTAATTATTTTTTGAGGAGTTGTGTGAGTTTGAATTATTATATTAATTAATATAATAAGTCAAACTCCTTTAGTTTCCATATTTTATTGACATAAGTAGTATTTATTAGGAAAACCTATTTGTATCAATCCGCTTCGTTATCAAAGGGAAGGGTCATTTAACGTGAGGCGTAGTAATCTGTTAATTACTTCATTAGAAGCAGTAATTACATATTGATGAATAGGATCAATACAAACATTGGATTAAATTTTGCCTAATACGCCATTATCAATGTAAATAAATCCAACATTTGTTCATTACTTAATGTGATAATTTTCAAATACACAGAGTAACTTTTTGTCAAGGTATGATTATAAATATCTTAAATACATGATCAGGTGTTTTTTTTTTTATGTAATAGGTCGGCAAACTAGCAGACGGATTACCTGATGGTAAGCAATCAGCGCCGCCCATGGACACCCGCAACGGACGAGTTACGAGTGCGTTGCCGACCTTTTAGGGATTAGGGATTTTGAGATTTAGGAACTGGGGTGGGATTGGGAAGGGGAAGGATTGGGCCTCCGGTAACCTCACTCACACGGCGAAACACAACACTGTGGTTGTTTCACGCCGGTTTTCTGTGAGTCCGTGGTAACACTCCGGTCGAGCCGACCCATTCGTGCCGAAGCATCGGATTATTTTTCAGTCAGTAAGAGTCTGACGCTCCCTCTCTCCGGATTCCGTGATTCATGATAAATAGGCTATCCAACAGCAAAATATTTTCCTTTTTAAACCAGTACTTCCGAAGATTATTTTCTTCAAACAAACTCGTCAGCTTTTTAAGAGCAAAATTGGCACAGATTTAATACGCTTATCATACACGAAAATATATATGTAGTTTAAAATATGGTAAGCTTTACCGCGTTATATGTATGTACTTTTTATGATTATTAAGACACCACTGACATACGGCGAAGGAAAACATTTTGAGAAAACCTGGACTATTTCTAATTATACGTCAATCCGCCTTGAGCAAGCGTGGTGATTAAAGCTCAAACCTTCTCCGTGTGAGAAGAGGGCTTTGCCCAGCAGTGGGCACTTGTACTCTGATGATGTGATTTGATGAAAAATTGCTCTTCTTTCCAGGTGAAGCAGTTAATTACAGGCAGTGAAGAGGTGAAGGTCGGAGGGTTTGCAGGAGCTGTTAAGAATGTGGGGCTCATGTTCAAGGTCCCACTTCTGCGCTGCGTCTTCATATCACACATCTCCATGTTTGCTGTGTTCATGGTGTAAGTTGGATGAGGATGTTTGTTCTATAGACTTTAAGTGTGGGAGAGCCATGCATCGGCACTAGTAAGCTACTCGACCGAAGTGATACCACGGCCTTACAGAATACTAGCGTGATACAACCGCAGCGTTGTATTTCGCCATGTAGGTAAGTGAGGTCAAATGCGTGAATTCTTAACAACTCACAAGAGGCCGGCAACGTACTTGTACTAACTGATTTAGTATTACGAGTACCCAGATGCGGTGCCGATTGCTTACCATCAGGTTATCTCTCTGCTGGTCTCCTCTTTGCCGACCTGTGACATAAAAAGGGAAGAAACTTTGCGTGGTCAAAACCTGGCAAATAACAATGTGATCTTCTCCGAGTTGCAATTACTTTAGACACTACTGACTTACTGACACACGGTGAAAGAAAATAATATCATGAGTGAGAAACCTTTTCTTTCGTGACGGGAAAATCATTAAATGACTTCTCCCGCCCAGGGCAGGGCGGGAGGGAGTGTCAGACTCTTATTGACTAAAAACCCCCCTGTTCCTTCTCCTGCTCTAGGCCGAGGTCGCGGTGCCTCATTGCGCTTACCCCGCAACCCCTGCAATCGGGAGAAAACCTGGACTTTTGATTTTGGCAAGTTAAAAATAAATCAATCCGCCTTGATCAAGCGTGGTGATTATTGCTCAAACTACCTCCGTGTTAGAAAAGGCCTTTGTTCAACAGTGGGCACTTATATACTGATGATGATACCATAAAAATTAAATCTTATATTTTATAACTCTTTAGATGAGCTTTAGTAGTGATTATTTTAGACTAGAAAAAAAGAAAAACCATTTATTTACGCAAAAGACGCAAAAGCAACATAACAAACAAGTAAAACTAACGATGACACAAACATATATAAACATTTAAAAACGCTTAGCATAAATGCTGTGCCTCGCGCACACAGGCACGGCAGACTCTATCAATGTCTTACTTATGACAGGCAAATATTTTTTTTATTGGATGAGGAGTGCAGAATGCTATAGTGCGTAATACTATACTAGTTAGCTGTAATTGTGGTTATATCGAAAGGTTTTTTTTATTTTCAGGTCGAGTGGTCTTTACGTGTGGGTCCCTGATATACTGAACAGTATTTTGAGAAGTAATACTAATAAGAGTATTACAATTTGCCAGATTATACATGACAAGTTTGTAAATGCTAGCGTAAGTACCTATCACAAAAATCTTTTCCTATCGCTTAGCATTTTTTCAAATGAAAATATAATGTATATTTTTATGCTTAATAAATGTTTTTAAACGGTTTCTCTCGTAACTACTTGACGAGGTTAGTCGACTAATTTCAAGCTACGCGCGGGGCTCACATTTATAAATAATGTAAACTCGTCTGTCTCAGGTGAGCTTTTTCTCTTAATAGTTACCTAAGTAAACTGATAAACATTATTAAAATCTAATATATCACACAAAAGTTTTAATACAAAAATAATTAATATTTTTCTTCTACTATTTTCTTTAAATAAATAAGTTAGTATTAATTGGTACGTTGATAAGCACTTATAAATTTAAAAGCTTTTCTACTATAAATCCTAAACCTACTGTGCCTGATTTTATAACTTCACATTTGATAAAAATCGTGCAGCGCTATTTTAATGTTTGAAAACAACTGTATCCAAAATGAGAAAAAGATTGTTTAAGAAGCGTAGAATACGGATTTTCTTCTTCTTTTTAATGATTAGGTAATAGCCCCCTAAACGAGATTGTATATAATTTATTGTTGTTTTTAATTTCAGATGCACACAGAATCAGCGGCTTGCGAGTCCGAGGTATCAGTGGCAGTATTCCCCATCTCCATGTCCATGGGGGCGGTGTTCGCTCTCACCTACCTCGCCATAGGGTTCCTCATCAACAAAGTTGGCAAGAAAACGTTATACTGTAAGTTTTTTTTAAGATGTTTGTTAGGACTGCAAACGAGCAGACGGATTACCTGATGGTAAGCAATCAGCGCCGCAACAGCGGAGTTATAAGTGCGTCGCCGACCAAGATTAGGAGATTTTAGAATTGGGGAGGGGATATAAATGATAGAAGGGGGGCGGTGTGAAACAATCACCCCGGTTTTCTGTGAGGCCGTGGTATCACTTCGGTCGAGCCGACCCATTCGTGCATAGAAATCTGGCGTGAAACTATACTTTTATTGTGTTTCGCCGTGTGTCTCACACACCGGAGTACACTGCAGTAACAGGAGGTCGAAACGTTACCCCACCCCTTAAAAAAATTAAAAATACATAGCGGGAGTTGAGTTTTTGTTGAGGAATTCTTTAATATAAGCCTAGATAAAAAATAATAAAATAGCTTTAACTAAATAATAGAACATTGTACACTAGACAAGCCGTATTATACAAACTCCTATTTAGTACAGCTTCATCCAAATGTTGGCTGTAACAGATCGTCTTGTGCGAACTGCCCATTGTACACATTTATTTATAATTTGTCATATATACATATATGGTGTACAATTAAGTAAATATGTATGAATAAATATATAAATAACTAGCACAGACAATAAATAGAGACACGCAGATTCTAGAATATTTTTTTCTTATTTCCAAGAAAATGATTCCTGGTATTTTTTACACGTAGGTGACCTCGGTGTTTTCGTTGTCTGTGGGTATTAGAACATAATGATTATTAGATAAATAACTTTAATAACTTATATACACAATGAAAATATTTTTTTTTCCAATCTTTGAGAATGTGTTGAAGGTAACTTAAAATTTCTAGGTCGTAGAGCCTTTTTTGGAAGTATAACACAATTTTTCATTTTAATTTCATGTCATAGGATTCACCATTTTGTTAAAAATCAAAATGATTTTTGAAAATCATGAAAAATCTACTTTCACCCTCTGAAAGATGCCTTTTTGTGGACTCCGAACATCAGATCATTATGTTTAAGCTTATTTTTGGAATATTCTCTTTCGATTCTCAAAGGTTTTTTAGTGTTCTAAATTACTTCGAGTTTTTGCCAAATTTAAAGCTGTCGGTTCTGGAATAAAATTAACTATGTATTACTATTAAAGTATTCACATATTTATTACCCTTATCTTCCATTGGGACAGGCTGACCTCTTCGAACATCAATTAATACAATTGTGCCATTATTTTAAAATGTATTCGTCAAAAAATGCTGAAAAGTAGCGTATATAAAACTAGCTGCACGAGTTGTCTACATGCTCGATAGATGGCGTTGATCAATTCCGTCATTTTCCTGAATCGCGCTATGGTTTCGTTACATGCGTTTGGTTGGGGTCCGCGGCCGTCTATAGTTATGTAGGAGTCGAGAAATCGGCGCCCCCATGGGACTAATAACATAACTGGTATTTTTTGAATAAACTCGTAGCCGAAAGGTTGCTGAGTTTTATAATTCAAAGATATCTACTCATTATTTCTAGAATCTAGATTACAATTCAGTTTAATACTAAAATTTAGTCCTAGATGGCGCTGTAATCCTATATAAAGCTAAAAATACTGAAAAAGATTCTGTGATACTGACTATAAACTGGGAAAAAGCGATAATAAACAAAATTATTGGTACCTGAATTTAGCTTTTTTTTGCAAGGACGTCATACGTTCATAATTTCTTCCACAATAGAGTAGGTAGGTAGAGAAACTGAATATTTTCCTTAGGATATAAAAAATCGATCGGTGCAAAATAATTATGCATAACCAAAATTCACAAAAAATCTTTTTTATTTTTAAACATAATTCCTTTTTTCGCCGAATTGTAAATATGTATCTAAGTATATAAAATGATTAATGACCACTTATTTTATTTATCACAGGTGGTATAATGTTTATCTGTGGCATCGCTACAATTGGAGCAGCGTTTGTGCCTGAGGGTATAGCGGCGACGGTGCTGCTCATCATCAGCCTGTGCTCAGGGTGTGCTGCCTCCATCCTGGCGGCTATTGCCGTCGATGTGTTCCCTACGCAGTTGAGGTAAGTAGCCTTGGATATATCTTAATAAATGGAATGAGAGCATAAGAGTTCTTTAAGCATTGTAATAAAAAATATCTACATTTCTTTTTTTTATTTCATTACGAAGTTTATTCTGAGGAGCTTATCGACTGTAGTTTCGTGTAGGAATGAAACATGGTGTTTGATTTGTTTTTGTGTTATGTGCTTCTATTGTATCCCTATTGGCGTGTGCGTAAACTTTTATTACATATTATTATGTGGGCAAAACCATCCAGTTCATGAAGTTCTAATAAATACTTATTACAATACTGCCGTCAATAGCATAGTTGCAGTAAGTCGGGTTTTTGTCAAAATTGAGTTAGATATACAGACGTGATCACGAGAACGAGATCTACGTATACATCTTACTCATTTATTTCTATCGTTTTTTAATTCATATTTAGCAATTAAAAATTTGCAGTAAGTTGAGCATTTTTTTTACATCACAAGGCATTATTACAGTGGGCACACTTACGGTAAAAAATCTTGTTCTGAGTCTCTCAGCATAAGTACAGTATGACTACTATACTACTAATATGTTAAGTCATTTACTTTATTAAAATTGAATTTGGGCCTAGCAAATAAACATTAAGAAGATATACTGTTTTGATCCCAAGCAGTTTCCCAATATTTACTAAATGAGTGGTCTAGTCTTAAAAACAATATGCCGCGATACTGCATGTATGCTTAGTATTGATCCTAAGCGTAGGTTTCAGATTACTTACTACAAAGACAGTTCGATGCGATATTGAATTTATGTTTAGTAACGTAATCAGATCTAACATGAGGTTAAACATTATTTACAGAGCATATAGCCATCCTGTGATTATGTTTAGGCAGCAGTTGTAGCGTAAGAGTCAGGTGTACTTATCACCCCGAGCGTACGGCGCGTAGCGTTCCGCGCGCGCCTCAAAGAGCCATTCGACCACCACAGACGGGGCCCTAAAGGGCTGATGTTCAGCCGGGGTTGCGGGGTAAGCGCAATGAGGTACCGCGACCTCGGCACAGAGCAGGAGAAGGAACAGGGGGGTTTTTAGTCAGTAAGAGTCTGACACTCCCTCCTGCCCGGCCCTGGGCGGGAGAAGTCATTTGATGATTTTCCCCTCACAAAAAAAAAAAAAAAAAAAGGTGTACTTATCATGGAAGCTGTAAATTATCTATATTGTATCCATGCTTAGGAAGTTCATACATATAATATGATCTAAGGACTAATTATAAAAATTATAAGTAGTTTTTACTGCACGTTTAAGTAGCTGCGATATAGTGCCACGTCATAAATACTGTGCAAGTAAAGTTGCTTTACTGTGAACATAATTCGTCGTTGTAATCAAACGTCACGCAATTTATCTTATAACACAAGCAGTAAGGAACAATTGAAAGTATAATTTATGTATTCCTTGAATACCTACGTAAACTTTTCGATTACTATGAAGACGATTTGCGAGTGCGCGAGGGTGCACGGGAATGTGCGGGGTTGTGATGGGAGACTTCAACGCAAAGGTATACGGAATGGCGATGAGTTGAAAGTGGGGCCATTTGGATGTGGGCAGCGAAATCATCGGGGACAGCGCCTGGTAGACTTTATGGAGAGGGAGAGTCTCTATCTGATGAACTCCTTCTTCAAAAAGCGACCGGCCAGGAGGTGGATCTGGATAAGCCCTGATGGGACAACCAAAAATAAGATCGACTGCATTATGGCGACCGACAAGCGTATATTCAGTAATGTCTCTGTAATTGCTAAAGTGAAAACTGGTAGCGATCACCGAATTGTCAAGGGCATACTGAATATTAATGTCAAGCTGGAAAGGTCACGTCTGGTGAAGTCGACACTCCGTCCTTGCCGCGCTCAGATTCGGAACCCCGAAGCCTTTCAACTCCAACTTCATAATCGCTTCCAGTGCCTTACCGATTGCGAAACCGTTCACGCAATTAATAATGGGTTGGTGGAAACTGTCCGAGCAGTGGGGTCGGAATTCTCTAAGACCTCACGCCGAAACAAGCCTCAAAAGCTCGCGAACGGAACATTAAAGCTCCTGAAGCACCGAAACGAAATGAGACTACAGTCTTCAGCCGATATGTCAGAGTACGGTTACCTCAATAGGCGAATTTCAAAAGTCATGCGACGCGATTTGCGTGCATATAATACTGCTTGAATTAAGGAGGCCATCGAGAGAAACCAGGGCACAAAAGTCTTCGCAAAAAAATCGTCTATTGGGAAAAGCCAAATAACGAGGCTGAAGACCGGTAATGGTAGCATCATTTCATTGAAATCGGAGATTCTGAGAGAACTCGAGAGGTTCTACGGACAGTTGTATACCTCAACACGGCAATCCATTGTCGGTGCAGCTCGGGACCCAAGAGCTAAGCTGACACGACACTATACTGAGGATATCCCAGACATCAGCCTGTACGAGATTAGGATGGCTCACAAGCAGCTTAAAAACAACAAGGCACCGGGCGATGACGGAATCACAACAGAACTTCTGCGAGCGAGTGGGAAACCGATACTTTTAGTCCTCCAAAAGTTATTTAATTCCGTTATACTCGAAGGTAGTACGCCCGAATCATGGCAAAGAAGTGTTGTAGTTCTGTTCTTCAAAAAGGGAGATAGCACTTTGTTGAAAGACTACGGACCTATTTCACTTCTGAGTCATGTGTACAAGCTGTTCTCGAGGGTCATCACGAACCGTCTCGAACGCAGGCTCGATGACTTCCAGCCTCCCGAACAAGCCTGGTTCCGGAAAGGCTTTAGCACCATAGACCACATACACACGCTTCGCCAGATAGTACAAAAGACGGAGGAGTATTATATAATCAGCCATTGTGTCTAGCTTTTGTGGACTATGAGAAAGCCTTCGATTCGATCGAAACCTGGGCAGTGCTGCAGTCTCTCCAGCGATGCCATGTCGACTGTAGATACGTCGACGTGCTTAGGTGTTTGTACAGAAACGCCACCATGCTCATTCGGCTCCAGGACGACTGCACAAAACCAATCCAATTGCAGAAAGGCGTGAGGCAGGGAGATGTGATTTTTCCGAAACTGTTCACGAACGCATTGGAGGACGTTTTCAAGCTCTTGAACTGGAGTGGCTTTGGCATCAATATTAATGGCGAATATATATAGTCGTTTTGGCAGAGTCGTTGGAGGACCTGAACACCATGCTCATCGACCTTGATGTCGTTTCCCAACAGGTGGGTCTGAAAATGAACATGGACAAGACGAAAATCATGTCTAATGTCCATGTTGCACCTGTACCGGTCATCGTTGGGAACGACGTCCTTGAAGTTGTTGACCATTACACATACCTTGGTCAGATCATTCAGCTAGGTAGGTCAACTTCGAGAAAGAGGTCGCCCGAAGAATCCAACTCGCATGGGCGGCGTTCGGGAAGTTACACGATGTCTTCTCATCGAAAATGCCACAGTACCTGAAGACCAGGATGTTTAACCAGTGTGTGTTGCCGGTGATGACGTATAGTACTGAGACGTGGTCCTTAACTTCTGGCCTTCTTGCAAAACTCAGCGTCGCTCACCGCGCGATGGAGCGGGCTATGCTCGGGGTCTCTTTGCGCGACAGAATCCGAAATGTGGAAATTCGCCCAAGGACCAAAGTCACGGACATAGCTCGCAAAATCTGCAGGCTAAAGTAGCAATGGGCAGGCCACGTCGCTCGAAACACGGACGGTTGATGGGCCCGAAAAGTCCTAGAGTGGCGACCAAGGACCGGAAAACGTAGTGTGGGCAGGCCTCCCACTAGTTGATTATTTTTAAATACATTTTTTCACTAATTGTTGTATTATCACCAGCCTGATATAATAAAACTTTTGAACCATATTATATTTAAACATAAATTCGTATGGTTACTTAGCATAAATACAGTAAATAACACACTTACTGTGTTTATGCTAAGTGTTCCTTATCAGAGAGCCTCTAAGAAATACTTAGTATAACAACAATGATTAATTTATTTGGTCTTTCAATAACTCCGTAATCGTGTCTAAATAAGTAATAGATAGAGGCTGAGCTCCTCTTTCATTTAAGGTATCAACCATCATTATCTGATTACAAACAAAGGATTTATGGAAGATTTTCGAGCCAAAACTTTAACCGCGTTTTTCTCAAAAGTGTCTAGAGCGTATTTACTGCAACTATGCTATTGACGGCAGAATACAATGGTGTACTTTTCTAAGTCAAAAGTAAATCATTTAGATTTTTATATTATAAGAGTATTGATTGTGAATTTGGGACTACCATATTATTTAAGTCAAACCCTTTCCGTCCTCCTTCCTTTAGGTAGACATTAGGTATTATTTAGGTACTAGATTACTAGGTACCCGTTAGGTTTTTAATGTTTATTTAACCTTCACAGGGCTATGGCGATGTGTGTAATGTATATGGTGGGACGGACGGGTGCTGCTGTGGGCTCCAACTTCCTCGGAGCCACACTGGACCTGCACTGCCATGAGGCCTTCGCAGCTTTCGGAGTATTTACTGCTGGTAAGATTTATTAGTATAAAAGAACTAAGTTGATATTTTCTCCAGCTTTTTTATACGATATTTCGTCAAAGGAGCAGTCGGATTACCTGATAGAAAGCAATCTTCACCGCCTATCCCCGCAACTCCTGAGAGTGCATCGCCGGCCTCTGGGGATTAGGATTTCAGAGGGATGGGGGAAGTGCACGGATTGGGCCTCCGATATCCTCAATTACACAGCGAAACACAACACTGTTATTATTTCACGCCGGTTTTCTGTAAGGCCGTAATATCACTCTGGTCGAGCCGACCCATTCGTGCCGAAGTATATGTACATGGCTTTCTCACAGTAACCAATCTAAGTACAAGAATATTTAACGTTACATTTAATAATAATCTATTTTTGCTTTGTTCTAGGATCAACAATTCTAATGATCTTCTGGCCCGATCCAAGGCAAGTGAGGGAAAAACTGGAACAAAAAGGTTTCACATACTAAGTCTATGACGTCATAGAATAGGTTTAGGTACCATTTACCTAATTTACAAGTTCCAAAAAGAGACTGATAGAACGCTGTTTATAATTAACAACACTATTGTAACGTTTGTTACATTAATGAGGCATTTAGATGATTTATAATAAGAATAATTAATTGTAATGTTTAGCATAAATAAATGAATTGATTAAATAATTAAGCAAATTATTTTATTACTGGTTTCATTTTATTCCATTTTAATTTAACGCCATCTATTAAAATTGTGTGGAATGAAAAAAAGAACCCGACGTCTGGAACCACAGATTACTATAAACTATAGGAACGTCCGATACGGTTTACAAAGGTTTCTAATAGATGGCGCTACTTGTACCTTTACTGCACTTAGCAAGCTTAGTTGGCGAAGATGATATAAATATTACTTTACTGAGTGTATAGGTACTGCGTATTTGTTTTCGGTTTTTGACAAACACTTTTTTTTATTGATTATAGGTTCGCGCTTGATCGCTACACACTGTCAGATTACTTGATGGTAAGCAATCGTCGTCGCCCATAGACAACCACCAACCATAAAAGGAGCTGCAAGTGCGTTACTGACCTTATAGGAATCACAGGTTTAGGGGATTTAGGTTTTGTGGAAGGAGGGGGGTAGGCGAGAGATTGGGCTTCGGTAACCTCACTCACACGATGAAAGACTACGCTGTTTACGCTGTGGTTGTTTCATGTCGGTTTTCTTTGAGGCCACGGTATCACACCGATGGAGTCGGCCCATTCGTGACGAACCATAGCTTTCCCACTCTTAGTTTAGACTGTAGGTAATTTGAAGTAATATAGATTCGCTTCGCACTAGGCAATGTGATATTTTCTCGTTACATAGCATATTTCAGGCAGATCCTACTGGCAACTTCCTGATATTTATTTCTGAATAATCCACTACTACCTACCTTTTTAAAATTAAGATGGCTCATACATTTCAAAGTATTAGCAGTTTGAATACTATTAGATAACTAGGGATTGATAATATTTCCGATGTGTAAAAATTGATATCAGATTTGGGCAATTACCTCCTTTGTGTAGCATTTTTCCTCAAGTGGAGTAATCAACCGGTCCAAATTTTTATCTCAAAATAATTACCCTCAAAAATTTCAACACGCAGTATCAAAATCAAAATCAACGGGTATCCGAAAGGGTCAAAATAAGGTGACAAATGTTTTGTCATTATTTATCGATTTAGATAATGTTGATCCGTTAGTCGTTCATCAAAATCGTCGCCTGCGCAACCCGTTGACACTTTTTTGTCGACCTTGTTAAGGGGTTGAAAAAAGTTAAGTGGGGTGTCGAAAAATTCTTTGTTGGCGCCGGGAACTGCAAAATGATGGACCTCGTGTGTTGACCCTTGGAAGGCGACCATAGTATTAAGCAATGTTTACATCAAGAATTTTTGAATGCGTTTTTGTGAGTTTTTACGTGACCTCCAGACTTTTTCAACTGTCAATGGCATCTGCAACCGAGATGCCCAATATAAAGATTTATTTAACACCAATATCTGCAATACTATAAAATTAATCTAGGCGGTGCTTTTTTTGTCAGAGGAAAATCATCAAATGACTTCTCCCGCCCAGGGTTAAGCGAGAGATAGTGTCAGACTCTTACTGACTAAAAACCCCCGCGTTCCTTCTCTTGCTCTGGGCCTAGGCCGCGGTGACTGATTGCGGTTAAATCGCAATCCCGGCTGAAATTTAGGCGGTGCTGTTGTAGGTATGTGTCATGTTCGTGAACGGGCGCCTTCAATTGGAAGTGGTCAACAGACTCCAAGCTGTCTAAATATCTTTGGCTAAATACGTATTACGCTTGTTAAATAGAAAAAAGGACTAACTCAAAAATAAGGATATTCCAAAATTGAATCTTATTATCTATTGAAGCATAATTTTTAAGATTGAAATACTTTATTTTTTGAGTGAGGTCTCTTTTCTGTTTAACATGCGAAGTGTTACACTGTTCTTACTTTGTAATAATAAACATGAATTTGAAGGAATTATTTAAAAAGGAACCGTGAAGGAAACTAATTGAAAAAGAGTACCTAACTATGGAGTTTCTTGCTCGTTCTGTTCTTCTCTATAGGAATCTACACTCTGGAACGAGCAAATAGTTTCACCAGAGAGCTGACCGACAGACTTTAAATTTTTATCTTTAAGTAAATCTTTATTTGACCTTCAAAGGTTCTTTCAATAGATTAATTGAAATAAATCATGTGACTTTTGACAAAAGACCGTAGTAGTTTCATAAAATGGCGATCCGTCAACGAGGAACGGGGAGTAAAATCCTCTAATCTTTTTGTGACTTCTTCTAACTCTAACCTATCCTCAACCTCATGCAGCATGTGGATTTTAGCTCTTTTAGGCGAGGCTGATGTTCAACAATGGTCTTTATCTAAATTAGGCAAGCTTCACTGAAACAGACTGACAGACTTATTTTGACGTTTCAAAAGCACCTGTATATGGTTTAGTTGGGGTGGGGTAAATGATTTTGAGTTTTAATTACTACAATTGTGTCAATTATATTTATATACATATATTATAACTAGCGGCCGGCCCCGCTTCGCACGGGTCCAACTATCTCGCTATAAAAGGGGCACTTTTTCCTAATCTTCCCCTCTACTTTTCTAATATTTTCTTAGATAAGAACCTTCTCCTGACAATAACAAACACAACAAAAAAAGAATTAGCAAAATTGGTCCAGGCGTTGTTGAGTTCTGCGCTTACCAACACATTTTGCGATCCATTTTTATGTATAAGATTATACAAAGTTTAATCACACAAATTTTTATTGATCCACGTGAAATAAGAACGCTATCTTCATATTCCATGTACATCCTAATCTTCCCACAAACCGTGTCGGCTTGCTATTTCCAAAAAACCAGAAAAAAACACTAGTTTAATCACCCGAATCCGTCTCGTTTCCCCAAAAATGTTTTGATAGAGTATTTTATGACAAAATAATAGACAGAGTATCACTGTTGTAAAAAATGGTCGAATTATTTTTGGAAAAAAGTTTTTTGAGCACAGGTAGTGGTGTGTTCGTGCGGCATTGTTCTTACTGGGGTTGGGATTTCGTTTTGATCAGGGTTTGATTGCTAAGTATGTGCAATTTTAAAAGCAACAATACCTAAAGAAGTAAGGAGAATTTTAATTGTAAACAGTCCATTGTAAATCTGAGGAACACCGTTGCTTGGTTTTTTTTTTATTTGAATAAACTTAAAATTCGGAACATGCTACGTTTTATTTATTAAGGTTACCAACAGTTATTACAGATAAAAGTCAAATAGGAACTCAAAAGTATTGGTGTCTTGTCTGTCTCTAACTCCCATCATCATCATCATCATCATCAGCCTATAAGTGCCCACTGCTGAGCAAAGGCCTCTTCTCACACGGAGAAGGTTTTGAGCACTAATCGTTACACTTCCTCAAGACAAATAGGCGATTTCAAACTTATAATTTATTAAAGATTAGATATAAGTCCACGTTTCCTCACGATGTTTACCTTCACCGTATGTCATTGGTGTCTAAATAATCATAGAAAGTACATATAACTCGGAAAAAGACACTTTGGTTCTTGTTACGTTTCGAACCTACGACATATAACTGCAACAGGTAAAAACTACATACAAAGTGACTTAACTTGTGTTACTCGTAGACTTTTGGCAAAATTTGTGACAATTTGTTGAAAGTTTTAAAAACAAAGCATTTGAGATATAATCGACATCCTAATTGAGATTTATCACAAGCCATTAGTTGAATTTATAATAAAAAATATCACAATACAAACGTTTATAAATGCAATTTAATAATAAACATTAAAACAAGATAGAAACAAGATAAGCGAAGTCTTACTTAATTTAAAAACATTTAAGTGTGGGAGTGCCGAGCCTCGGCACGAATGAAAGCCTCGGCGGCTCGCAGAAAACCGGCGTGAAATAAGCACAGCGTTTTGTTTCGCCGTATTAGTGAAGTTACCGGAGGTCCAATCCCTCACTGTCGCCCTATCCCTTCCCAATCCTTAAATATCTAAAACCCTTATCCCTAAAAGGCCGGCAACGCACTTGTAACTCCTTTGGTGTTGCGGTGTCCATGGGCGGCGCTGATTGCTTACCATCAGGTAATTCGTCTGCTCGTTTGCGCATCATAAAAAAACATTTGTTGAAAATCTTGCAACATTCGTCCACCAAACACGAGCCACTGCGGAACCCTATCAATGTCGGACGAAAAACAATAATTTTATTAATATCACCATAGCTATTTGAACGCCATAACGTCCCCATACAGCACGCATATGTTCCTAACGGTTGCCCGTGTGGCTAATTAAAATTGTTCAACATGTACCATGGGGTACAACCCCTGTGACGACGTTTGACCTCAAAATTACCCCTGTTTATACAGTTTACACTGTTGTTTTGACCTTATTTAGAGTGGTTTTATTATTCATCTTCAAAATCCTCTTTGGTGTTTTTTTTGCAGACGTATTGTTTGATTGTGAGCTATCAGCGTCGCCCATGGTCACTTGCGTTACCATAGGTTTTACAAGTGCGTTGGCAGTCTTCTGTGAGTTGTTAGGGATTTGAATTTGGGGATGAATATTGACTGTTTTTTTCCTGTTAAGTGTCTTGACATGTCAAAGTCAAACTCATTTATTTTAAATAGACCACAGTGAGCACTTTTGAACGTTAAACCAAAAAAGAAAAATATATTTTAAGAGGTTTAACTTTTTGCTTGTCAGTCTGTCCGTCAGTCCTATAGTGAAGCTATTTGCTCGTTCCAAAGTGTAGATTCCTATTGAGAAGAACGACAATAAACTCCATGGTTACTCTGTTTTCTATGTCCAGTAATTAATGATTCGTTCCTCTAAGAGGTCTGCTTGCGTTTTGTTCCTGAATGGATTTACGCAAATCTATGAAAAATTTTGAAGACCTGACTACTTAAGAGCCCAAAAAATAACGATTGTTTTAAGATAGTTTCCTTGTATACCACGATTTGAAATGCACAAAGTATTAGGATAAAGTGTTTACAATATGCTTAATTCCAAACTAACTAAAGAAAGTGTCCACACTTTCGCATTACGAACACGTAAGCTGCAAGAACTCTGTCCCTCGTATTAGTCAGGTTTTAAATTTTGAATATTATTCTCACCAACCTTCAATCTATACTAATATTATTGAGAGGTAAAATTTGTAAGTTTGTATGCAGGGGGTAATCTTTAGAACCGCTGGTCGCATTGTCAATATTCTAAAAAACACTGACAGATAGCTACAATGACCCTGAGTGCTATAATCCGTAAAACATCACGCTACAATTAAATGGAGCCGAGCAGCGGGTGAAATCGCGCGAGAGTAGCTAGTTCGAAATATAAAAACTGGACTCAATGGTGAAAAGATAAACCTTGTTTTGTAATAAGGCCATCCAAGATCAAATTCTTCGTCTTCAAAATGAATGCAATTTTTCAAAATCTAGAACAGGTGGAGTCTCCAGACTCCTAAGAACAAAAGATAAAGGTCCTAAGTGACCGATCTGCCGCATCCCACCCAACAAATCGTCTGATTCAATATTGGTTACAAAAACACCATAGCACGTGCACACTCAGGTGGGCGACACGTGGTAACCGCCGCACCATATGTCACTGGTTCGACTCCCAGTTTAAAGGTTTCGTGAAAATTTTGTTTGCTGCTCATTCATTGGTTGGTTTGCTTAGAGGAGTGAAGTAGGTAGTTTTACGGTAGGTAAGTATTTGTTAAATTAATAAAATATGTAAAGTTCAATCTATGAAGTTTATTAAGACCTAGCGACTTGCCCCAGAATTCGCAAGACTGCAGTGCTGATACTAAATTTCTTCGATATTTAATGAATGTAATTATAGATATAAACATTCCTCTTTAGTCACTCTATCTGTTAAAAAAACCGCATCATAATCCGATGTAGTTTTAAAGATTTAAGCGTAGGTACGTGGGGATAAAAGGACAGAGACAGCGATTTTGTTTTATACTACCTATGTAGTAATATAAATACATATACCTATTTTCAATATTATTGTCTCAAGCTCATTTTTTTTTAATAGTTCATTTACTTGGCGATTACAGTCAAGCATTCTCCAATGTAAGTACATAATCATTTTTTTTAATACAGAGTCACTATACCAAACACTATACCAATTCATCATAGCTAAGAATTTTCAAAATTACAAAGCCTCAAAAATAAATGTATCCAACCAGACAGACTCCCTACTGACCAATCAAACATCGACGCTATAGCCATTCTAATGACTCCTGCGCATCTGTTACTGATACTATCACGCTATCAACCAACCAGTAATGTACATCGTATGACGTCATTAGACCATGACGTCATTAACATATCAACGGTAAGCGCCTCTGTTTGATTATAAAGCCGTTTTATTGTACGGGGGTAAGTAGAAGTGTTAAAGGTCAGTTCAGTGTTATAAGCAGGAAGGAAATTTCGACTGCACGGTTGGCGCGGTGGCCGGGCAACTGGCTGCCGCGCAACGTGTCGCGGGTTCGATTCCCGCACGGAACACCTCTTTGTGTGATCCACAGATTGTTGTTCCGGGTCTGGGTGTGAAGTGCATGTGAAATTGTATGTTTGTATACGCACCCACGACACAGGAAAAAACTTTAATGTGGGGCAAAGTTTTTTATAAAAAAAAATCTAAGAATTTACTAAAAAATCAACTAGTAATAGATAATAAGTATTTTATTGATTAGGTATTGGCTAATCTAAGTTTTGTATAAGGCCAGAGTAAGATAGGACAGCTATAGCTTTTTTTGAGGCCCGGGTAGATCATTAAATATCTTCTCCCGCCATGAGAGAGTCTCAGACTCTTATTGATTGCTTAATAAATTGCTTAATAATAAATTTACACTTGATCCGCAACCCCGGGCATACCTATGCCCAATTTATGCAATCTTAGTGGCGTGCAATTCAGGAGGCCTATGTCCAGCAGTGGACGAAATCAGGCTGACGATGATGATGGGGAGCTGGGAATCACGATTAACAAATTCAGGGTATCGGGAAATAAAATCGAACGATTTCGAATATCGATTTAAATTTCGATAAAGTTTTTGACACCCGCATGTAAAACAGGAGTTGTGAAAAATCTGCTTTTTCATCCTTAACTCTTCCAACATACATTGAAGAGCCAATAGTTTAAACCGGTAGCAAAAGAAAAATAATGGAAAAAACGAAAAAAACATGTACTTATTACAAAACAAGGTTTATCTTTAGTCCAGGTTTAATCCATTGAGTCGGGTTTTGAATTTTGAATCTTATTGTCATCTACCTTTAATTCGAAATACGAAAACTTGCTCAATGGTTTAGTCCTAGACTAAAGTAAAACCTTGTTTTGTAATAAGGCCGCACAAGTTTTTTTGTAAAACAGTCCGGAATGTTTGAACGAGATTGGGCAGGTTCTTCTATTATGTCAATTCGGGAAAGTCTCTGATTTTCAAAATAGGATTTCCTACTTATTATACTACCTAGCTAGCTAGTACTAACTAGCTTTTACCCGCGACTTCGTTCGTGTGGAATAGTGACTTCCTGCAGACTTTTGGTATAATTACAATCCTATGTCTTTTCTCGAGTTCCAAACTATGTACTAAATTTCACAGAAATCGGTTCAGTAGTTTAGGCGTGAAGAAAATACAGACAGACAGACAGAGTTACTTTCGAATTTATAATATTAGTTTGGATAACTTTCCTACCACAGAAACATAAACTTGAATTATAAAGTCAAGTACAGAAGTTCACAACGTGGGAACCGCCCCACTACCCCACCTCAGCCCACCTGTTACTCGCCATCTTCAGCCACTTTCCCATAAGGCACGGTCACCCACCGTGACCTTACCCCTGTAATTGCACCCTGTTATGCTATCACCTGGTTCTGTTGAGAAATATAGATTATCTAAGTATTATAATTGACTGGATCGTCGGTCGAGTGGTTGGAAGAATGGCAGTGGAATAAAAGTTGGATAATAAGGTTGATCAAAGAGTTGACATAGAAATTCGACGACAACCGAACGAAACCATAGACAGGTACTTTTGAAAATTCAAAATAGAATATTATTACAGTCTATCAGTCAGTTTCTCGGTCTATTCAACTGATGACGTCACAAAAGCTAAATGGTACAAGAAAAAATTCTAACGTACTCGTATTCAACGTTCTCGTATCGTTCTATTTTCTCCTTCTCCATCTCCGAAATCCTAATCCCCAAAAGGCCAGTAATACATTAGTAACTCCCCTGGTGACAGTTTGCCGACCTACCACATTAAAAATTCTTGTTTCCAAAATTGATTGTATTTAAATTTATTTGAATTATAAAGAACTTGTGATACTTGTGAAATTCTAAAGACATTTCGCTTGAATGTCCGAAAACTTTTGCAACATGAACAGGATAAAATTCTTCCATATTCACATCACACCGGATTGACCCATTTACGGGCCCAAAAAAGCCAAAAACGGTCGACCAGAAAGGCGCAATCAGGCTCACTCGAGGCGCTACCGTCATAATCATAAAGGCAATCGATTAAACAAACATCCGCTCTGGTTTGTGCCATAAATCATCCATTGATTGGATGTGCATCACATGGATGGGGCAAGAAATAAAAACCGGATATTTTGCCTAATATTTTCAAGTCGCTGTGAGAATTTTTTGGAGTGAAAATGAGTTACGATTGTGCCAATTTTCTTGGATGCATTTGACATGACTGTCGCTGTGAGAATTTTTTGGAGTGAAAATGAGTTACGATTGTGCCAATTTTCTTGGATGCATTTGACATGACTATGTGTTTGTCTGCTTTTATTTGTTTGAAGTATTAGTATATGTGCCGATTTTTAATATCAGTTTCGCTTCTGTGTGGCTATAGCACTGTTTTACTATTTTTCCATCTGTGTCTAAATTATTTATCATGGTCTAAATTTCCTGTTTTTTTCACTCACTGACTAGCGTGTTCTCCCACAGGACGTGTTTACCATCGCTATTTGCCAAAATACCATCAACATAAAGAGCTGCAGAAATAAGAGTATTTAAAAAAATCTTTGACAGTTCTTTACAAACTTAATCTGTGTCCTTGTTGCGCTCGCGCCGCTCCCAGTTTCGCCAACCCAATTAAATGATCCCCACGATCGGTGCTATATCGTATCAGCCCAATACAACACGTTTATAACCTCCTCATTTAACTTAATAATCAAACTGTTTTATTTTAAGGTTAAAATCAAGTTAATAAGATTCGGGCACAATGTGTGAAAAGAGTTTTGTTAAGAAGAGGATTTAGATTGTGGTTGTTTTGTTTAAAAAAGCAGTTTAAAATTAGAAAATCATGGTCATGAATACATTGTTCTACTGCAGTATTAAATGGCTTCTAGCACGTTAGCTAGTTTTTTAAATTAATTTTCTAGAGATTATTTATTACGACGAAATCCTCAAGCGTTTTACCTACATTACTATTCAGAAAGGAAAAAGATCAATCATAGACATCTTTAATAAATAATACTTATATAAAATACTTTCTTATTTTGTATGGGTCATCGGTGGTTGTTAAAAGTAGACTGCTTCCTACTACCGCTAAATCTAACACAAGCAAGGCGCCTCCTATTTAGTAGCATTCGTCTATTATCTCACCAAAATTATTTACAACCGACTATTTCGTAGGAAACCTATGATTACAGCAAACAGCAGTCGATTTTTACGGAAAACGACCAATAAAAATAACCAATAAAATTGTGTTTTTTTTCAAGATGGCCGCTGTAAAAAGCGCGCCGAACTTTGGCGCCATTTTTTTCTCTTATTTCTATAACGAGGAGATTAAGTAATATTGTAAAACCAACAGTGGGCGTTGAACGCTTTGTTTTTTGAGAAAAAAATGTGTTTGGCGCCTCATAAGATTAACATTAAGTCATTATAGGCTGTTAGGTCAGGTCAGTTACGACGAAATCTTTGGGAAAATTAGATTTTGATAATGAAGGAACGAGAAGAATATTTGAGGACGGGCATCTGAGTCAATTTTTGAGGAGAGAACAGTGCTGGTGACTTGGTAGTCTATGACTATGAGTTTTCTTTATGAATGACAACTATTTACTTGGAAATTATAGTGTAGTTAGTTTACCTAATCGGTACCTCCGTTGGTCGGTACTTACGCTGTTCGAAACTAATTATCTAACCGATAATGTATTTAGTTGATAAGTAACGTAGATGAATATTTTAAAGTTAAGCCCAGACCAGAAGAAGCAACGGTTGGTAGTCACAAAGTCTAAGAAATGGTCTTGCCCAGAACAAAATAGGCTGTTGGTATATCAATGTACTTAATACCTTTGTACTTAATACGTTAGTATAGTAATTACAAATTATTATACTAACACATGCTGGGCTTTTTATAATAATTTATACTCTTTTCTATTTGTCTAGTATTCATATTTTTTTATTACTAACATAGTTTTTAAGAAATTGTACTAACACACTATGAGCCTTAGTTGCTTGGAAATAAAAGATTTTTTTTATTTTTTTTATTTATATACTGGCAACATTTTGTTCTAGTTATTTAGGTAATTCTGTAAGTGGGTAACATTTTTCTTTTAGTCGTTATAAAACTACCTTTTTCTTAAGTTACATCTCGTACTGTTTCTTTTATTTATTCCTTCAGAGGCATTAGATAATTTTCTCGCAAAAAAAATAAAACTATAAATATATGTAGTCTTTGGCAAAGCGAGGCTCGCTTTGTAATCTCTATAGCATTTATCACGGGGAGTGTTCTGAGTAATTATTCGGTTTGATTCCCGCCGCATCGTTTCGCCATCGTTCCACGCGAAAACATTTTCATCCCCATCACATAGATGGTTGACAGTCAATAACTGTGCGATTCACCCGTAACTTTCTGCTCCGCACAGCAAAACTTTGGAATGATCTTCCGGCGGCGGTATTCCCGAACCGATACGACCTTCAAACCTTTAAGAAACGAGCGTACTCCTTCTTAAAAGGCCGGCAACGCACCTGTGACTCCTCAGGTGATGCGAGTGCCTATGGGCGGCGCCGATCACTTACCATCAGGTGATCCGCCTGCTCGTGTGCCTCCTATTCTATAAAAAATATAAGTAATACTCGACCTTCGGTATGTCCATATGTATGTTTTGTGTTAGGTTAGGTTAGTTTGTAATATGGAGATGTGCTGTACGCCTGTGTGCCGATTGATGACTGCAGACGTTTTTTTCGAGAACAAAAGAAAAAAACAAATTGAGGCAAAACAAGCACACCGACGAGCTATAATTCATTATTACACGACCAAACTATATTGCTAACCGCCAAATTCTAACCGAAAAATATCTATAATCGGGAATCGAACGCGCACCCAATAATCAGGGTTAATCACTGACGGGCTTGTTTGTTTGTTCAAAATTTGTAGAAAAAAATGTTTAGTTGATGATTTTTGAAACTTTTTTTATTTTTGTTAATTTTGTTCTAATTGAAATAAGCATGCTATTTTTGAGTTGGTTCCGGGAGCGTTGTTATAGTCAATTATGTATTAAAAGTTAATGTATACCTACATACTTAATGCAGGAAATAGGAATCAGAAATTGTGTGTGCATTGTGCATGTGCAATATCAATAAGACAGTATTTTTTGACATTCTTGTTTTGCATACTGCCTTAATATTTAATAAGATTTAGTTATTTAATTGCAAAAAGTGATTATACAGAAGTGAACTAAGTTATAAAGGTTTTCTAGCTTCTATATTAAAATACTATGTGATTTTTCACTGTTTATCAAGATATTATGTTTTTAAAGTGTGGGAGAGCCAAGCTTCGGCACGAATAGGTCGGCTCAACCGGCCTCACAGAAAACCGGCGTGAAAGAACCACAGCGTTGTCTTTCGCCGTGTGAGTGAGGTTACCGGAGGCCCAATGGGCAGCATGCTTACCATAAGGTAATCCGTCTGCTCATGAGTACGAGTCCCGTTGTACCTTGAAGCCAGTAGAATTTTTCTCAGTTATTATCGTGAGTTATTCTTTATTTTGATAACATTTGTGTCTGACGACACTTCTCTACAGGTGCATAACAAAACTATGAGTGCATTCATTATTTTTGTATGCTTCGAAGCTAAACGGAAAATAAAATCGGCAACCGTTTATCGATTTAATTTGCGTCCCTACGTAATTATAACAACCCAGGAAATTTACAAAACAAATATTACCTACCATGACACATAATATCAGTTATTAAAACCAATATTTTTGTAATAACTGTAAAAACTATTCTAATTGTTTTTCTCTCTCTCCCAAAAACTATGACAAATTATTGTTTGTCTTTCGAAGCGTTATAATTATCTGTGATTTACAAAATTGTATCTGCTGTCCACATCATCCGAATATCCACGTCGATAAGAATCAGAATGGAACAAATTGTATTCTGGACAAAATTGAACCCTGATTTCGCACAAAAATTTTGCAACATCACCATTTCTGATAATTTGAACCATATGGTAATGAAAATAGGCTTTAGTTTCAAAAGAGCGTGTTAAAACAAAGGCAAAAAAATGGTGTTTGTACTGCACCTTTTTGCGGTTAGCGACAAAGACATTTTTTTTCATAAGGCTGCGCAAGCGCCGGTTCGATTCTATTGTTTGATCTATTTGTCATGTTAGCGTGTGCGGTACCTTTTGTCTTCTTTTTTGTTTGTCAATAATTATTGCGGTTATGATTTTTGCAAAAATTTTGCATAGAAATAAATCCCTTTGGAATAATTATAATGGGTGGTTTCGCTCGTGTGGGTTCGTCGCCATGATGGTATGATGACAAGCAATTCTTAAGCTTTATTTATTTCCTAATAGTGTCCATGATTTCTATTTAAAGTCGCTACAAGTCTTCATCTATACTAATATTATAAAGAGGTAAAATTTGTAAGTTTGTATGTAGGGGGTAATCTTTGGAACGGCTGGTCCGATTTCCAAAATTCTTTCACTGACAGATAGCTAAAACGTTTCTGAGTGCTATAGGCTAAAATATCCCACTACAATCAAATGGAGCTGAGCAGCGGGTGAAACCGCGTGAGAGTAGCTAGTCGTATATAATCATATATATTGTAGTACTAGCTTAAAAGTAGCCTATTCCGGAGTGGATAAACTTTATTACTTTGATTTAATCACCGAAACCGATAGTTGTCGCATTTAAGAAGATAAAAATTTTTTTTTTTTTATTTAAGTGTGGGAGAGCCATGCTTCGGCACTAATGGGTCGGCTCGACCGGAGTGATACCACGGCCTCACAGAAAACCGGCGTGAAATAACCACTGCGTTTTGTTTCGCCGTGTGAGTGAGGTTACCGGAGGCCCAATCCTTCCCCTTCCCCAATCCCTCCTCAATCCCTAAATCTCCAAATCCCTAATCCCTAAAAGGTCGGCAACGCACTCGTAACTCCTCCGTTGCGAGTGTCCATGGGCGGCGCTGATTGCTTACCATCAGGTAATCCGTCTGCTCGTTTGCCGACCTACTACATAAAAAAAAAATATATATAATACGCATTTCGGAAAGACACAAACGTAGGTACGCACAAATAAACTGGTGTATAGTAAACTGTTATATTTAGATCATCACAAACAAGAACAAGTTTCACACAAAAACCATATTTTAAACTTATTTCCAGCCATTTCAAGGCTCACTTGCTCCAGTTCTGATCTCGAAGTCTTTCAATAATACAGGTTGTGCCCTAATGAAGGTACTTACATAAAAACCGAGTTTTTTCAATTCAAAAGCATCTTTTGTGTGATCGCGTGATTGGTAGATCCTTGGGAAATAAGTGGTTTTTATTCAATGATCCGTGTTTTTTACTTGCGGCAAGGGCAACTGTACTGTTTTGAGTTTTGACGTTAAGTCTGGATGTTGGGATTGGTATTGCTTGTCGTTGGTTCAATTAAAGGTTGGGAATTGTGTATCTAAAGTTTACTAGTATTTTTCTAAGTGATGGTAAATCATCTTGGAAATGATTATGCTATTTTTATTAATTCACCAAATCCCAAGCGTTGGCGCACATATTGTTTTTTTTATTGTATCTTGAATTGGCACGATAGTTTGTTTAAATTCTGCCCTGGCCCTTACGCATCTATGTATATTTTGGAAGTATTGACAGACAGACTGATGGATTTTACTAAAGATTTTGTTAAGTTTTAAAAAGTATACTTCAAATATAAAATTGCTTTGACTTTTACTTTGATCTGGTAGAACAACAATAAATGTTTTAATTATTCAGTTTTATATCATTACGCAGTTTTAATAGGTTGATTTGTACTGCAATAACTTCTCAGTTCATTGCAATTAAGACTTTCTGACAGTCCCTCCAAAAAATAAAAAGGCGTGATTCTTAAAGAAACTCTCTTATCGTTTAGGTTAATAGAATTAAGCACATGTGCATCACAATTAGGAAAAAAGTGAACTAATGTTACTGGTAATAAAATTGTAGCACAAGTACTACGACTATTACTACGAAAACCGTAGCAATTACTACGAGGGCGTGCGCCTAAATCTTACACATGGTGTTGTTTTTCAGTTCATTTATTTTTACCACTGTATTGTATGTTTATGCAAATTCAATAAAATATATAAACACACCATATTGCTAATCATTTGATTATCAGCTCCCGTGTTTTAAATAAAATAAAAGATATTTAAATTAGCCAATTTTCATTTCAACAACTGCCATAACTTTGTACTCTGTAACTCATTTCTAATATCCTGAACGTTTTCTAACATATCCAATTGAAATTTGTTAAGATTTGAAACGTGAACGTAACGTGTTTTTTGTGGTTTCGTTGGATCGAGGTGTGAATTGTCGCCTGGGGGTAAAATCAACACTCTGGTTTGCCTATAGAAACATGATTGTGATGAATCAAAGTGATTTGATGTTATTAAAATAATCGATAACCAAATGTTTATCTAATTTTTTGGGTGTAGGGTTCTTATGGGAAATGCTCCAGGGTACGGCGATGGTATTAAAATCTAATAAAAACTGTGTTATTGAATTATTCAGGTAGGTAAATTGCTTTTTTTTTTTGTTGAATACTAGCCTCTGTCTGTCATATTCAGTAACTAGCTTCCGCCCGCGGCTTCGCCCACGTGGTATGTTCAAAAAAAGTTACCTATATTCTATTCCGGAGTGTAAATCTAATCTATAAACGTCTTTGCCAATTTAATCCAGATCCGTCCAGCCGTTTTAGCGTGATTGAGTAACAAACATGCGAACATCCAAACATCGTAACATCGACAAAAAGCTTGAAGCTCAGTATATCTTCTATACTCTTCAACATGAGCAGACAGACAGAACGTGTCAAAACGTATGTACACTTATGACCTCAAATCCAGTATTTGACCATGCCATTGTATCATACAAAGGATGCTCTCATTTCGCGATGTTTTATGTAATCCCATACAAAAGTCATGAAAGGCCTCCGTTTTTAAAGTTATCTTGTAATTAGTTTGGGTGTGGCTTTACTGTTTTTATGAGCGGGAGCGGAAGCTTATAAGAGGCTACTAAAGCTTTAGAAAGACTGAGGAGCAAGACTCTCTGATTAACCTTTTTAGCTCTCATTTTCAATCTAAGTGTCAAGGGTGGGAACTGTTTTTTTCCTAGGAGGATAAGTCGTTAAGGGAGTTCTCAATGAGAGTGTCATAATTTACTGACTAAAAATGATTCAGGTCTTTCTCCTGCTCTGAGCCGAGGCCGCTGTAAAATACAGAGCTTGCAACCCTGATAGTGAATTGTTGGACGGAGGCTGTGTAAATGCCTCTTTTCACTAAAAAAAGGTATTCTTAGCATTACACACATTAGCACACTTGCTTAAAGCATATTGACGATTTTAGACCAATAATTAGAAAATTATAAGTCCAGCTTTCTTCACTATATTTTCCTTGACAGTTCGGTAAAAGTCACACTAAGTCACATGGGAACTAGCCAAATTTTAAACCCGTACTCTCATGCTTGCGCCTCAACCCTACCACCACGACGACACGGCCATTTCAATATTAATTATGCGAAAAATTGCAATAATTCGATTAAGAACCATTTTGCCGAGCATACAGTCTTCTTTTGTAGTCGATTTGAGGTACGTGTTGGTGTAAATTTACTGATAATAATATGACGTAACTGGTAATTCAATGTAGCTCTCATTTGATCGACAGTTCCATAACTTGTAGCCCAATTACAGAGGTCCTGGACCTTTACCGAAAAATATTTCCGCGTAATAAAGAGTCAAGCGCTCAGACAAAAGACTTAAAGAGTTCAAAATTGGTTTATCACAACATTGTATGCTCCAAATTGTGGCCAAGATTATGCAACAGATGTTTTTTTTTTCAAAAGCATTCAGTTAGTCGCGTGTATTGCCTCACCAATTTGTTTTTGCTGTTGCCAGTGGCGCTAGTGTCGTTTACAATCCTCTTATAAGAACATTTTTGTTTAACGTTTTTAGTTCCAAATTTGGCCACCTTGCTGGATAAGTCGGTGGTATTTTTTGAGGTAATCAATTGGTCGTATTCGCTATTCAGTATTGTTGAGTGTTGGTAAAAAATAATTAAACAGTTGCCTGAAGGAAGGTCTTTAAACAGTGGCATTGAGGACACTGAAAAGAATTTACACGGTTTTGTGGCTTTTTGCGAATAATTTCAGCATTTTATGCAATAAGGTCACCTTTTGTTTGTTTTGTTATTTAGAATGACCGATATAAATGGAGTCAATGGCGTATTATATAATTTCATTCGCAATTTTTTTTTTCGGTTTAACTTTATAATGGGTATTTTTTCTTGTATTGTGGATGCGTTGCGTTGAGCAAAAGTCCGTGCTAGGTACCCTTTATACTTATATAACAAGATCGACAAAGCGATACCCACTCACCCCGTTATAAAAACACGGCATTACAACTTAGAAATGATTGTGATTTGCTCCCGTTATCGACAATTTGTCGTATCTGGTGCACAATGGCATTCCTGAGAAATGGCTGGTCATTGACGTAGTTGCGAGTTTCTGCTTGACCACCGTGACGTTGGCACTTAATGAGCTATCGGTATTACTGTTGGAGACAATCTGCTGTACTTGGAGACATGTATTATGATTACTTAAAATGTTGCTTAGTAAGGTTACTAAGAGCGCCGATTAGACTTATTCTTATAGGATAAAACAAACAAGCACACTGATTACCTGATGGTATGCAAACAGCATCGCCTATAGACACCCGCTACAACAGAGGAGTTATGAGTACGTTGCCGGCATTTTCGAAGCTATTACTCTTAGAAACATAATTATAACCTAGGTATATGGGGTTTTGATGAAAACATTATGGTTGCAGTTGGCAATTCCCGAACGAATGCCGCAAGATGGCATCTAAGCAGAAACATGATAAAATGGCCGATAAACACAAGTGCTTAGGAGATACAGGAACACTCTGTTACAAGTATTATTGTGGCGAAGAAGAAACTATTTAGAAATTAAATAAAGTATATTAATATTGTCAGTTCTGCTTGAGTTTTGGGTAAAAGCGCAAAAATATACCGCGGCCCCATTCCGAAGCAGGAGAAGGAACGCAGTGATTCTTGTGCAGTAAGAGTCTGACCCCCCACCCAAGACATTTAAAACCTTGAACTTGAAAAACTAAAAATTTATAAGACTCGAGATACGTTTTACATTAAAGTTCATATAAATTAGACTAATATAAGTAATCCTTTTTTTGGGTTTGAAGAAATCAAACTTATCTATAACGTTTTCATCCATAAATAGAGTAGATTTTGTATAATCTACGTCTATATAATTCGCTATCATTTCCCAAAAAATCTCCGACAATACCTCCCAAGGCGATTTACTAAACGTTCCTACGAAAAAAACACTATCAGAGCCGTCAAATTTAACAGTTTTCGATAGAGCCGCTATATAATTTTGCTAAACTCTATCATTTTGTGTTTAACTGTAAATTGCACTAAGATGGCGCCCGCGCCGCTTCCGTTTGTCTATGGATTTTGATTTCCTGTTTTCTGTCACCTTGTGTGGTTTATGCTCGATTTGATTAATGATGCGTTTGGCTATGTCTCATGTTGGTATCGTGTGGGGTAATGTAAAAAAAAATGGAATATTGACGTTTGGCTTGTGTAAAAAAATATCATAAATAGCACACGATTTAGAAGAGTTACGAAAGTATATTTCGCGTTTTAGGACGTCTAGTTTTTGCTGTTATAATTTGTCAACTGCCAAAAACTATGAATAACAAGTACCATTGAACGATAGAAAATAAACTTGACCACGATAACTCTAAAAACGCTGCTATGGGAAAGAAAAACTTCAAAATTTTTTCTGCAACATAAATAAAAACAAAACATCATCTAATTTGATAAATATCATAATGTCTTCATCAAACCCAGATTGATTAGTTCCAATAAATAACAGTTCATATTTAAGCATAACCCTAAACCGCGTAGGGGGCAAATTTGACCCATTTATTTATTTATGCGCAGACTGAAACTGGAATCAGATTTTCAACTTTAACAACATTGTAATAAAGGCCGAGATAATATAATTTACTGGCTTCTGTACCAATAAATATTATTGTAATTTAGTTATAAAATTATGCAAATGTTATCAATCAACGATTGTTAAAGTTTTACCACACACTGAGTAAAAAGAAAGGTTTACGGAATTAAGTTGATCTTAGAGTTTATTTAATGATTTTGCTTATTATTTTATTTGTTCATAATAGCAGAGAAAGTGGATAGTGTACCTACATAATGTTTTTCGCCAGGTTTGCTCCCGGACCGATAAACTCTGATCCGAATCTTGGAAATGATTCTTAGATCTCATATTTAGAAGAAAACTTTCAATTCGTCATAAAGGTTTTTCAGGGTCCAAATTATTTTGTGATTTTGAGAGGCGGTTGGTGAGGTGGGGCGAGAGGTGTATGTGTCAGACTCTTACTGACTAAAAATCACCCGCGGTTCCATCTCCTGTCTTGAGCTTGGCCTTGGTACCTTAATGCGGTAAGTATCGCTTGCAAACCCAGCTATTAGTTGATTTATTATTTATCTTATAGTTATCTATGTATTTCCAACGTTACCCTAATACTGTATACAGTCTCTCTCTCTCGTCTCCAGCATCGGGGTAAAAATAAAATCATTGACTCGGAAAAAATGGCTTAAGATTTACCTTTTAACGGTACTGTTGGGAAGTTAATCACTAATTATAACTAACAATCAAATCGGAAGTGAACCCCGGAACGAAGGTTCGATAACGGGACCAACCCTTGCCACCGAGGTACCGTTACCGAAAACCTTTTATTTTTACCTTTTACTTTTTTGTAACTTTTTTGCTGATGAAATTTTTCACAGTCAACTTGATCCGGTGTTCCGTTACGTTTATTCCTTCGATCTGTTACTGTATGCTGGTAAACAATGAAATAAGATATCAAAGATTAAGAAACGCATCGTCTGTATTTGTAGGACGAACTATTTAAGGAAATTTCCTTTTGAACTAATCGGAAGGGACAAATATTTTGCTTGTATTTCTTGTTGCCTCTTCATTCCCTTTTTTGTTCTTTTTCGATATGTGTATGTTTATATTTTATTTATTACTAGAGACTCGCCACGATTTTGCACGGGTGCAATGCCTAATGCTAATACTAAATTTCTCCACTGTTTAATAGATGTGTGTATAAACATATAAACTTTCCCTTTAATCAGACTATCTGTTAAAAACTGCATCAAAATCCGTTGCGTAGTTTTAAAGATTTAAGCGAATATACAACATAAGTATAGGTACCTATAGGGACAGAGAAAGCGACTTTGTTTTATACTGTGTAGTGTATATACCTTTATCTATAGGTACAAGTTTTTTTTTAATTTAAAAAGATTAAGAAGAAAGTTATAACCAATAAACTAGATATAAGATTTGTCTAAGAAAAATATATATATAAATTCATATTTCAATTCATAAATTCATATATTTACATAGCTAATGAATTAGCTTAGCGAAAAACCAACATAAAACCTACTAGAAAGAATAAGTAGTCTAGCTTTATTGAGAGAAAAGACGAGGGTATACTGGTCCCATAACAATTTTTTATGGGTCGCGAAATCTGAGCCGCGGCAACGGGTTAATCACGTGTAAAATTATCGATGAAAAAAATTATGTTCTTGACCTCACGGGGGTTTGGGAATTGGTGTACATTCAAGACGTTTTGTGGGGCGAGCAGAGATTCAGGTTGTTTATTTTAATTGGTGTTGACAACATTAGTATTGGTGGAAGATAACAATCTATTGTTTTTAAATGACGATTCGGTTTCCGGATTGGATGAAGAGAAAAATATTAAGAAATCTTTTGATTCAAAGATAAAATCATTTATTCTTTATAAACCACTAGCTACACTCGCGCGGTATCACCCGCTGCTCGGCTCCATTTGATCGTAGCGTGATGTTTTATAGGACTCTGAAACATTGTAGCTATCTATCAGTGAAAGAATTTTGGCTAACCGACCAGCGGTTCCAAAGATTACCCCCTACATAAAAACTTACAAACTTAAAAATTTTACGTCTTTATAATATTAGTATAGATAAATAGGTTCTTTTGAACCATCAAAATAGAATATAGCCTGTAAGCTAGTTTCTCAGTGAAGCTAAGTGCTCGTTTCAAATTGTAGATTCGAATTGAGAATATCGAGCATATCATTAAAAAGAACTCAAGTGGCATATAATTTATAAATATGTGCTACATTCTTAAAAAGATAGGTTTGCATTAAAGATAAAAATGATTAATTTAAATAAAAAGTTTTTTTTTCTTATTTTTATCCTTCGTGACACAGTTCTCATAATTGTAGTGGCGAAAGAGACCTAGTTTAGTTAACTAGTTTGTGCCTCCTGGTATCCCGCTTTAGGCCTTTCTAATGAATTCGTTCAGCGAACTGCTATCTGCTTTTATGAACAGACTAGATAAACAATTTGAAATGGAGCAGCATTCCTTAAATTAAATTATTATATTCAGTTTATTGTTTTGAAGAAGTTCACTCTTATAATAATTATTTATAAAGTGTGCGAGAGCCATGCTTCGGCACGAATGGGTCGCCTCGACCTGAGTGATACCACGTGCCTCTAAGAAAACCAACGTGAAACAACCACAGCGTTGTGTTTCGCCGTGTGGGTTAGGTTAGCGGAGGCCCAATCCCTCCCCAGTGCCGAAATCTCCAAATCCTTAATCCCTAAAAGGTCGGCAACGCACTCGTAACTCTTCCGTTGCGGGCGCTGATTGCTTACCATCAGGTAATCCGTCTGCTCGTTTGCCGACCTTTTACATAAAAAAAATGCGAAAACGTTTTAGCATACTGGGATAAGCTGCGTTTACCAACAGACAATTTCTCATATACACAACATACGGACCCGAAACACAACGCTGTGGTTGTTTCACGCCAGTTTCCTTTAAGGCCGTTGTATCACTCCAGTCGAGCCGACCCATTCGTGCCGAAGCTTCTTGAGAAGCTAGGTCAGTAAACCACTGTGTCAATGTTTCTTCTATAACACTGATTTCGCGTACGGGAGTGCTGGATGGCGAAGTGATTGGACCACACCGGGGGTACGATGGCGCGGACACGGTGTTTCAAGAAGTATGGATGTGGTACTTTGTACTTTTTAGTAATGTATATTGTGAATAAGTAAATAATTGTTTTTCAATATGTAGATAGGTACATTGGACAGCAGGTCTACTACAAGCTTCTGTAATTTCTTTTTGGTATTTATATTTTAATATTTGCATTGATATAAAGTCTAAATGAAAATCCTTTGATAAATTTTAAGAATGGTAACACTTACTTTGCACATTTCTAATTATTATTTATAATAATTACTAAAAATTATAATATTACTACTAAGAACTAATAATACCTACGAAGTATTAGTTCCTAGCTCTATTTTGAAAGATACTTTTTTCCCGTTTTGTAATTAATAAAAAGTTAAATTATTAGATATTATTTAAATAAATTACATCTATATTATCTATCTTACTTACTTACGTCAAGTTGGTTAAATGCCGCATCCATAATTTATCACATCACTGCGCAAACAGCCCACCAACACGACAGTTTTGAATTTCACCCAGCAGTGGGTGCATCTTGTGAAAAGTATCGCGGGTTCGGTTCCCGAGTCGGTACGGTGTCGAGTGGTGACTGGTTCACTCTGCCCTGGTATTCCACCAGGTTAGGCATGAATTAACATTGTATGATCTGGAAATACATTCTTATATCCGTTTTGAAATAAATATTTCGTTAAATAGAAAAGAGGCCTAAATCAATTCAAAAATAATATTTCAATTTAGAAATACCTCATTTCATGAGTTAGTTCTGTTTTCTGTTTAAATGCGAGTACAAAATTTGGTTGTACCATTGACGAGTAGAAATAGAGATATCTTCGATTAAGGTATAAAAATAATTGCAACATGCTAAACTCCGAAACAACTTGACAAAATTCGAGCACATTTTCTAAAACAATTCCTTTTTCTGTAACGTGACGCCTAATGTTAGCTTAATGCCACAGAAAAAAGTATACTACCTATATATCAAGCATAAGTACCTAGTCCCAAAACAAAAATACCATAATAAAAAAAACATTCGGAAAAAGATTCAATGTTGATAAAACATAGGTAACTTAATCTCAATAACATACATTAAAGGATTTGTGACTTGAAATCTTTCATGTCCCTTTTAAAAGCTACAAGTACATACAAATTTAAAAAGGTACTGTAAAATACATAAATTAAAAAAAAAACTATCATATCAGCAATTGACTTGTAACACACATGTATTCACAATACCTGAATAGTTTTACAAGGCTACAACAAGAATTGTATCGGTAGAATAGAGTCGCCAACCAAACGCTCCTACAATACACAGAGCCCGGGGGAACAAATAATTAATGATGATTGGCCTTAAATTACCCTCTCGGGACCTCTTGTATCCCCTTCACACATACACAACTTATCCCATCGAACCTTTTCGCACAAACCAGGACCCTATATAAGCGACACAGGTAACCGCGCAGTTTAGACCCCTGTGGGACGCCAAACCGTACGCACCTGTGCCGTCGCGAGCCAAAATGACCGCCGAAACTTACGGGCACCGACTCATCTACGAGAAAGACATGTTCGCGTCTGACGTGATGTTGGAGTACTCCACTGAGGAGTGCTATTTATCCTGGCCGAGGTCGCCTGACTCGGGCAGGTCCAGCCTGGAGCCTACACCATCCATCGATGGCAGCATCAATCAGGATTCATCACACATCGCGTACAGAGGATTGTCGCGAGAGGTTTTGGAAGACAGTGCTGAAGATAATGAAGTTTTGGAGTCAGGGAAGAGGCGTGGACGAGCTACCAGTGCTGCAGTGTTGAGGAGGAGGCGCCTAGCAGCTAATGCTAGAGAAAGGAGGCGAATGCAGAACCTGAATAAGGCGTTTGATAGACTTCGAGGACATCTCCCATCCCTGGGCGCTGACCGCCAGCTCTCCAAGTACGAGACTCTTCAAATGGCACAAACCTACATCTCCGCGCTATACGAACTGCTTCAGTAAGTTGCACCGCATTTAGCCGCTATTTGCCAAATTAGAAGTAACTACAGGGATATTTATTTATTAAGTTTAAGTACCGTAATACTCGTTACCACTTAGTTAAATGTTTAATCCGCTTCAATTCGAATTTTTTACTTCGGAAGTGTCGAGTTTCTGTATCGGTTTACGTTTAAAACTTACGCTTATTATATTTTTAAGTAGCTATATGTAAATTTTCTTAGTACAGACAGTGTTTACATTGGAATAAAACCCGTAGCGTAGCAGCATAAAAACGGCGTTTCTATTTCAAACTTTATTATGAAAAATCTGTGTAACTTTTAGCCATTTCAGTCCTCGCTCAAGTCTCATAATATTGTCAATGTAAATTAGTCTAGATTTAGTTTTTAAGCACATCTCAACAGTGTAATCCGTCCTGCCGACTTAGATTTAGGTGTTAAATTAGTTTGACCTAGATTTTCATCTCTGCCTGAACCAGTATTATTATAATTCTCGTTTAAAACCACTGAGTGTATATTAAGTTTTAATTATTGAAGTGGCATGATCATATATTGTTAATATTAATTTTAAGTTTGTAATTGCCGTACTCAGAGACGAAATAATGATTGTTTAAACAATTGTATGGTAAAACATTCTAAGAACTGTATTTTCAATCTCTGAATGCGGAGGGAAAAAAAGTATGTAGGGATATTTTGAAAAATATTTTTATTATAATATTGTAAACCAATTTATTATTAGTAGGAATTTCAAAATGTAAAACCTCCTTTGTATTCATTTTCTTTGTATTTTGTACTCATTGCAGAAAATTCAAAATTGGAACTCGTAAATTCTATATTTGTAATTAAAAATACCATTTTATATAATGTGCCTGTAAGTTCAGCTGTTCCCTACATTGGATTTTGTCACTTCGATAATTTAATATAAAGACGAGAATCGATTAAACAGTATAAAGTATTAGTAATAATGTTTATTGTTTAGATAGTAGATTGTTTACGTAGTTCTAAGTAGCTTGAAAAATGTTTTTTCAATGTGTAAATATAAAAAAATATGTTTAAAAATATTGTTGTTTTGTTCCTTTGTTAAAATACCCCATTTTTGCACACACAACATACATATATTCAGGAGCATACATACATATGTATATATACAATCAGAAACTTCAAAGTTTTAGCTACCTACATAACTTACTAGTCACTTTTCAAAATAAAATTATCACACATTTTATACATAACATATTTTTCATACAACATTGCACATGATTAGCCTGTAGGTGCCCACTACTGGGCAAAGGCTTCTTCTCATACGGAGAAGGTTTTTATCACCACGCTTACTCAATGCGGATTGGCGATTGCAAACATATAATTAATTAGAAGTCCAGCTTTCCTCACGATGTTTTCCTTCACCCTTTATCAGTGGCGTCTAAATAATTATAGGTAATATGTATTAACTTGGAAAAGGCACATTCGTACTTGCTAAGTGTGAAACTCGCACCTCCATGCATGAGAAGAGAGCGCCTTAGCCTCCAGTCACTGCATCATTTACTTAAATATAAATTCAAAGACAAAAACACGCTTTTAATCACACTTTATGAAGATTTGAATGATTTCTCCTGAGCTCACCATGAAAAGAAAGGTATTTGAGAAACTTATATTATGTTTATTAGTAGTTAGGCCAATGTTTTACTAGATACCTTCTGATTCTATCATAAAACCAGCTCGATGGTATCATAATAATAATAAGGTACACTTGTGAAAGCCGAGAAAGATAAACTGATCAAGTATATCGACTTGGCACACGAGGTTGTCGACATGTGGGAAGTGGATTCAGCTATCATTGTACCGATAGTCGTGTCAGCCAATGGCTTAATAGCCAAGAGCCTCGACCAACATCTTAGGAGGCTCTCGTTAGGTGGCTGGGCTTGATTCAGAAAGTGGTACTCCTGGACACGGCTCGTATTGTCAGGAGGTTCTTGGACCCTGTTCCCGATACCAGTGGGACACTATTTTTTATATTTTTAAATGTTTTTTATTATTATTTTATGAAATATTTAAAAATGTAATTTATATGTTTATATGCTGAATAAAAATAATAATAAGGTACAAATATATACGATAAGTTTCACAACGATTTAAAAATCAGAAGTTTGTGTAATTTAGATTCATACATGTTTTTACTTAGTTCGTTTGTCCTAATAAAAGCTAGTTAAAAATCTTTGTTTTTCCTGTATTGCGTTACCTAAAGGATAACTGGCAGAAAATATCTAAGTCAAAGATTTATTTGTAAACAAAATGTTATAATAGGTGTAGTTAATACATATAACCAGTTCAAAACTTAGTGCATTTTACAAGCGTTGCAAATTGTGCTCATTTAAATGCAATGTTAACAAATTTTCTACCCTCATCAGTTAGTAAGAGATTAACAGAATAAATAATTTTTAGATGCTTGATTAATCATAAATTATAATTATTTCTTAATGATGACGTACTGTATCATATTTAAATGCTGTAAACATGAAGTACTCCGATATGCAATCACTATACATTATAAAGTCAATGTTTATAATATAATTATTACTTAGAAAATGCTCTGGTGTTAAGGACTCCTTTTTTAAGTGATAGAACGACAAACTGGCAGACGCATTACCTGATGGTAAAAAAATTGGCGCCGTCCATCGACACTCGCTACACCAGAGAAGTTACGTGCATTGCAAGCTTTTTGGGGGATTAGGGGTTCGGATCAGACGGGGCCCTAAAGGGCTGATGTTCAGCCGGGGTTGCAGGGTAAGCGCAATGAGGCACCGCGACCTCGGCCCAGAGCAGGAGAAGGAACAGGGGGTTTTTAGTCAGTAAGAGTCTGACACTCCCTCCTGCCCGGCCATGGGCGGGAGAAGTAATTTGATGATTTTCCCCTCACAAAAAAGGGGTTCAGATATTTTTAGATTGGGGAAAGGTTTACCAATCTCTCAAGATCGGCAACTTATGTCACACGGCGAAACTCTACGCTGTGGTTGTTTCACGCCGATTTTCTTACAACCGACCCATTCGTTTCCAAATATCACGCACCCCTACTTACGCTTCGCAGAATTAAAATCCTGACCATACGTTAAGCAGGCTAAACGCTATAGTGTGGTTGTAATGACTAAATGTTTTTTGTGTATATTTTGTGTGTCGAACTCCTAACCTATTTAAGCCAATAATTTTATTCCCCATGGAATCCGTAACCAGCCTATCGATGGTGCCACAGCCAGAGTGACAGGACAATCAGTCAACATCCAGTCTATGCAAAACAGGGCAGATGTTACAAAAACCAGCCTAAATAAAACTATACAACTGAAAAAACTAAGCCATTTTGAACTGTGTGTCTTGGAGATAGAGATGTTGATGTCGATTGAAGAGAGTCTTTAAAACAGTGTCCGGTGGATGACATTGTTTTTTAACAGAAATAGGGCAATTGTTTTTATAAGTATGTATGTAAAGTTTTTGTACGTATGTAGGTGTGACTGCGTTGGAGCCCTACTAACCAAGTTCAGTATCGATAATTATTATCGCTTTAGAAACGAAACGAATTTACGGGAATACATCTATGACCTTCCGGAATCTTTCATTTTTTAAGCGAGAACGAATATTTATACCGAACCTGGTTTGGAAAGGTTGCCGCCCTGTTTGATGCCAGGGAGAGTTAGATTCTGTTGGCTTAAAAGCATCCGATCCAGGGCTGAGGGCTGTTCTCTTAGTAGATGGAAATACAAGAGAAGTGATATCGATACAGATAAATTCGATACAGAGATCAGGAAGAAAAAAATCTATGTAGTACTGATCTGCCTTCGGATGACACGTCTACTCGTTTGCTTCGTCGTCTACTAAATTTAATTTAAAAATCTATAAAAATTTATTAAGTCATAAATATAAGTATGTATGTATTATATTATGAAGTCACATCTTATTAGAACCAGACTAATCCTACAAATATTCGATGACGAAAATGGAATAGACAAATCACTATATAGCTAGCAATTCATAAGATCTAAACTAAAGAGGTTAGGTAAATTTTAAGAAGTCTCAAAATGTATTAAAAAGCGATTCACGATTCAAACTCTATCACATTCAACTGACATTACATTTATTTTTCAATGGTACTTTTTTAACTCTTCGTAAGATCTATAAAAAAAGATCTATTTATGAAAAAAACTTATCTAGTACACATATAATTTTCCGAAAAAACACACTTAAAAAGCAAAAAAAAGTGCTTATAACTATTTTATTAATACACACCGGTGTATAATTAAAAAGAACGTAACGTGTGAACGTAATAACGGGTTCCGTCCACTTTTTAACCGTCAACGAAACGTCTTAATTCGAAATGTCAAAATTGACAAGTGGGTATATGCGCAGGAGTGCTATGTCATCCGCGATTCTTTGCAATGTTCCGAACATCGTTGGGTGTGTGATAAGCTATCATTATATATGTCATTTATATTGTTAATTTGATGCCGATGTAAATTTTTTTCCTGTTAAAATGATTTTAGATTGGAAGTTTTATTTTTATTTTCTTATTGTATCTTTATCAGTATTGATTTACACTCATTTATTTACAGAAAGTTATAATGCAGTATCACTTGAATATAATAATATTTTATAGTACCTAATAATATAAAAATAAAATCCCAGTTCATTTTTCAATTACAATTTAACCACCATTCCATTTAGTTTTCAATAAAACCAAGGAACTTGGAAATGTTTATTTTTATTTCTTTTAAATAAACACAATCTATTACCTATGCTATTACTAATTATTTTGGTGTTACAATAGTAAAAATCAATCATTGATGCTCTGATACTATGGGATTTTTTAGAAATATTTGCTTGAGTAACATATCGGCATAGTAAATTTTAAAGTACACTAATCCAACAAAAATAATGTAACCTATTACAAAAATTACGTTGACATTACGTTGACCATTGGTTAATAAAAACTGCATAGTAATAGTTGTATGCAATATTTTATGCAACCTCAATCATTATAACACAATAACTAAGCAAACAGGTTACAGTCAAATAGACAAAAAGAAACTTCAATAAACTATTCTAAAAAAAAGTAAACTCCCCTATTTGACATTACCAGGGCATGCGCGTTAGCTCTATGAGCGCAAACGTTTCTATTGGTTAATGCCCGACCAATGAGAGACCGGCTCATAGAGCACGATTTGAATTCAATTGTCGAATGTACATAGATTAAGTGGTTCGTCTTTTTATGGTAGGTATAATAGACTGTTTTTATTTTTATTGTTGAGGATAGATGCGATGGTTGGTAATGTGTGCAAAGCAATTTCTATTCTATTTTATTACAACGAGGTTCTAAAATGACATGCAATAAAGTGAGCTTGTTTATAAGAATAATTTGCTCTTATGAGATTGTATTGTATTTTACTTACTTTTATTTTGCATAACAGATGCGTACTAAAAATAAATATATCATATATTTCTAAGGATGTTAGAGGTTCCTTTTGGATATTTTCTGGATTTGCAAACACTATATAATTTTTAAGATATTGTTCATAACTGTTAACTTTACTTTAATTTTTTTTTTCTAATGTAGGTATTAATCTAACGTACCTGTTTTAAAATATCTTGCTAACAGCTATCCGTTTCATCCCTGACTTTAATAACAGACATATCTTTTATAAGCATCCCCTTTCATCAAAGTTTGACACCAAAATGTGTTAATTATAACAAAATTATAACGTTTATTTTTAATTGCACGCAGATATGATGTTTTTATAATATTCTAAATTTGAATGTCTTTTTTGTCTTAAATAATTTAGCGTTTAACAGTATATGAAATATGGAAAATTTTGAAATTCTTTCTCATTTTTTTCGAATCAGACACGAAATTACATCATCAGCCCTAAATACGCACTGCTGAACAATAGCATCTTCTCACACGAAGAAGGCTTTTTAGATTTAATCACTACGCTTGTCGAAGGTTGATGGTCGATTTCAATCATTTAAATAAATAAATCTTTTTACAAATAAGATTTTACAAGTTTCTGGTGTAAACATTTAATGGTATTTTATGGATTTACCCATTGTCCTAAAAATTGCTTAGCATTTTTGGTCATGAAAATTAAATGTGTATTTAAATATTTTCTGTTCAATCGGATTAAGAATTTTTTTACCATACGTCTTTCTTTCTTTATCTTTAATCATACGTTACAAGCTAAATACAAGATTCTGATGACTTTGATAATAATATTTCAATATAGACTGGGCTATACAGTGTATTAGGTAAAACGAGGGTCATAAGTGATAGATTATAAAAAAGCATTCGATACACTGGACCACGAACAGCTTCTTCAAGCTATGCAAGAATGTGGTGTTCGTGGGCCAGTGAACGAATGGCTGAGATGTTATCTACAGAATAGGTCAATGTGCACAATGATCAAAAATACCATGGGAGACCAGGCCACTGTGACATCTGGGGTACCTACCGGTTCGGTATTTGGACCTGTCGGGTACATCATGCACGTGAACAGCTTACCCAACGTAATTAAGCACTGTACATGTTACATGTACGCTGACGACTCGTGCATTATATACGCCGATAGGGACATAGACACCTTACAAAGATCAGTACAGGAAGATTTAGATAATGTCATCAAGTGGTCCCACGATAACGGCTTAATACTTAACGCAGAAAAAACAAAATGTATGTTGTTACAATCTCCTTATATGAAAAAACCAAATAAAGTTCTAAATATAATAGCTCACACATATGATTGTATGCATAATCAAATACAGCAGGCCCCCTTTCCAAATGCCTTTCCTGCATGCGCTAATTGTAAAAAGTTGGAGTTTGTAAAAGAATATAAGTATTTAGGATTAACTATTGATACAAATATGAGCTGGCAGTTGCATGTAAACAATGTATGTAATAAATTGAGATCACTTTTGTATAAATTTAATCACTTGAAACATGTTGTTGATAAAAAGATTATGCGCATGTTATATTTTTCGTTACCCGATGCTGTGCTAAGCTACGGGCTGGCCTCCTATGGTCTCACTTTCCCAACATACTTATTAAAAATACATAATTTACAAGTTAGATTATTAAAATTACTAGTTGATAAGAATACAAAGAAAAAATGTGGTTATAATTATAATTCACTTTTCAAAATATGTAACATACTACCCGTTCAGGATAAAGTTAAGTTGCACTTGGCATTACAATTTTATCACAATTCAGATTACAAAATAAAAAAGACATACAGTTGTAACTTACGACAAAATGTGCGTAACAAATATATTGTACCTACTGTTAGTAATTATTACGGTAAACGATCCTTGATGTATATGATACCTAAAGTATTTAATTTGTTAAACTTTGAAGATAATAATTGTAGTAAACAGGTGTTCAAGAACAAAACAAAACAAATATTGCACAATGTTTTTAATGATAAAAATTTACCTATGAACTCATAAGCGTATTTGTACCGTTACTGAGAAACTGTTTGAAATTACATGACATTGTTTTTTATTACGGATAGATTATTCTACTTACCTTCTTTGTACTCATTAGCTGCTGTGTAAACGACCGCATTCATATTGTGGTCCCCTTTTTGTAAGTGATAGCATGCTCACAGGTAATTAGTTTATAATTTTAATAATTCGAAAAAGAGTGCTTTAGTTCGCCAACAAACTGATTCACAGTTTGGCGAAATTAGTTATAAGTTTTTTTTTTTTTTTGTATTTACTGTTTATGCTCAATAAAAAAAAAAAAAAAAAAAAGTATTCAAGGACCGGACTCTGGTGCTCAAACATATTAAAAAAAAATAGTTCTCATGCAAAATGATCAATAAGTTGTTACGATTTGTATGGGAAAATAACATTATTTTCGTGGTTTGGATAATGATCCCATTTTTTTGTGAATGGAAAATCATCAAATGACTTCTCCCTGGAGGGAGTATCAGACTCTTACTGACTAAAAACCCCCCTGTTCATTCTCATGCTCTCGGCCAAGGTCGCGGTGCCTAATTGCGCTTACTCCGCAACCCCGGCTGAATATCAGCCCTATAGGGCCCCGTCTGTGGTGGTCTATTGGCTCTTTGAGGCGCGCGCGAAACGCTACGCGCCGTACGCTCGGACATATTAGTACCATGGAGTTGTAAGTTATTGAGCAAAATCCCTTCAATTTGCTCCTCGTTACACCTAACACGCTGTATACAACCAGTTTTAATATGTTATAGCCAGAAAGAGTTTCATACAAATGTAGATCTAAGATATATCACTTTACGATCCAGTCCACACGTAAATGAAATGAGAATACCTACTACAAAAATGCTTAGGTACCTACCTACATTTAAATAATTAAAGATTCCAAATTAAATTGAACGCACAAAATCGAAGCGAACAATTACGAGGGCGATAAGAAAATTGACCTTAATCCAACACATACAGACGGACAGGCAGACAGGATACAATGCAATTACGCTGTCTCTGTTTGCAGTTTCTTAAATGCAAGTGAAAAAAATCACAATTAGATGTAGGTACGATTCAAGTCTGGGAATACTTATTGGCCTTGTAAGTTGAAAGTGTAATGGGTTAAATGGAAAGATTAGAAGGTTTTTTTGTCAAAGGTAGGTATTCGTGCAGAGGGATTACCTGATGGTAAGCAATCGACGCCACCCATGGAGACTGGCAAAGACAAAGGAGTTACTACGAGTGCGTTGTCGGCTTTTTGTGGATAAGATTTTCGGGTATTTAAGAATTGGGGTTACACGCCGCCTGGTTTTTTGTGAGGCCGTGGTATCATTCCGTCCGAGCCGATCCATTCGTGCCAAAGCCTGCCTCTCCAACACTTGGATTTATTTAATTGATTGGTGGTGCGCATGGTGGCTATGCTATCCCGATGTCGTATCACGATACAAAATATATATAAAAGTTGTTATTTCAAGCCTCACCCCACGGGGTGAGGCTTGAAATAACAACTTTTAACTTTTTGATTAACAAGTGACGTTTCGTCCTGAAGATGACAATGCAATGAATATAATTTTGTTTGCTTCACCGAACAATGAGAATGAAGAACACTAGACTACTTATATTCTGAAGTATTTTATTCTTTCGAAGTAAATGTACCGCTGGTTGCCTTCTTTGCGTAGGTATCTTTTAAACGCATTCGTTGTTATAAAAACTCTTTTTATGGAAATCTAAGGTAATATAAGTTATCAACAGAGATGCAAAAGAGATAGCAACAGTCACATTTAAATTTCGTAGTTATTCACACAAGGTATTAGATAATTTTATTAACATTTATGTATAAAAAATCTAACTAAAGAACCACACAGTTCCATTTCTTCCGGAATCAAAATGGATGATTAAAAAAGAAATAATGATATTATAAGCAACACCCATTCGGTAGCAAGAATGAAATATTATGAAGATGTTAGAAATTAATTCGAAAACGGAACAAGGCGGGACGACCAACATTAATATTGCAATGATTTAAAAAAGCAAAAAGGTTTCCCAAAAAAGGCTGTATGCATTAAAAAGTAGAGAGAAGTTTTTTAAAATGATAACTGAACCTGTTAATTAAGAATGAATTATTTCCTTTAATATTGTTTTATGATGAACTAGATCTACGCCCGATTCTGTGTGTTATTTCCTATGTGTGTGTAATAAGATTTGATTTCATTCGAATGCCTTTTGCCGGATTTCATTTATTTATATTTTGTTGTTTTCGCATTGAAATTCTTTTGTTTTTTTTATAGACGGTATATTATATTTTACGTGGTGGAAAACCTTGATCATAATGAGTATTATTACCATGAGTATTTTAGAAACTTCTAAAACATATGATTTCTTTTAAAAAAAGGAATTTGAGTCTGGAACACAAGTTCCAAGACCAAGAGAAAGAAAGAAGATGACTCCTGTCTCCTCTTTAAAGAAACAACTCAACGTAATTCCAAACTTCACTCTCGATTCGGTTTCGCTATTAAATATGCAGACATTTTTTATTAAGACTTTCTTCACCTGTCAGCGACGTCCCTACAAATTACAACAACATTTATCTACGAAATGATCACCAAAGTTTTGCTTTAAGTAATTTATCGCATATAAAACTAGTATAAAGATTATCTGGATACGAATCTCAATAGTAAAACAAACAATAAAAGGAGAAGCGAGAACGAGATAGCGTTCTACACGTAAAAGAGAGATCCGTCCATCTTCTTCCGGTTGCGCCGGCGCAGGTGACACAAAATTTATTCCGAATTTGAAAACCGAAATATATATTATATGGGATACAAACGGCTTTTTAAATATGGACATCTTTTATGCGGCGGTAACGCTTGACATTTTTATATTTGTCGTTGATGTTATAAAAAGGGATTTGATTTATGGAAAAATAATGGTGAGCCTCCTTGCGGGGATGCCATAGACTTCGGTTACGCAGATGTGATGCTGAGATAGTATGCAGTTTTCATTTTTGGGTTTTAAAATTTGGTGACTTTCTATGAACTTATTTTATCAACCATGAGGAAAAAATCTCTATAATTATACCTACCAAATTTTTCTTAGATTGGGAATAATCTGCAAAGATTAAAATTACCTAGAAAAGGAGACTTTTTCAATTGGAGAATATAATCGAATAAGTTCTCTAGCCCTGGTCGGGGCAAGAGGGTATGAGACTCTTACTGACTAAAACCATTCCGTTCTTTTTTTTGGGATGCACATTATTACGCTTGCACTCGCATCCCAGAACATCGGCCCTATTAGGTCCCATCTGTGGACTGTGGTAGTCTAATGCCGAGGACCGTTAGGTAGCAAACTAATCTTGAAAACTTAGACGCATCTGTTTGTCAAATACTTTTCGTTAATCTATGATAATAAATCAATACTATACAAGTTACGTGCGACGGTTGCACTTTCATCAGAACTACAGAATACTCGTAAATCTAAAATTTTGATTTAGATGTGAGATTATTGAAGGTTTTTGTTCCAAAGAAACTTCATTGTTTTGTGGTTTTGACAGGTTTTTGTTTTGTTCGTGTGAAAATATGAAACTTTTTATAGGTCGTGTTTTAGGTAGGTAGGTAGGTACCTATTATTTTGATTTATGTTGTGTTGAGAGAAATATCAAACGTACTTATGTATATTTTTTCTTGAATTTTCGATTGTCATTATGAGTTTGGTAGCGGTTTCGGTGGAATAAATTTTTTTGTTGATTAAATGAAAATTTAAAATTGTTTCCTTTCTGTAAAAAGACTACTAACTAGCACCTACTTTTGTTTACATTAAGACCTAGAAACCAAACGTAAAATGTATTTCTTTTGTCAATTTTATAAAAAGTTTACGGAACTTACTTAAAGTGTAAGAATTAAATAGCATCTATCTTGAATAATTTTGAAATATATCGGTTTAAAAAATGAAAAAAATAATATTCTATTGGTATTTTAAAAAATATACAAAAATACGATATTGGGCGTATTTGCTAGTCTATAGGTAAAAAAATTGTAATTTACTTTAAATCAACAAAAATCATACGTAAACATAAAAGCAAAAACGTAGGAACATTTTTACTCTTAAAAGTTACCAAACCTCTATCTTCAAACATTTCCACTCTATTAATATCAATTCAAATAAAATTTATCACCACAATATCTATCATATCTATCTACATTATAATATAATTCTAAAAGGCCATTTTAATCGTAGGTAGCCAAGAGAAGTCCCACAGAGGAGCAGCTTCCTAAAAACAGTTATAATTCATAACCTGACGATGGGACAAACATTAAAAACATATTATTTAATACTATATTAACATATATCTATCGTTTATATTAATTTCGTTACGGGTGACAAATTAAAAGCATTTAAAAATACATAAAATTTGAACCCTTTTTGTTGTAAGTCGGTTTTTAAGAGCAGAAAAAAAGAACAAATATTTCTGATAAGTAGGTAGTAGTCATCGACTGTATAATTTTTATATTTCATTAGAAATGTTATAAGTTATTGATTATTTATTGCTAGATATTATTTTTGTGGTTTTTGAAGAAGCCTGGGAATAAGAGAAAAAATACCCAATCGAGAGTTTTTATACGATTCCCCAGAGACTATGCTAGCAATGAAGAAATGCGTCGTTCATTTTTTTACAAAACGCAAAATAGAAAACTGAGTGCTATGTGCTATGAGAATAACAAATATAAATATTATGATATTATTGAAGCATGTGTTTGGTATCAACGTGCATGTTATTTACTTAGCGCAAGTGTTCTGATATTCCACAAAAATAAATATTTGCTTATAGCAAAACTTAGTCAAAGGATATCGAAAAAAAAACCAACAAGAGTTCCCCTCCGCAAAAACGAATTTATAGTCCATCCCTCAACGAAATGGAAAAAGCAAAAAATATGCAAAAATCAAACAAAACTTAAATCAGATGCTTAAAAACTTCTCACGACATAAATTACTTTTAAAGGAGCGTCCATCTTTATCCGGAAGTGGCGCAATTTGTCGAAGCTTACGCATCGAGACGACTTCCGGTGCGCTTGCGCTGCTGAAAATAAAACTGCTTGCACCCTGTCAGTTCGTCGTGAAGATATCCGGTGTTATTATGAAGCGAATTTTATATGTTTTTGGAGTTTATCTAACTTGTTTATTTTAGTGGTTATGGAGAGGGTGTACTTCGCGTTGCAAAATTTTCTTAGAGTATTGAGATGAAGTTAAGCCGGCTATGTTCATTGAGCGGTCTTAACGTGGCTCAGGTTTGATAACAAAGTACGGCACAGAAATGGAACGTAGAATAATTAATAGGTAATTCCAGAACTACATATGTCGTTATATAAATGAAAATGGTTGGGAAACCCATAAGATCCAACATTTAACACGAGAAAGCATAGGTACCTACTTAACGTGACAGTAAGTGACCACAGCTAAAAAATAATGAATACAAACAGATTTTTTATTTTTTATTTTAATTTTTTATAATAAAATTACAAACATAAACGTCACATTGACATTGACAGATATATTTTATTCAATACTAAATGTATTGAATCTGTGGTTTGAAATTAGCAATCTACTACTAATGTGTAATTGACTTGTTCCATTTTTAAATTCGCTCTATTACCATAGAGTTTTAGATCGAGTATTTGCCAACTCGCCTCTAATTATATGATATTCTTAACATTAATACTAAGAACAAAAGAACTGATACTGATAAATTTACATGATTTAAGTGTAAATCAAAGTTATTACGTCACAAAAAGATTCATAAGTATTTTAATTTACTTGTAACAATGACAACGAAAATGATTGATAGGTACAATTTTAACAACAAAAAAAAACTTTTTAAATGGCACATGCTAAATCTACAGGTGGTATCGGTCCAGTCACTGCCCCCCCCTCTCGCCCACCTCCTTCTATGCGCCTGCGCAGCTAACAAGCAGCTGATACATGTATTGTTCTCTTTTTAAAAAATAAAATAATTTTATAAGTTTATCCCGATGTAATTTGTATAAATTTTGACTTGTTAGCAATCCTAATAATCCTCATTGGCTAGTCATTAAGTAATTTGATATTGAATATGAATTAAGTGGAAGCAATCACGCGTCGCTACCAATGAAATCTATAGTCAAAGTCTTTGTGTGTCTGTCTTTTTAGTAACAGTTTTAGAATTCTTAACTCAATATGTGACTAAAGAAATCTGTTGAAGTGGGCATTGGCCATTATTGTGTAATTGTTATATAAGTGTATGGAACTTGAAAAATAAATTTACGATAGTAAGCTAGGCCCAAGTATTTAATATATATATTTTAATTCAGAGTTTTAAATTAAGATCGATTATCAACCTATAACGTATTTTTTTTTTATTTTCTTAATTTAGTAAAACCTTAATTAATTTTACTTGTTTATTTACTTGTTCTTGATATTATGCACATGAATATCAAGTTTAATTAAAATTAGTTCAGTCGTTTCCAAGATTTTGGACTTGGAAGTTTGTTAGTATGCGTAAACGCTCTGAAAATCATTCGGTACCAACATTATCATTATTCGAAATACTTTAATTAAAGTATAAAATTGTGAACAAAACCGCAGCTTGAACATAGTGTATCAAGTCTCCCAGTTGTTTTTGAAAAAAATCTGCACAATTTTGATTTGATTAGAGATCGGGTGGTCCGACTGGCAGATCGACCGCGCGTGTCGCTAAAGAGAAATGTAGATCACTTGGTCGATTTAGAGAGATTATCGTTTATAAAATAAAAACTTATTATTGTGTGTTTCTATAGAGAATTAGGTAATAAAGATGAAGAGCAGATACATTTTGGAGATTGGAGAAATATTTCTAAGACTCCTAGATTTTAAGGGTAAATTAAAAAGTATTTTTATATTTTACCTATTTTTATGCGGTACCTGGGTTGGCAAACGAGGAGACGGATTAACTGATGCTAAGCAATCGGCACCGACTAAGACAATCGTAACATCGGAGGAGTTACGAGTCCCTTGCCGGATTTTTTGGTTTCTGAGATTTAGAAGGATTGGACTCCGGTAACCTCACTCACACGGAGAAAAACATGGTTATTGTTGTTTCACGCCGGTATTCGTACTACGGTCGAGCTGGCTAATTCGTGCCGTGGCCATGTGGTCCATAGCTTGGCCTTGTTACACAAGGCGATTCCTTACTTATAACCTATGAATAATAACCTATGAATGGAAAATTAAAGAAAAGTTGGAATAGGTAGTGTACAAATATATTATTAACTTAATTTTATTTGTTATCTCTGTCAGTCATTACTCTGTGGCACAATAACTACAAAGTAGGAAGTCGGCACACGTTTACAAGTGCGTGGTATAGCTGTCGCCCGCGGCGCCGCCTGCCGTCCATCGTCCGTGCTCGGAACTGCTAACCACCTTATAAATATCGTTCACATGATGCAACGCGTTTCATTATGTATTATTTCTTATATGTACCTACGTAAGAAATTTTAAGAGTATTTTTATATATTTTTTTGTACTATTTACGAGTTTAGCCGTCAAATACATATTATCCTAGCGGCTTCAGCCAAGGTGCACCAGCGTAGTAATGTATAATTTGGAATATCGTGGTCGTTTTAAATCAGTAAGCAAGAGTCTGAAACTCTGTCTAGTCGACTCAACCGGGTAGAATTCATTAAAAAAATTGCTTTCTTTGATAAAGAAAACCCTTTAGCGGCCTTATCAGCAAAAAGCAAATGTTTCCTTTTTTAAATTCTGTCATTTTGCCGATTTTGATTCAACAAACAAGAAAAATGATAGATTATAAATAAAACAGCATATTTAGTTTAAAATTTCATTTTATTTCCTGTACTATGAATTACACCTTTGATATAATGTCCATTTCATTTAGGTGACATATTTGTACATGATTTTTTAAGTATTAATCCTTCTATAAACTCCTTTTTTATGCATTTACTCATGAAAACCTTTTAAATCCTAAATTACAAGTAGCGTCGTTGGCTAACCACAGGAACTTTCTCGAAACTCCCTAATATGTGTAATATGGGAGCATACTGTATAATTTCCCGTACCATTGTATCCACCCTTCCTTGGAGAAAAGTCCTTTCTCTTCCTGAATGTGATCGACAAAGAATTTTATACTTTGTAACTCTGGATGTGTCTTAGTGAAGTTGTGTAATATTTGTGACGATTTTTAGTTGATACTGAATTACTGCTTATATACTTATTTGGTCGAAAACTTGTAGTTTTTAAGTAATGTAAAGCAAAATTAGCTAAATAGGTACTTACTATCGTTCATTAAAAACATACAGCGTTGTGTTTCGCCGTGTGAGTGAGGTTACCGGAGGCCAAATCCTTCCCCTCCCCTAATCCTCCCTCAATCCCTAAATCTCCAAATCCCTAATCCCTAAAAGGTCGGCAACGCACTCGTAACTCCTCCGTTGCGAGTGTCCATGGGCGGCGCTTATTGCTTACCATCAGGTAATCCGTCTGGTCGTTTGCCGACCCACTACAGAAAAAAAATGCCAGTTTTTTGATCGGAGAAAGTCATCAAATGGCTTCTATCCTGGGTGGGGTGAGACGGAGTTTCAGACTCTTACTTATTCAAAAACACCTGAAAACCATCTACTCATTTTACATTACTGCGCTTATGCACCTTAGCTAAAGCCGCTGAAGGTGATATTCGAAAAACTCTTAATTGTATACAAAAAATATATAAAAAAAAAAAACATTTTAAAATTCTTAAGTAGAGCCATGCTTCGGTACGAATGGGTCGGCTCGACCGGAGTGATACCACGGCCTTACAGAAAACTGGCGTTAAATAACCACAGCGTTGTGTTTCGCCGTATGACTGAGGTTGCCGGAGGCCCAATCCTTCCCCTCCCCCAATCCCTCCTCAATCTCTAAATCTCCAAATCCCTAATCCCTAAAAGGTCGGCAACGCACTCGTAACTACTCCGTTGCGAGTGTCCATGGGCGGCGCTGATTGCTTACCATCAGGTAATCCGTCTGCTCGTTTGCCGACCTATTAAATAAATAAAAAAAAGTACATACAAGAAACAATACAAAATAAGTTTTAATGGCTTCTAAAACACCAAACATCGTAAATAAAAAAAAAACTAGTAGAATTAAGTATCTTAAACACCACCGAAATAAAAAAAATGGCGCATTGTATACAGTTAACAACCATCATAATGTACGAACCATTGAAATCTTTAAAGACACACTAATCAACCCAAATTACGTTGGTTGTAAGTTTCGAGAAATTAGCACACAAATACATGAGTCTTTTGAATCAGTGCAACCACAATCGATTTGTAGCTAAACGGTAACCGCAGTTCGGTTCCCAATTAACCTTTGTGTTGCTAAACCTAAACCCAGAAACTCAATACAATCGCTACCCGTAACTGAGTATTTTAACTTGGTAATTATACTTCATGTTAGTGGTTGAGAAGTTTAATAAGAATATTGGTGCTAAAATACCACCCAGGAATAAATGTGCTGGTCTAATGCTTTGAGGTTTTTGGATTTTGAATTCTGATTTTTGTTTGGTAAAGTTTAATTTTGATTGAATGATCGGTGTATCAGGGAACTGATCTCATTATACTGACAAATTAGAAAGGTTTTTGTAAAAAAAAAAATTACTCGTTTTGTGGGATACTTAGTGCGTAGAAAAGTAGATCTATACTAATACTAGGTAAAGGTAAATTTTGAAAATGAACAGCTGGTCAGATTTGCAAGGATTACCTATTCCAAATTCTTTCACTGATAGATACCTACAATGTTCCTGAGTGCTATAGCGCTATCGCTTTAACCGCTACAGTTTTTAAAATCCCGGGATTACTCTTAGTTTAAAACCCGTGCAAAGCCGCGGGCGGAAACTAGTTTTAAATATTTTTTATAAGTCGGCAAAAGACCATACGGTTTTTTATGGTATAGGTCGGCAAACGAGCGGACGTATTACCTGGTGGCAAGCAATCAGCGCCGTCCATGGACACCCGCAACACCAAAGAAGTTACGAGTGCGTTGCCGACCTTAAATAGGGATAAGGATTTCGGATATTTAAGGATTGGGAAGGAATGGAGGAAGCTGTAGGGATTGGTCCTCCGGTAACCTCATTCATATCGCAAAACACAGCGTTGTGATTGTTTCACGCTTGCTTTTTTGCGAGGCCATAGTAACACACAGTTCTATTAATATAAAATATGCTAAAGTTTGTAAGTATGAATAGATAGACGGATGTTTGTTACTCCTTTACCTAAAAATAAATGAACGGATCTGAATGACATTCGACACATAGATATGTATATTGTAGTCTGAAAACACATGAGGAGTCTTCTTTATGCCCTGTGACCAACTATTTTTTTACCAACTATTTTTTTTATTGTTTTGTCACTAAGTCTATCACTCCGGTCGAGCCGAAGCATGGCTCTCCCACACTATGTTTGTCTGGATAACTTGATAGCTAAGCATTTGTTATTTTCATCACTGATTTGACGGTTGAAAAACCAGACTTTAATCTAAAAAACTTTCTCTTTTTAAATAACTTAACCTAAAAAAAGTACGTTAAAAAGATTGTAGGTGAAGTAGATAAGGACAAATCCTAATCGCTGGATCTGCCCAGGTGTGGGCAACAGTGGGCAGTGGGCATGGACGAGCGAGCGGAACAGCACCTGCGTCTCGCCCTGTGACACGAGCCATCCTAGTGTTGTGACACAGATGGCTGGTGCTCATCGATACTTTTATGTCGATAGTCGATGAAATATTTTAAAACAATGTTTGTTTGTTATTTTTAATATAGGCACCAACGATGGGTTAGGTCGTGATTTTAAAATTATGTAATTTTATTTACTTTCAGAAAAAAATAAGTTTAATTTGAAAAAAGTACCTAGTACTTTTCTTTCGCACTACTTATTTATATATAATTATGATAATTATTTATATAATTATTACAATATCATGTATTTTACCAAGGACAATGTATTTAAAAAGTTACCTTCTGCGTATCTTTAACACGTGTAAAATTACATCTCATAAAATAGTATATTATGAGGATACCTATATCTAACTAAGTATTATTCAATAAACTTAATGTATACTGCCTTTACACTTTGGTAATTAAATCCTACAAAATAATGAATGCACCTTGTATCGATAAAAAATCTTTCACAATCACATCACTAGCCCACCCTCCGATGGTTAGGGAAGATATCCCGTACTTGCGCGTACGCAGGGCGCGTGCCACCTTTTTGCTTCATATTGACTTGCATCACTTTACAACCGACACCATACACCTATATTATTCAAAAATCAACCCTATCTCTTTGAACATAAATGCATGTTTTCTTTGACAGAGGCTGTCTAAACTTTGTTATAGGATTATCAATCTTAAATGAAGGTAGTAACGGTGGTTTTTGGTATAAAAGTAAAAAGTAGGGTGAATTTTTTCAAACAAATGCGAATGAAATAATTGTAGTCGGAACACACAGTAATGTTTTGTTAATTTGAATACGAAGGGGTTTGTGAAGAGGGGTGCTGCGCACGCGCCGCTCCGATAAGAAGTTAATTATTTAGAACTCATGGCACTATAGGAATTCCGTTGTATTCTATTATTGAAATTAGAATGTTTTATTTCTTTTTTCATTGAATTTACTCTGTTGTTTCAGTTTTTTATGTGATTAGGTCGGTAAAGAGGCCTACGTATTATCTGATGGCAAGTAATCAACGCCGCCTAAGTACATTCATCTACTAACACCAGAGAGGACACGAGTGAGTTGCCTTTTTGGGGATAAGATTTTGAGATGATGAGCTAATGGGAGAGGAAGATTTTAGCCTTCGATGACCTTACTCATATAGCGAAAGAACACTGTGATTGTTTCACGTCGGTTTTCTGTGAGGCCGTGGTATCACTTCGGTCGAACCGACCCATATATGCCAAAGCATAGCCCTCTTATATTTGATTCAGACCGGATATCCTATCAATATTATAAATTCTAAAGTTTTTAAGTGTGGATAGATAGATGGATGTTTGTTACTCCGAAAATAGACAGTACAACATGCCCATGCTAAATGGGTTACCCACTCAGTGTAAGCTAGGCATACAAGTCGCCCAGTACTGATTTTCAGTGGGCAACCCTGCAACACCCGAGCCTTAGGCGCGTAGCGTTCCGCGCGCGCCTCAAAGAGCCAATAGACCACCACAGACGGGGCTTTATAGGGCTGATGTTCAGCCGGGGTTGCGGGGTAAGCGCAATGAGGCACCGCGACCTCGGCCCAGAGCAGGAGAAGGAACGGGGGGGTTTTTAGTCAGTAAGAGTCTGACACTCTCTCTCGCCTTACCCTGGGCGGGAGAAGTGATTGAAGGATTTTCCTCTGATAAAAAAACCCTGCAATGACGCACATATAAAGTGGTACTTGCCAGGTTTCAAGCCTACACTCTATTACATAAAAAGCGAATGTTTTAACCACCGGGCCATAGCCAATAAACCTCAACAGACAAGGCCCTATAGGGCTAATGTTCAGCCGGTTGCGGGGTAGGCGCAATATGGCACCGCGGCCTCGGTCTAGAGCAAGAGAAGGAACGGAGGGGTTTTTAGGCCATAGGAGTTTGACAATCCTTTTCGCCTCAGCCTAATATCAATCCCCTCATAAAAAATCACCGGGCCATCACGATTTTCGTTGTACATTATTTAATAGATACCAAAACAAAATAAATAGTTTTTAAATAAATACCACCATGACTTGATGAGCTTCGAATGGCAATGATAATTTATAGTGAACAGGGGATGACACCCCATCTAGTTGAGCCAATGAGCCGGAAATGACGTGGACACACCCTTAGCGTGGCTAATAAGTGTAACGTGCTGAAATATTTAAATATATTTTATTTTATTATGTAGGGGATAGCAGCTAGATTACTGGCTGCATGTAGCTGGGCGAATGGCTAATGTTCCATAATCAAATTTAGTAACAGAAAAAAAAATTATATAACGTACAATGAAAGGATTTTAACTACTGTATATGTATAACAAATTAAGTAGGTAGGTACATTAACTGATGACCAAAGAAAAATTCAAATCGTTATCGTGAGGTAGAATAACTTTAGGTCCACAGTTTTTATTGTTTTTGGATAAACATTACCCAACACTAGGGTTTCTTCTGTGTCGTTGGTGCGTTTAGAAACATACAATTTCACATACACAAGATACCTAGACCCGGAACAACATTTTGTAAATGCTGGTTACCGCACGGATCAAAGAGTTGATCCATGTGTAATCAGAGTCCACCACGGCCTCACAGAAAACCGGCGTGAAACAACCACAGCGTTTTGTTTCAATCCCTACCCCTTCCTAATCTTTAAATATTCGCAACCCTTATCACCAAAAGCCGGCAACGCATTCGTAATTCTTACTATCAAGTAATCCGTCTGCTAGTTTGCCGACTTATCCCATAAAAAAATCGAACCCGCGACACGCTGCGTGGCAGCCAGTTGCCCAGCCACAGCGCCAACTGTGCAATCAGAATCCTTTAGGTTTAGATTAGATTCTTTTTAAAAATAATTGATAACATTAAAAAAAAATGCTTTAAAAATAAAAATAAAAAAAACTGACAATCAGAAATATAAAGTAGCTTTAAAACCTTCTTTATCAGCATAACGAAAACCAACACAATCAATATCAATCTTTATAATTAATAACATTAAGTACAAAATTACACGAACAATGCTACCCTATATCATTCAGTCCAAAATTACTGAGTTTTTAATCAGCATAAAGAGACACGTGTGTTATTACTGAGATGGTCACGCGACCAGCCAATGACTGGGGTTGGGGAGCCTCCCAATTGATGAGATGAATGTCATCTATTATTGCAGTCAATATTGATGGTGATTGGCTTAGGGAGGAGCCTAATTTTGACCTTATAATAATATTGACTGTTCTGAAAGGGAGGCTAGTTAATGAACTTTAAATAAAAAAAAGTTAGGTCTGTCTGATTATTTTACATCATTAGTATAGTATAAGATACTTTGCCAGCAACGGTCTTCCCGTCCAGTTATGATTTAAGTGTCTTCAAGGCTACCCGAGCGCATCTCAAACAGCCAATAGACCACCACAGACGGGGCCCTATAGGGCTGATGTTTAGCCAGGGTTGCGGGGTAAGCCCAATGAGCAGGAGAAGGAACGGGGGTTTAGTGAGCAAGAGTCTGACACTCCCTCCCGCCCGGCCCTGGGCGGGAGAAGTCATTTGATGATTTTGCCCTCACAAAAAAAAGTGTCTTCAAGGCTAGAGTGAATAGGCTCTTAATAAACTAGTGCACCTAATCATCAACGATTGTATCATTGCTTACCATCAGGTGGGATTGCAGTCAAGCAGTAGTTAATATGTTTAAAAAAAAGATTTCAGTTTCGACTCCAGGGTGAAAGATTAAGATAACGGTAAATTTATTTGTCAGAATACAATACATTAATGTGTTTCAAAATATTAGCATCTTCTATTCTACGTGTACTAGTATATTAGTCTTATAAACTAACAAAATCAATAATCTAATCAATATAATATAATGCGAAAGTTGTTATAATGCAAATATTGTTTGATTCATTTTTTATTACGGGGCACTCGGTGCCGAACATGGACATCCGCTATACTATTTTATTGCTTAGTTTAGAATTTTCGATTTCTAAATTCATAATTATAATAGCAAGGAGTCGAGAATTGTGCTGGGCACGAAATCCTAGGTACCTACCAATGTAACTTTTTCTAAGTTATATGTACTTTATATAATTTAAACGGTATAGAAAACATCGTACGGAAACTTAAGCATTTATAATATAAGGAGTATAAGGACATACCTATAACTTGTGATTATAAACTGAAATGCTTAAACCTTCTCCGTGTGAGAAGAGGACTACGCTCAGCAGTCCGCACTTCAGCTGAGGATGTTTGCTCGTTCTGAATTTTTTTCAACTAATTACACGACTTTGGATAGTAAAGAATCCTTTCCACGTAGTCTGATCTCATTAAGCGTAAATTTAAAACGCAAAAGTACCTTTTCACTAATATAATATAACATTATTCATTATTTATTAATGAAACGAATATACATTAACATAAAATAAACAAAACTCAATTATTTTATTTTATGATTATTAAATAATAATTAAATATTTATTAGACTGATAGATTTGAACATTGTTTTTGAAATAAACAAAATAAACTCGCAATGACAATAAGGGTACATGTTCATACCAATTATCTGGACAATAGACACACAAATATTGTGCTTGAAGGCAGGTATGCAAAACATTTGGCAGGTTTATATTTTTAACTAACTTCTGCCCGCGACTCCATTCGCGTGGAATAGTGATTTCCTGCAGATTGTTGGTATAAAAACTATTCTATGTCCTTTCTCGAGTTCCAAACTATGTCTGTACCAAATTACACAGAAATCGGTTCAGTAGTTTAGGCGTGAAGAAAAGAGAGACAGAGTTACTTTCGCATTTACAATATTATTTTAGGTATTTTGGATTATTATTTACTAATAGCAGGCCGCCCCTGTGTGCTATCTTTTATACATTACTATCTTTTGAAGTATGAGAGCCTAATAAGCAGACGAATTTACTTTTTTTTGCAAATGTATCACGATTTTCAGGTAAACGTATATTTTTTTACTTTAATAGCATTCTTGCTCAGACGATAACGAAAACTTCAAAAATGAATTATCCATTCGGTGAAGTCGTTTCATAGTTATGAGCGAACATACGTTTTGAAAGTAGGTATATTTTTGTTTAAATTTCTTCTTAATGTGTCGTGATTCAAAATCTGACCAAAATGTTGTCTACCCCTGTCATCACGGGCACGGGGTCGCGATAAGCAGGTCTCGTCAAACAGTGTCCGGCGCCCACTGAAAATATAAACAGATGTATTAAGGGCAAGCCATGTTTCATTCGGTTTCGTTAATTATATTTTTTGCGATACATATTTTGGTCATAACAGTCAGAGTCTTACTTACTATACCCCCCGTTCCTCTTCCTGCTCTAAGCCGAGGCCGCGATGTCCATTGCGCTTACTCCGCAACCCCGACTGAACATCAGCCCGGTAGGGTCCCGTCTGTGATGATCTATTGGCTCTTTGAGGAAGAGAAAAGAAGTGTCAAATTCTTACTGACTAAAAATCACCCAGTTACTTCTCCTACTACTGGCTGAGGCCGCGTTACATTATTGACCCGCAACTCTGGCCGGTTGAGCTGTACAAATCCTCAAATAATACCTAATTGTCTAAACCTCTTCACTTGAAATTTTCTCATATTAGACCATTGTTACAAAATCACGAACATATTTATTAAATTAATTATTATATTTTCTGAGGTATCAGCGCGACAACAGAACAGAGCGCGACAGTCGCCGAGTCGCGTGTCGCGGAATGCTGCTCATGAATATGGGCCTCTAGCATGGCTTGAAACTAGTCGAGTATCTCGTCAAATTATTACGTGAGTAAGCCGAAAACATAATAATTAATTTAGAATGTCTCACGAAAGTTATTTATAATAAAAACATATTTAATAAATTAAAACTATCCCACCAGACTTACCCTTAACAAACAAAGCGGATTTTGGGCAAACAATGTTCGCAAGCTTTGTGCTTTCACGTGACGTCATCAGCTGTATCAACAGCCCCATTGTCCACGGCTGGACAAACCGTGTGGTATGCTCCAATGTTTTCCTTTTATTTCCATTCTTTTGTAGGCTTTTTATCATCATGATGTTGTATTTTCAAATAAGTTATTTCGGAAAACATATGAAAGGTAGGTATTAAAAAATAATTAATTTTATTTTCATGGAACAGCTCGGCAAACGAGTAAACGGATTACCTGATGGTAAGCAATCGGCGCTGTCCATGGATACTCGTAATACCAAAGAAGTTACTACATCAAGCGCGTTGCCGGCCCCTTGTGGGTTATTAGGGATTTGAAGATTGAGGATGGAGAAAGAATTTGGCCTCGTCCGCTAACCTTACTCACACGGACAAACACATTGTATGTTTTGCTTCACGTTGGTATTCTGTGAGGCCGTGGTATCACTCCGGTCGAGCCGACCCATTTGAGCCAAAGGATTACTCCAAACTTTAATTAATTAACATTGTAACTAAGAATTATTGACTCGAAAAGCCGAAATAGCTTTTTTGTCAGATAAGTTTCTAATTGTAAAATTATGCGCAAAAACAATTTTATTAGTACTCCAACCTAACAACTAGGTCACAAACACTAAGTATTTAAAAAAAAAAACGTTGCTGTTACAAGTGGCTCGTCCGGGCTCGAACCTGGGTCCGCAAGTTGTAATTTAAGCCCCGTCGGCAATAATGCAATAATAACGCCTCTCGATATTAAATCAACATGCTAACGAGAAAAAATACATAGAGGGTGTGTCTGATTTAGAGAGAATTAATTTGGATTTATTTTCTTTTACACTCGATACACCTATCTACTTTGCTAAATACCTTCATTTTTATCTATGGGTACTTCTATACTAATATTATGAAGAGGTAAAATTTGTAAGTTTATATGTAGAGAGTAATCTTTGTTTAGTACAGAGAACCCTCTGTACTAAACAAACGTCTCTGTAGTAAACTATTAGTTTAGTACAGAGATTTGAGGTTCTGAAATCGAATTCGAAAGAATAATATTTTTTTCCAAGCGTGAAAAAGATCACCCTCTAATAAACTTAGCAAAACAAATTTCAAAAAGACAAAATTAAAATTATTTTCACGCGTCAAAATTATAATTTAAGAATCTTAATGTCAATAATTGTTTTGCCAGCACGGAAGTCGCGTGCTTGTCGATAAATATAAGGTACCAGGTTCGGTTCCCGCAAGAAATTAGCAAGAAGTGTTGGAAAACATTCATCTGACGACCCCCCGACAGCTTGGTTATGACTAATTTGATAACTGCCAAATTTTAAACTTGTTTTCACGGCTTATGTTCAATTACAAAATGGCGTGAAATATATTTTCAATATGTGTAAGTAACTGGCCTTGTTAAATTGTGGATTTCAATTTGACCCTAATTAGAAAACAAACATAACGTTATTTTTGGCAAAAACTTTTAGTCTCTAAATAAAAACTTACGCCTTCAGATAGGTGTACTATTTTGATGGCCCAAAACATTGAAAAAGGGACAGTACAAAATAACCTCTGGCCACAAGATTTCCCTAAAACACTTACAAAAAACAAAAAAAAAAACAACTGAAATTCAAATTCGCACTTACTTGTGCAGTTGTAAGTCTCCTCAATTTGCGGATCCCACACGAATGCCTAAGGCCTCGGCATCTTTGTCTTAAGACCCTAAATGAAATTATTATATAACAGACAGAGGCTTTTAAACATATTTAAGTGGAAATAGCCTTAAGTTAGTCATCAACTGTTTAAGGACATTCCTCACACCTTCAAAATCGTGATCCTTTAACATTTTTCGTTAATTTCGAGTTACAAAAATGACAATGTTTTACCACGATCCTGTTGAGAGCAAGAATTATGAGTTACATTTTGGACGGGTACTGAGAAATGGTTTAAGGAATGCGATAAATAAATTACACGATTCCATGTCCCAACAAACCCCAAACGAACGCCGGCGTTCGCGAACCTATTGTTTGTCCTATTGCGTGTTGAACTGCTGCCACTGAAATATTAATAAATGAATTAACTAAGGAATAAGTGAATTTTCTCTTCTCTAGTTATTTGGATGTTGGTAAAATTAATGAATGCATTAGCATGACAATTGGAAAATAATTTCTACCGAGAATGGAACTGCTTAAATAGCGTTTTGATTGAGTCTCAAAACTTAGTGTCCAACTTACAACAAAATCATAAGTGCCTAGCTATGGTCGAGAGCCATACCCATTTGGCTTATAAAATATCGTCGTAAGTTAATCTTTCAGAACTCGGTTTGACTCTAAAAATTCTATATCCAAACTGTCAAAACATATTCGTGTATTCGTCAAAATACACCATGGCATAAATTAGCCATGAAGTGATAGGCCCGAAGCATGTTATTTACCATATTGGTAAGATATTTTCACATTAAACTGACGACTAATAAGCCGCTCGTTCCAAAAACGTAAATTTTTAAACACGTGCTACCAACGACATATGTGGCAGCCATCTTGAAAGAAAAAATGGCGTCAGATGGCGGGAAAAAACACTCAAATGATAGAGGAAGTGATTTTACACGTACAATAATATAAAAACATATACTTTTTATATAAAAAGGATGTATTAATTTATGTAATTGTTAACCCTTTGGTTAAACATGTGTCTCGGTTAACTCCAGTTTAATTTCGAATTTGTTTTGATTGGGTGTTTTTGTTTATGGTCGTGTATCCGGTTGTTTGGACTTCCGTTTTATATGCTTCTTATGAGATAACAATGGTTGTTTTTTTTTACAGTAATTTCTTTACTATCTCAGGAGAAAGATGAGATGAGGGTTAAAAGTTTTTGATGATCTTGAAATACAAAAGGCGATTCATATACCTAACACCTGGTGTGCCTGAAACCTTTAGATTTGTATGTGTGATGTGTCTATACGATTCTAGCACCCAAAGCTAATATGGCAATATTGAAGACCCATCCACGAGCAACTTGATCACTGACCATCATCATGTCTGTTCGTTTGCATCTAAAACAGCAGAACTTATCAAAATAAATAGAACAACCAAATTTGAATTTGGATTCTTTTTTCATGCGGTAACCTCACTCATACGTGGAAACACAACGCTGTGATTGTTTCACGCCCATTTTCTGTGTGGCCGTGGTATCACTGCGGTCGAGCCGACCCATTCGTGCCTAAGCTTGGCTCTCCCACATTTAAAAATCCTTTGATCAACTCTCAGACCCGAAACTAAAAACTTAGTGGCGCTAGCAAAAATGCTCTCACATATTTCACTTTTATACATCGAACCCAATTTCGTAACCATCACTATAATGACGTCATAAAAATCATAAATAATAAAACTAAAAAAAACAGTAAACGACCGCCCATCTCGATTCCCATAACATGATAATTTCGTATATCATAATATGGGAAATTTATGCAAACCCCATAACGCCGCCATTTTGGGCGTTAAATCTGTGGAAATGTTTCTCTAACTGCGCGTACGCAACGGGGTGTAAAACTTTGGACGTTTTTTGTTGACAACTTTGTTTGATTGAAATTTTGATGTGGTTATATTGGAGTAAGGAGTTTAATTTTGTGTATAATATTGCTTGATTAAATTCTATTGTGAAAGTCACTTGAATTGATGAAGCTGTATTTAATAAGCGAAAAATATTTTTGTTTTTTAACGATTTTTTTTCTTAGTTAAAATTTTATTGCGTTCAGTAATACATAAACCTGCTTTTTGAGAAGGAACCTGAAAATAACGATACTCTCGTTGATTGATTAAATTTAGTTTCAGCTTTGTTTTTTCTATTTGTCTAGCTAATTTATATAGCAATGCAAAGTGAAATGAGTTAACATTGAAATCTTCTGGGAAAAAAATATGACGTCATAACTTAGTAATATTATACTGTATGGTTTTTAATATTAAAAAAGCAGCATTGAAGACTAGTTATTAAAATATGAACGTAAATAATGTACCAAATAAGGTACGTGTACTAAAGTACTTACCTGTATCATAGTTTTTAAAATATGACCTTAACAATTATCTATCCTACTCAGGTCGGGAGAAGCCATTAGTAAATATTACCAGGTCATAAAAAATAACAGATAGATATCCTTTTAGTGGTATAATCTGCATAAATATGCTGTGACTTTTTGTCATTATAGTATCGATCCAACCTTTTTTTACTATACATATATCAGCTTCTACTGATATTTGATATAGATTGCCTCTGTTATATTTTTAATTATTTTTAATTTGTCACTTTTGATTGAGTCACTATTCATATTGTTTTTAAGGGTTGATGTTAGCAAATTAATTATGGATGGCTTTGAGTTTTTTGAATTCCAAAATAGTTTTGATGGGACATTGTCGAATTGATTTAATGTCTCTGTATAAATATGGTTTTTTTGATATGTAGGGATGATTACTGAGTTTTTTTTTTCATATTGTAAAGAAATTTTTTCATAGGTTCTTCATAAGCTTGTGGCAAAACTTTTTAAATAGAAAGAAGGTCATCTAGGAATTATTTTTCAAAGATAAGCAATCGTATAAAATTAATAATTCACTTAATTAAATTATTTTAATGATGAAATCACCATTTGTTGCAATGACAATAGCAACTTTTTTATATCATATCATAGTCCTAAACTAATTAATTAAAATTTCTTATTCACACCGGAAAAGCTAAAAAACGTATCCTCTTTATCAATTGGCAATAATAAATCATTTTTTTTAATAAAAACTATACCACCTATCAGCGACTAGACGAAAACAATAACCAAACTTTTTGGCCTTACTCTTTCGCTCTGCGGGACATTTTCACGCCAACTTTTGAAATACAATCTAAAAACTTAGTTAACCACCTTATTACCTTGCTTTAAGGCTGACTTTTGATTTTTCTGTGTGTAAAACGTGATTGTTTTTTAAAAAGTCCTGTCAATAAAAGTTTTTGGCGGGTAAATTGTCTTTGTAATACAACAATGGCGACCATTTTAATACTATTGTAGAAAGAGCGAATTAAATCCTTTTGTGAAGTATTTTTCTGTTAAAACGAATGATTTTTAACGCTTTTATTGTAACAAAAGTTTATAATTGGCAATGTTTATATGATATATCCTGTGGGATTTTTTTATAAAAGGCGTTTTGTTTGAATGTGATGTGGTTTTGCCTGGCTTTTTCTTTGATTCGAACTATTTAATAAAATTTTGATATCTATAAATGCTATGATACAGCCATTGTTAGTCATGTTCATAGGTCTGTAAATGAATAAAAAATACGTTTGATTTTAGAATTAATTAAATATCTTGAAGATTTTAGAAATTATTTACGGAAAGCTTAAATTTGACTTACTGACATAATTATAATAAGTATGTAGAGTGTATTCAGAGGAAAGTAAACGCGCTCAGAATCAGAAAGTCCATAATTTTTGGGACCATAAAATAAATTAAAATATAGGAATTTAGTTCACCGCTGAAGTAGATATAGTTAGCCAAAATATTCTACCCACCTGTCGCAAAGATGTCTTTATATTCTCATCATTCCCTTGTCACTGTCTCGCGTTAGTATCCTCAAAATATTTAGAGTTTAGTTAACAAAACACTTAAAGCTGTCAAGTGGATCTACTGTTTAGTTTGGCTACCTTTTTGCCCCTACGTTACGCAGGCTCAAAGGACCTTAACTTGCAGCGGCACCTTTTCACTTGACTCTGAATATTTTTTTCTAATTAATACATCAAATGTTTTTTTTTATTATCTCAAAAAGTTGTGTGGAAAATGTTTTACAATGTTGGCAACACACGACATCATTACTAGTGGTGATAGTGTTGCAAACATTTATATATGTAATTATACCTATGCGTTCGTCAAGTTGTACCTAGTCTTTCCCGTTATTTTTTTTTAACGTCCTTCAAAACAATTCTCTATAAAAAAGTACCTATTTGTAAAAAAAATGACTAGCTAATGTTTAATTAAACTGATTATATTACCGATGATAAAATAAGGCAGATGGCTCAGTCAAATAGTAGGTTAATATTAGGTTAAATAAATCTATTAAGAAGATTATTTCAAAATATCTTTAGTCTCGTAATTGATCTTAACAAAAGCTTAGTGTTAGGACTTTTTAAACATGTTTACGAGAAATAAGTACAATATTGTTATTGAAATTATGCCGTGACTAGTATATTACCTAACACAATTACGATTAACATTCATAACAAAATCAAGATGCACTACTAAGAATTTTAAGTCTCCATATAAAACTTCTCCTTCCACATCCTTAACGACCACCGAAACTAGTTACCTAGTTAGTTAGTTAACCGAAAAATAGTTAAGACCACCGCACTCATCATCAGCCTCTAAGTGCCCACTGCTGAGCAAAGGCCTCTTCTCATACGGAGAATGTTAGAGCATTGATCACCACGCTTGCTCAATGCGGGTTGGTAATTTCAAACTTTATAATTAGAAATTATAAGTCCAGGTTTTCTCACGATGTTTTCCTTTACCGTATGTCAGTGGTGTCTAAATAATAATAGAAAGTACATATAACTCGGAAAAATTCACATTAGTACTTGCCAGGTTTCGAGCCCACACCCTCACGCATAAGAAGCGGGCTCTTTAACCTCCGGGCCACCACGACAGACCACCGCACTCAACACTTCCATATTAAATAAACCTGTCAGATATACAAATTAATTCATCAGGCGTCACTCGTGAAGCTCACACTTTTTAGCGAATCTCCCATAGTCATCACTTGGGTGGGTTTTTTATTCTGATCAAAAACCATTGGAGTTTTTTCCTTTCTTAAACTGCAAGTCATTGTCGGCTCGGCAAAGACGTTTCCTTCCTACGAAGTGAACTGTATCGAAATCGAAAAAGCAATTCAGTAGGTATGTTTATCTTTAACATTTATGCAGGTTGATTCGAAATCTTTTTGACGGCTTATTGATATTTGTACTTAACACCAATATTTTTTTCAAATACTTCCCACGGTAGAGAAAATGTCTAGTGTCGTTAGGTACTAGATGAAGTTGATGATGAAATAGATCCTCAATGTTGCGTTTAAATTAAAAAAAATGTTATTATTCTACTGAATTAAGCATTTGTTTATGTCGGTACAGAAAATTTGCAATACTCTACTCTCTACTGTCATACTGATTTGGCATTAAGCTTTTTATACATTATAATACCTACCGACCCGCCCCAGCTTTGCTCGGGTGCAATGCCATTACGACGTTATTATACATGATATAGACCTTCCTCTTCTATCACTTTGTTTATTAAAAACAGCATCAAAATCCGTTGCGTAGTTTTAAAGATTTAAGCATACATATAGGGACAGAGAAAGCGACTTTGTTTTGTACCATGTAGTTATTTATACATACCTACTCATATGCTTAGAACAACAATGAATAACAATCTTAAGTTTTAAATTACTGTCTTCAGTTATGTGTTAGTACAATAAAGCGAGTATTCCGATATTCCTTCTCTCTCTCCTCCAATTACATCTAGATAGGTTAGAGTGGCAACATTTTTTACCAAAATATCGCACCTCTTTTTCAAAAACTAAAAATGTCTTATCATCATCTGTGACCAATATTTGGCCCCGAGGTTATAACTTAATTTACTTTAATTATTTTTAAAGCTACTTTTTTTTTACTTTTTCACTTTTTTATTGAGTGTGACGAAAAGGGTGGTCGTTTTGGCGCCTAAAAATTGGACGTTAAGGGTTTTGGAAGCCATTTTTGCCAAGTTATAGTCCTTTAATTTGATTTAGGTTAATATATTTTTTTGAGTTTTTAGCGTTGTATTTTCAGGGTGGGCGGTTTTTTGTGGTTTAATTGTGTTAGGTCAGTCGGCTATGATTTTTCAGTTCTTCAATTAATGAAGGCGTAATAAAGTAGAAAATGTTTTCTAGACGTAAAGACGGAAAAAACTGAAATATTATTTGTCTTACTCAATAGTTTAACGAACTGTGTACGAAAAAGAAATCAAAACAGTGAAAATCATAGAACATACCACTCCTCCACCGGGTATACGCTAAACACAAACCGGGTTTACGTCCTCATTACCTAGCTTTAATTAACCTCAAAATCTGTAATTTAACACATCGTGACAAACCTTGTTTTGCATAAGTACCTGTGATACCTGAAAATGCGTAATTCTAAAAAATCGTGACAAAATACTCAAAAAGATAAATAAAAAAAGATACAATGTATTTTTGGGCACGATGTATTTTTTCAGTTTTAACGGAGTAAGTTTTTTTTTAATAGAATTATTATTATTAAATGCCTAGCATGATATAATATCAATACAATATAACAAAATAAGTAGTTAATGATACAGAAAAAGTAATCCGTTTGTTATGAAAAGACTCTGATTGTTCGGACACAGGATGTCATTATAAGTAATGTACCTAACATTGAGACGATAAGGTTTGGGTTACACTCAGTAAGACGTAGTTTGACTGACTTTGGATTTTGTTAAACACACAATATTCTAGTTTAAATAATTTACAAAGAACTGAAGGTATACTTAAACATGAGCTACATAAATTATATAGATATGAATCTTTTGTAAAATCATTAACGAACGTCTGATTCGTTTGTTGAATATAAAGTCGAATCGATTTCATTTTTTCTGTCTTTAAAAAGCATCCAATTTCAATACTTGGTGTTATTCCCTCGTTCAAGTAATTAAATAACATAAATTGACATCAACCGACTTACGGTGTAAATCGAAAATTCAATAAAATCTTCCGCGGTGTTTATATTCCTAAACATGATGAGAAAATTACAACATACTAACACCATCCACCGAACATCCATCATCCACCACCAGCATCCATCTCTGAGTGTACCACGGCCTTAAGGACCGGATGTAGTCGGAACTCTTCCTCGCCCTTTATATGTTAATGATTACATGAGGTTTTGAGTTGTGGTAAAAAATACAAACAGAAAAAATACTTTCCCACAGCGCTGTGGGAGAGTGAGATTTTTTGGATCCCAGAAGCTGGGAGCACTTTCTTATTTATTGGCTACTAGTGTAAAAGGATGGTTGTAGAAAAATCGTTTAAAAGGATGTTCTGGATATGTAGCTTTGGTCTAATATGGCATATATGTATGTTGACAATTTGACATTATTTTTTTTTTCTTAACAAAAACGTTGCCCTACTTTAGGATTTTCTCCTGTGTTGTGGGTGCGTTTACAAACATACTATGTCATATACACATGACACCCAGACCCGAAACAATAATTTGTAGACCACACAATGTGTTGTTCCGTGCGGGAATCGAACCCGCGACACGTTGCACGACAGCCAGTTGCCCAGCCACCGCACCAACCGTGCAGTCAAAATTAATGTTGCGTAAATGTAGAAGCGTGTAAAGTTAGTGATTACCGCAGAGGCGCAATGAGGCACGAGCCGTTAGAAAAGGACGGACGCGCATCGGCCATAGACTAAAAATATGTTTTTTTTTGGGGCTTTTCGCCGATAGCATTTTAGCAAATGTAAACGTAACTCAACCAATAATTTAAAAGAAGAACTCTATTACTTACTTGTGAATAATAGTAATGAAAAAGTCACAGTTTGGTTATATGTGTAATTATGTGCCTAATTGTCGTGAGATTAGAGCCACTTTATGAAGAAGTGTTTTGAAAAAGATTTTTATTTTAGCTAGCGCGATCGGAGCTGGAGTAGATATTAAGACTCTGAAAACTAGTGTAGGTGACGTTATTTGACAATTTTCACCTCCTATTTTCCATCTTCGCACGTAGTAACTCTTTGTGTGATCCACAAATAATTATTGTTATTAGATCTGGGTTGGATGTGTGTGTGATATGTCTGCAAACGCATTCACGACACAGGAACAGGAGAAAATCATAGTATCGGGCAAAGTTGTGCAAAAAAAACGAATCAAACCATATCGATAAAAAATGCAGAAAAGTTTACATATGGCATCAAAAAATATGTTTTATTTGCCCATCATGTAATAAGCCCTAATTTTGCAGTCAGTTGTACTGGCTAAACAAACAGTAGGCCAGTGGGTAAGCGGTTCAGTGTAGGGCTTCGACCACACCTCGCGCATCATATGCCTCATTACACACGACGTTTTATTTTACCACTGCTTAACCTGGTTTGTGGTTTTAGAAGGTGGTGACCTGATGCCGTTAGTCCAATACAATATGAAGGATAAAATATACGATTTTATTATAAATCTTAAAATTAATTTAAGTCCTCGGAAGTATTACTAAATTACACACAATATTTTATTTTGTTATTTATTATATACTTTTCAACACACTACCTCATAAAGTGGCTCTTATCCCATGGCAGTTAGGCACATAATGACACCTATGATCAAACTTACACTTCCGCTATAATGGTAACCGCGAAAAACCCAAAAAATGAAACCTCATTTTTAAGTCTATGGCCGATGCGTGCGCATTGAAAAACTGATTATTTACACCCTCCAGCACGAAAAAAATTTGCAACTCGTCTCGTTTTCTCTTTTGAAGTTATTATACACTGAATGAGCTTGCTTGACTAGAGTAGCTAACGACGACGGCTTCATAAAACCAGCATTCTCCATCCACCGTTTCCTAAGGTTGCGGGAGCGCAAGCGCAATAAGGTACCGAGGCCTCGGCAGCAACTAGCAGGAGAAGGAACATGGTTTTTTAGTCAGTAAGAGTTTGACACTCCTTCTCGCCTCATCCTGGGCAAGAGAAGCCATTTGATGATTTTCCCTTTGCAAAAAAACCTTCCCTAATTCGTTAATTACTTGAAATCCCTAAGCTTTTAAGTGCTAGTAATACAGTTACAACTTCTAGAGTGTTGCCTGTGTAATTAAGTGACGTTGAATGCTTATAGTACGGCTGACGTATATTGGCGAGTCTGAAGTTAGCCGTTTGTCTGCGCAATGGATCTTTTAGAAACAAAATTTTTAACTGCGCAGCTAATCGGCTAACTTCAGACTCGCCAAGATACGTTGGCGGTACTGTACCATCGAGCGATCGGTCCGCCGTAGGATATTGTTGCACAGTGTTTAATTAATTATACTTTTTTTCTTAAAAAATATTTTCGCTATTCTTTAATTATGTCTCTTTAATCGTTCCTATACTTAACTACTTTTACTTTAATTTACAAAAAAATACATGAATTACCTATACTTAAATGAAAAATCGACTATTGGCCATTCGATTAATACTTAAATCTTACTTGAAAAAACTTCTTTTGTGATTTACAAATTGTTGTTCCGGGTTTGGATCTGATATGTTTTATGTATGTGAATATATATGTTTGTAAACGCATCCTAAACTCAGGAAAAATTGTAGTATAGACCATTTTCTTTTATAATAATAATCCTAAAATTTATTTTTTTATTACAAACATGTTCGCTTTTTAAGGCCTGACCTACATCTGTCGTCAAATTCACACGAGGACCGACCAACTCATTAATTACACAGCTAATTACACTACCTACTCAATAAGCTGCTGAGATTTAGCAAAAAATACTCCCACCCAAGTCACTATCGGTGATCGTGTGAAAAATATTTTTATTATCTGTGGTGATTTTAAGACGTTCCCATGTTCGCTGAATAAAAATATATTTTGGTAAAAAATAAATTAAATATTAAGGCAATAAAAATATAAATTCTTTTTTTTTGCGAGGGAAAAATCATCAAATGATTTCTCCCGCCTAGGGTAGGGCGGGAGGAGGGAGTGTCAGACTCTTACTGACTAAAACCCCCCCGTTCCTTCTCCTGCTCTAGGCCGAGGTCGCGGTGCCTCATTGCGCTTACCCCGCAACCCCGGCTGAAGACCCCGTCTGAACTCATTTTAATTCATTGATATAACGATATATTCAAATTCTTTTTTTTCTAGCTAAGTTTAAAAAAAATATCCTTTTGGCCCAAAAACTAAAATAACATCAACGGTACACAAACAAATGCACGCAGAAAACTGTAGTTTTTGACAAATTGAGAAAAAAACAACGATTTGTGGACCTTACTTAGTTGAGGTTCATTTTATATGTTTACCTAGTGTAAAACAATAGTTTTGCTTTTTATATGGAACAAATATTTTTAAATACCAAAATATGAGTGTATTATACTAAATATTTTACTTACTGTCATTGATTCTTAATCGCTTCACTCGTCGTTGTGGATAATACTATAATTGAGTCCTAAATCAAGTTGGATATTACAACCGAGGCCAAGGTATAAGTATATACTGAATACTTTAGTTGTGTAATCACTAAAAACGAATTATTAAACTGTACTAGCTGTCCGTAGCGTGTACTAGCTCTATTCAAGTTTCTCTAGACCAGGCTAAAATGAAACCATCTAGAAAATACGCAATGTATATAACCTTACTCAGATTTTGACCTACATCTGTCGCAGAATTCACACGAAAAATACTTGAAATTCCTAAACTCACAGCAATTACACGTCGTATTGAACAACTAATTGACCGATCAGCTGAGATTTTCTAAAAAAAATACCACATCTGGTGATCTGGTGGACATAACGAAAAATAATATAATAAAGGGCGGGAAAAGTGACAGTTGCGAGTCGACCGCAATAGCGGCAGTTGGGAGGCTTCTCGCGCATGCGCGAACAGGTGGCCTCCAATTGGTCGAAATTCGAATGTGGATTCGCGAATAATTTCTATTGAAGATGTATAGGTAGCTCTAAATTCAAATATGTATAATAATATACTACTATTAGAAACATGAGAGCATAGAACTAATTTGTCGTAAACTATTCCAACAAACCAAAGGTTTTAATTTTTGAGGCATTATTTTCGACCTTTTGCGTAAAAGTGATCAAGTTTTCACTTTTCAATATGTATTACATTATTTCATAATTCATTCGTCCTTTTGTGGTAGCATAGGAATATTTCAACTCCTACTACAACGACGGTATGTCTAAGTGTCTGTAAGAAAAGTGTCTGTTCTCCACTAGCCTAGTGGAGAACAGACACTTTTCTCGAAGCAGGAAAAAGGAAAAACGGTAGTTTCCAACTAGTCAAATTCAATATTTTAATTGAAATGTCCAAAACATAATTTTTATTCATTTTATATGAGATCGCAACATACGAAATCAAATAACACTAGTAAGTACATATTTTTTAAATTATTGCTGGAAAAAATCTCAAGTTAATGATAAGTATATCGCCAAGTCAATGATTAAAATATTATTTAATAATTCATTGTTTTGAAAAAATTTAAATATTTGTTTTTAATCTAGGTAATAATTATGGTTGGGGCTCTTAACCCAGTGCAACTCACATAATAATAACTAGAGAACTAAACAAAACAAGCGCTTGGTAGATACTACTTGAAAAACTATTTCTAACCCTAAAACGCCACATGACTAAACAAGTCCATGGGACACTTTCACAGTCTTCACACAAAAATGGCGATACCATAGCTCCACCTAATTTAAAATTTTAAAGTGTGACCAACGTAAAAAAAGTATTACTTACAAAAGGCCGTATCGAATGGAGACTTCCCATAATTTCCTAAACAAAGGTTTCATGGCCGGAAGCTAGCAGAATTTGTAAGATATCGCGCTTCCGGGTAGTTCCATAATATTGTCGTTTGTTGTACTAGGTTTTTGGAGTTTTGATATTTGAATTAAGAGTGTGGGAGAGCCAAGCTTCGGCTCGACCGGAGTGATACCACGGCCTTACAGAAAACCGCGCATGTGTAAAACATCTACAGAGTTATGTTTGGCCAAGACCTAAAGAGTAAAAAAATAAATGTCTATTGAAGATTTTTAACTCACTGGCTTAAGTAATAAAAATAAATCAAAGAACTAACTTCACAACATGGTAAAAATTCTATTTTATTTATTCTGACTAAATTAATCAATACGAAACGAAAAGACGCACAGGTGGGTTGACTAGGAGAAGAAATCCTCACCAAAAAACCACCCTATTCCTTCTTCTTCTTCTTCACCTTGGCAAAGACCCTGTGTTGCTTTTTTTAGACTTTTTGCTATAGATACCTATGTTCCTTCCTTCCTCCACTGTTTTGACGCGTGGTATTTTAACGTTACTATGAACGTACAATTTTTAAAAACAAAGATAAATAAAATAAATAATGTCAACACTAGAAGTATTATAAAAGTACCAAGACCCTCTGATCGGAAGCTACCTGTCAGGACATCTCAACGCCGGACGTCCAGTCATAAGCGAGCATTTTGCATGCGCCACTGAACTGGACATCGATGTTGCTCTGCAAAAAATACACTTTCGAGTATCAATATTGTTATAACAATAACATTTTTTTTATACAAACGGGCTGAAACGTTTATCTGTTGGTTACACTTATTGTATCTGTGTGAAAAATAAAAACACATACTTGCACACATTTTAGAAGACATCTAATCTGTACTAGTTTATACTAATATTATAAAGAGGTATGTAAGTTTGTAAATTTGTATGTAGGGGGTAATTTTTGGATGCTGTTCGGATTGCCAAAATTCTTTCACTGATAGATAGCTACAATGTTCCTGAGTGCTATAGGGTATAAAACATCATAAATGAATTATCGCAGCATATGCTTAGATAGTGGGCTTTTTGACCTCACACAGGTCTATTATTATATTTTTTGTTGTTTTTTGTTTTTTCTTTTAGTATATATAAAATGTAATTGTAATTGTATTTTTTTTTCTGTGCGAGTCTCAATTTTTTTTTCTTTCTTTCCTTCATCACGCTGCGATTAAATCGAATTAAAAGGATTACCTGATGATAAGCAATTAGCGCCGCCCACGAACATTCGTAGTATCAAAAGGGTTACTACAAGTGTCTCTACCTATTGTGGGTTATTAAGGATTTAAGAATTGGAGATTTATGGATTGAGGATAGGGGGAAAGGTTGGGCCTCCGGTAACCTAACTCACATGGTGAAACACAACGCAAGCGTTGCTAGGCGTGAATCTGTTTTCTCTAAGGCACTGGTATCACTTTAGTCGAGCCGGCTTATTCGTGCCAAATCATGGTTGACCCACACTTGCGGCGGGCGTTGCTAATCTTAGACTTTAATTCTTTCTTAATAAAGTTTCAATAAAAAGTGCATACAATTTGAAACAAGAAAACTATGGAAGATACCTAGAGCTTAATACAGATCTATTCAATATTAGTATTAATTTATTATTAAGCAAGTCCAAGCAAGTATTCTTCTAAGTAACTTATTTGGTATTTGATTGAGGTCAGGACCGTCTCCTAGCATCTTTCGCATTTTCAATTCGACCAGCTAATGATAGCACTAATAATCTACTATATCACTTAGAACTAACCGCAAAGATATTTTTTTCTTTCCAGAAATTACAAGCTTCCTTCTCAACGTCGCGTCGTCACTCGTCGTTAACAAGCTCTATAAGTCGGGACATCTAAGTTTTTGTCAAATTAGCCGCATTGGCTATACTTAGCCGCCCCGGCTATACTTAGTGGCCACTAGGCTATAATTTTCGACTTTACGGTTCCTGGCTTATGCTTGCGAATCTCTAATTCAATTAGATGGTTTTTATTTAAGGGATGTTGTGGTTTCTGTAAAGAGATTCTATCTATAGACCTATTTAAACTTGACTCTGTTTGAATGTTTCTTAAATCAACTATGAAAGGCCCCAACACTGATAGATAGAAAAAAATCATCTGTGTTGAAACTGAAGCAATTTTTGTGAACCACAAATATGTTGTCTTTAACCAATTCCAAAAACATTGCATCAAACAGAAATTCTTAAAGAACAAAAAAATCTGTCATTGAAATCAAATATTTTGCAAAAACGTCGACAGATTTCGAGAAGCACCCTGTAGAGTGGACGGACGGACGGACATGTTGATCGCGATTTGATGACAAGTTTGGTCATTTTTTGCGAATATCGCCCAATCAACTAATAGAATTTAATTTAATGCAATTTTCCAAACGATTATACGCTATTTGTGACATTAGTGTTATACATTAGAACTTCCTGTATTTTATAGGGAAAGAAAAAATATTTTTGTAAGAAGTAAAATGGCTGTTTTGATGATCTTATGTCTAGCGGTTATAAGATCGTATATTATAAAACAACGGCTAATTAAACCTGTGTTAACTGTTAAGTATTGGGCTAAAACAGTCATATTCCCAACTAGTGACCAGCCCCGGCTTCGCTCGGGTGCAACGCTGATACTAAATGTCTCCACTATTTGACAAAATGATTGAAGAGAAACTTTTACATTTATTTTACAGTGCCATCCACGCACTGTAAAATAAATGTAAAAGTTTCTCTTCAATCATTCTGTCTTTAAAAAACCGCATCAAATTTCGTTACGAAGTTTTAAAGATTAAAGCGTACACAGGGATATAGGGACAGAGAAAGCGACTCTGTTTTATAATATGTAGTGATATACTAAATAACATTGTAACCGCATCGAGGTCAATAATGCTCTTTTAAAATTTAGTCATAAATTGACCTTACCACGCCTGCAGCAGAAAAATATGATATAGTGTGATTTTTTGCCACCGCTCGCTTTCGTACAATTTATGATTTTATTTAGAAACGCAAGAGCAAAAACTTAATCGATGGGTCAAATGGGCCCTTCGCGCCGGCTAAGGGTTGACGGATTTTTTATAGTAGCGGTGATTTTTGGAATGTCTTTGTGAGAAAATATTCCGTTCTTTGATTTTACGTGTGAAAATAACAAAGTTAAAATATTTTGTTGCAATGTTTGTTGGTTTTAATTTACTCTTCCTTTTGATTAGGTTAGTAGGTAATTAATTATTGTAGGTACGAAATGAGAATGCGAATGTATGCCTCGATCTACTCTTTCGAAAATTCGCTGAGCAGAATTTCACAGATACATAATGTTCAAGCAATTCTTTCAAGTTGTGTCCGTCTGTGGAAGATGACACAGGTGCTGAAAATTCGCGATGACGCGATGCGATGCGAAATTGGCGCGAATTTTATTTCGCTACGCGGTCATCTTGGACCATTGTTTACTATTACTCATGCTTATAAATACTGGAAAACAATTTGTATATAAGATTGACATTCTGCTATATTAATAGATATTCGCTCTTTCTACTGAAACCATTTAAAGTCATTTAAAGTTCCATCAATTAAAAACTAGCATTTATCATGCACCAGCGAAACGTGGCAATATCGAAAATGTTGCCAGACTTAATTACAAAAGATTTAATACGTATAATTATATAAAATGCTACCATTATGTAGACTGAGATTGAAATAAATCCATAGATTGACTTAGGGGTGGTAACTTATCCGCCTACATATCAAGAATTGCAAAAAATACTACTATTTTGATCTTTAGCAACCACATAATTACTAGACGTGTATTTAACGTATAATTAAAAGTATATTTTGCGCAAAAGCTCAATAGAGCGACAAATCGATCTTCTTAATAGCTATTGTATTTTTTTTTTCGTTTCGCATTGTATTTCGCGATCGCCCCGCCACCTACATTGTACGATTAGCAATGTTTTGAAATTTATCTGTCAATCAATAGTGGTTTAAAAAATGATAGTTAATATTTTAAATTGTAGGAGTAATAATTATCATTAATTCGACGTGGTTGATGGTTTTAGTTATTCAATATTGGCAGGTATTAGAAACTTTTTGGTGAAATAATAATAAGTATATATCTAATATGCTTATACTTCAATGTTCTTTTTTCAAATAAACATTCTTTATTATTTAAATTACAAACCGTTCAAAATGCAAATTGTTTTCCTGTTAATACCTAAAACCAGTAAACTCGTAGAAGTTATCTAAGTAACTTATATTATCTAACAGAACACCTAAAAATCGAAGCGAAATAAGATCGAAAGTGACAGACAATTAAACGATGGCCAACAAAAAAAGTCAAGCTTTACTAAAAACTGACCATTCTCACTTTTTCTGTTCAAAAGTACCAATAAAACCAAATTTATTGTGTCCATACAAATTAAATGCCTCCACGATTCACTTGGTCAGAACAAAAGTTACTCACAATCACTGAAGAATAAACCCTAACTTAAAACCACCAAGGTGTTATTTGTATTGATTTTGTTTCACAAAATGGGGTTGACGAAATTTCTATTCTTATCTTTTTTAGTGATTTTAAGTGACTATGGACTGCCGAAAGCTTCGTATGAAGATAAAAGACATCTTTATTGACATCAGTCAGTTTGTCAACGAGTTCAGCGACATCTATGGTCTTTAGTGACAGGAGAGATAATAAAGAAGTGTAATAAGTGACGCCTGTCGTGGCACGTGACGCCATGTTTGATTTGAAAGTTAATTAGAGGCGGCAGATCGAACTTAAAATCGGTATTAGTCCTATTTAGATAAATATTTTTGAGAGTTTTCTTACTTATTTGTATGTTTATGTAAAGACTAAATCTAAAAAGTAAAACTTACCTTTTTTTACCAAAATCACGCAAAATATATTCAGCTTTGTTTACAATTTTGAATTGACATTTTTGAAGGTTTGAATAAGCGGTTACACTTGAAAAATTATATCATTAATAATTTTTAATAGATGAAACACTCAAAGGATTCAAGCATTTTTCACGGGAATAAATCTTCCAAAGACGTCTTGTATGGGGCGAAAGTGGTTATAAGACTCGTGTTTACTCAATGCTACTCCGATCCTTACATACAGTACAGAGCTATGGTACCTCATTGCGCTTGCTTAACTTCCCATATAAAAGAAGAATTCGAATGCGTAAAAGTCCACAGTAAACGCATCAAAACTAAAAACAAAAACCCATTAAATTTCGCTCCCAAATTCCCTGAAGCTAAAAAGTAATAAAACCTTTTTAGCGAAAACTTAAAAAAAAGCGGAACCAAATAGTTTTTTAGCGAAAATTTTATGGGTTATTAAAACAAATTAACGTCACTGTTTTAAAGTGACAAAAAAACCTAAGATATTTATTAGTTTCCCAAAACAATAAAATTAGTTATTATCGCCAAATCTAAATGGTGGCTGTGAATTACTGGCTACTACCGTACAGATATGTCGTTAAGATATACAAGGAGACTGAACTCATAAAAAAAACTGCAAGGTGCTTTCTTTTCAGACTAAACTGTCTGGAAGTCAGTGCTATTACTTGATTTCTAGTTGGATAAGAAAGAAAAGTTTAGATTTATCTAATGATAAGATTATGAATCTGGACTTGAAAAGAGACTGACCTCTGAGTTTGTTTCGGCATTTCTTCTCAGAGTAGTCAGATAGGAAATGCCGGCTTCATCTATTTTTCACGTATAAATTGACGTGTAAACAAGTGCCGTTTTATGGCCTATTTGCATAAATAAATTCATTGTTTCATTGTTACAAGTAACTGGCAATAGTTTTCGGAACAAAACTGTTATTAAATTATAGTTCAGCTCATCATACTTCAATGAGCCAATATACCAATAACAATATAGCCCAATAGGGCTGATGTTAAGATGGGTGTGTTGGTGAGAAGGGCACAGTATGGTTTTTAGCCAGTAAGAGACTAGACTGACATTCCCAAATGATGGTCTCCTCTCAAAAATAAAGTGATTATGAACTGTCTCTGTGTTCGGTAGTGTAATACCTACTTTAAGGGCATTTCAAACTCATCGACCTTTGGTTCTAAAATTAAATATCTGAGACAACAATGACTAAACAAAATTTGAAATTGTCATTAAATGCCTCAAAAGGAAAATAATTTTGAATGTAGCATAGTATTAGTAGTATTAGTAGTAGTTATTTTAAAAAGTTTGCCCAACCAAGGAGCTTAGCTTATGGTAATACTCAGATTCAATAGTTACTTAACCCAGTTATTCATCATGAAGCAGGAGAAGGAAAGGGGTGGTTTTTTTTTAGTCAGTAAGAGTCTGACTCGCCTCCTGTCCTTACTCCAGACAACAAAACCTATTTGCCGGTTTTCTACCCACAAAACTAAAATAAAACAAAAAACCCAGTTCTTTGTAGTTCAGAAAAATTAAGTTACGTAAACAGTTTATCATTAAAAGTCGAAAAAGACTACAATCAGTAAGGCACAAGTGAAAGCATCATATTTAAAAAGTATCAGCTACCTACTTGCAAAAGATCACCCAACGTCAATCCTGCAACAGAGGCATGAACCAAATTTAATATTGTTTGCGGCCACACAGGCAAGTCATAAAACATTTTGAGAGAGGGCGGAGCCCTGGGGCTCGGCCCCCGCGCCTACAAATGATATACACGTGCGGCACTTGTGTTAGTATTTTATACCAGTATTTATGACTTTATATTGAAATTGATCTATTTCGTAAAGAAAGACGTATTGTGTTGTGCTGAGTTGGAGGCCTTTTACTTTACATCCTTCTGCCAGTGGCTTCGTCCTCTGCTCCAGGGTGAAAAGCCTATGTATCATTCCAAATGACAGTCTATCTCAATACCAAATTCCATTCAGATCCGTTGAGTATTTTATACGTAAAAGAGTAACAAACATCCATCCATACTTAACAATATGGACATTATAATATTAGTAAAATTGAACAAATTTTAAAAAATACTTACTTATTAATAGAATCTCAAATAGAAGGCTCAAAAAAAATTACAATCATAGTACAAAGTTTATAAAAAAAAATTACAATCATATATAGAGAAAGTGACTTTGGTTTATACTATAAACTGTCGCTAATTCCCTATGTATGCCTAAATCTTTAAAACTACGCAACGGATTATGATGCGGTTTTTTTAAGTATAAAGAGCGATTGAAGAGGAAGTTTAAAAAAATATTTAAATATAATAACATACATTAAGTAGTGGACCAAATTAGTATAAGCATTGAACCTGTGCGAAGCCGAAACGGGTCGAAAGTTAAAAATAAAATAAAACTGTATACGAAAATTCAGTAGTACACTGATACCATTTCAACAGCACGTGATAACTAAAAACAAGATGAAAATAAAAATAAAAACAACTCGCCCTTAGCCAGCGGCGATCACAAAGGGATGCGCAGGAGTTCCATATGTCGCGTGCCCTCGTTAGGGGTGGCTTTTGAAAAACTATCAAATGTTTTTTTTCTTTTATTTTCTTGGTAGCACAAGCCTGGACCATAAGGGGTGAATTGTATTGTAATGTGGAGAGTTGGGAGCGAATTAATGGGATTAATTTACTTTGAAATATAGATATAATTGGACGTAGGTATATCTACGAATCGGTATTAAATACATTTGCAATACCTAGGATGCTTATAATGACATCGTTACAATGTGAATACTTAAACAAAACTCTATTCGAAACAAGTGGTAGTAGGTACCTAGTAATCACAATTATGTATTTTATAAAAAATATTCTGTAACTACATCTACATGAGCCTATGAAGTGATGCTCTGATACTTATCTTCGCAGTTGCATTTCTTCGGGTAAAATTACTTTATTCCTTAGTGGTAGTTCACGTGCGCATTATAATAAATAGAGTACATTATTTTTTTCATTTTGTATTTTGGAAAGAGAACTTTTACAAGTCAACGTTGGATAAAAAAATCTAACGAGGACGCTACATAAAGTATAAATAGGTGGTTTCTGGCTACTATATGTTAACTTCCTGTAACTCAAAATCTTAAATCACAAACTCGAAGAAATGTGAAAAGGAAGCTATTCATATAAGTTCAACCTTTTTTCAGTACATCTATAAAATTATCGTGGACAACAATCTTGTTTTAACCCCAAAATGGTTGAGTTTCATCCATAATCCATATGCTGTTTCGGAAACCGATTATCGTTCCAATATCCTGTTTATACAGTCATTCGAATTTTCGAATTATGCTCGAATTCGCGCCAAAGCCTACCCTACTTCCGGCGGCGCCTGCGCACGTGTCCCGCGCACCAAACAATACACATTTTTTGCGATACGACATTCAAATGATAGTACTACCGTGTCTACCAACTAATGAATCCTATTTACATCTCTTTCTTTTGTATGGTACTTTTTTTGAGTGAGAGTAGGAGAGAAGATATGACAGTTGGCTGCGTATGGCGTCTGCCGTAGCCATATGTTGCTTGAGGTTTCGAAAATTACCCTCAAGTTCATTTTGAAAATGGCGATATTTACATCAGTCCGTTTTGTCTATTCATTACGGTTTGTATGACACGCGAGCCTTAATCGGGATGACAGGCCTTGTCCGGAAAGGTTTTGGAGTAAGAACCCTTGCAATAATGAATGAAATGACATTGGGACATTGATATTTTTTTTTACCGGAACAGATTTTCAATTATAATCTTATCATTGTTCGCCAAAGTTGGTGTTCTTGCTTCATGACTTCGGGTAATGATTCTTCTGCAAATACTTACACAATTTTCATAACTAACAATATCGGAACCAAATGGAATGTAATTGGCAAGTTACAATTTGCTCTATTCAAAAATCTAAGTTAGAAACATCTTAAACTGTATATAGAAAATATGTAAAACGCCGTGCATAATGCAGATGAGCTCTATCAGTTTCAAGTCACATCGGGACTTATATTCATGAGTAGTTAAGTTTTCCCAAAAGTTTACGTAACTCAGCCAGGTAGATTCACTAACGAACAGATTGACGTACTGTTATTATATTTAGATATTTCGAAAATATCTGTCGTGGTTTAGTTTGTATAAATATTTTTGGCGTTGATTTTCTACTTTCCAATAAAAATAATTTGTGTACGATTGATTACCCAAACACAAGCTCATTTCAACCGTTACATCACATAATCAGCCTTTGAGTGCCCACTGCTGAGCAAAGGCCTCTTCTCACATGGAGAAGGTTTGAGCATTAATCACCACACTTGCTCTTGCATTACAACTACCAAAAGTATAAATGGAATTTCTGAAACCCTTTTTTCTAATATTTCTACAATTCGATGCGTAACCAATCAAAAATAATGATGCACCACAATTATATCAACCCTTGAATGGTTCCGATCGAATTGAAAATTATTGGCTCAATACACAGTTATCGGTCAAAATTTTAGAAAAAAACTATGTCACAGCTTTTGTTTTCTGGCTTCCCTTTCATTTGCTGTAGGAAGAAATTAAATTGAATTTTTGTTTGTTTTTGTGGTTTTCTTTAATTTTACCTCTACACAATTTAGTTTTAACCGTTAAGACAGCTTTCATACCTAACAATATTTTTTTATGTCATAGTTCGGCAGCCGAGCAGACGTATTACCAACGGGTGTGTTGCTGAGTTGCTAAGGATCTACGGATACTGGATTTGAGGATATAGGATGGGGGGAGGGGGGAAATAGGCCTCCAGTAACCTCACACACACGGTGAAATATAACGTCACATCCGTTTCTATGAGGCCGTGGTATAAGTCTGTTCGAGCCGGCCAATACTTGTTGAAACATGGCTGTAACACACTTAAACCAATTTAATAGTAATGTGATATTTTTGTTTTTTAGAAATAGGTATGTACAGAGATTCCGAGATAGTATGCTTTTTAACCAGATTTTTATAATAACTATCGTGAGACATACTAAATTAACTAAAAATCGCGGGTTACTCCCGTGTAAATATTGAGAAAAGCTCTACTAGTTTCGCGACGTCGCCACGTCCGCGCACGCTGCTCATAAGGAAGAACCCCTCTGTGGTTCGAAACTAGTAGAGCTTTTCTCAATATTTACACGTGAGTAACCCGCGATTATAGTAAATTTTTTAACCAGATGTTAATCTACCTACAGCTTAAATTCTCGTTACTAGAGTTTTACAAGGTTGTTACCATTATTATATTTAAACTTTTATGTTTTATCCGGGTTTGTACAGATGAACCATATTACTGCTAGACCCATATAAAACAAACATCAACTATTCATACCAAATATAATGACAGCTATAGCTATGATTATGAAATCAAAAGAAACCCTTCACTTTATTTAATGTCCACATAGTAAAAAGGGGTCAATTTAAGCCATTTTAAATACATAAAGTTTAAGAGAAAGTCAAAAAAAGGCTATAATTTTGTTTAGTTTAAACAAAGTACTTTAATTCTAGGAAAAAAGTATCATCAAGGTGAAATAAAAAAGGTGATCGACAGTTTCAAAGGTACCGATGTGGCTAAATAGTTGATCGTTAAATCGAAGCGCGAACTAAGTATAGTTGACCAAATGGACGCTTAACCCTTCGCCGCCCCTCGCCCAAGTCTCAAACGTCAAAATAGAAGAGGTTCACGTTATGAGGTTTTGGTCTTTTATAAATACAAGCTTTATGTAGGCCTATTGAGTTTTTTTACCTACTAGTTGTACTAGTAATACTAGGTATTTGGTAAAAGAAACAGATAGTACCAGTACTACTATAGAATTTTCTTTAGAAAAATGTATCTGATGAGAAAAACATATTTATACATTACGTAATTATCCTCTGTTTTTCGTTTCATAAAAAATAAGTACTTACAGAAATACTGGTACAAATTTTAGATTTTTATTCATACACTGTACTAATTTTTTTTAATACCTAACAAGTCTTTACCTATATGTCAAAATTGTCAAAGAAAGTGAATATTCATATCATAAAATCGTAACGTAAACGCAAACCAGTAAGTTGACCGTTAAATCGTTCCTAAAAATTTGATGAAGTCATTTAGAAGCAAAAATCCCATGTTTGTTTAGCATTAAATATTATAATGGGGACTAAACGACCCGCCGATGGTAAATAAAGGGTTGATTCCGAATTTATTAAGTCAACATTTGGGTGTTTTTTTTTTTTGTAAATATTCAGCCATAACAGTTTTGATGTGTAAATAAATAATGAAGAGATTTTGAAAGTAAAAAAAAAATTGATTAGTTTTTTGGTACCTAAACAGTTTTTGGGTTGAATTCTTTAAATTAGACCTGTCTACTAGCTATGTTTATTTAACAGTTATCTGATTCATGTTAGACTTCAAGTTAATTCTTAACATAATATGGGATAAGTAAGACTGTCAAGAGGTGGCTACTTAACAGTTTAGACTTAAACTGTCAAGACTAAAAGTTTGTTATAACCATGTATAACACTCCAACAAAAGATTAAAACAAAAGATGCCTTTACACTCGGAACTTTAATTCTTTTATCATGTCTCGAATTACCACAATAGAAAGCTTAATGTTGCTTTTTTAAAATCTAACTTAGGCTATCCTCATTTTGTCGAGGTGTGACAATCCCCATTTGGATGGGTAGGGCGAGAATATAACACTCCCGACACTCTCTTCCTGACTAAAAATTCGCGCCGTTCCTTCTTTTGCTTCGAGCCGGGCCTCGATAGATGCGAAATATTGCGAATAATATAACCAAATCTCAGAAAAAAAACAGCAAGGTACCTATTTTAAAAAGTTCCGATTATTATCACGCCACCGCTCATCGGACGTGATGTCAGAGTAAAAATCAAAAGTGAATTATAAAAAAAAAGAAATTCATCAATTTTCTTTGGCACGGTAGCGCGACATCCCGCGGTGTGGCCAGTGTTGGCTACCGCGGGGTTGCAATGCGAGAAAAAAACGATTGATTTGCAAAAAAAAATGGCGGCTCGTTTCACTTTCTGAGCTTTGATTTTGCACGCCCACTCAGTGGACGTGCCATTATTTTGATAGTGTTGGCGGATTTTTTTGTGATTTAGATGCCTGTCATAAAAATGGATATGGATACATACGTGTTTTTAAATAAGAAGAACACAAGTAATCTCCATAGTAACAGAAATGTGTCTGCCTAAAAGGTACAGGCCAAACTTCTGTAACATTAGATTTTTTTATTTGTTTATTTATTTATTGTTTTCACAAAATACACAGCTCTCAATATTTTATTAACATAGGAACTTAAATTCAACCTTACAGCCCATTACGGATTTACAATTTTATAAATTTACATGCCTATAATTGCTACAGAACAGATTTCTTTATATGCTAGTATTAGTATAGCGTTGCTAGTTTTATAGTTGTAGGTATATATGTAAAGGATTGTAATGAGAAGTATCGAATGAATGAATGTGGGTGTGTGTGTGTTACATAAACCATTTTATAAGTAATATCCCAGTTTTTATAATAAAACTCATGATTCTAACACTATTTCACAATCAAATTAAGTTATTAAACTTTTTACAAGCCCTACACAAATGATAACACTTTTCTCACATTGTTGACTTTAACCCCATCTCAATCTCAATTTAGGCGGCTTTTGCTTAGCAAACAGAATGGGTTATCATCATCAAAATTTAAAGTCATCAGGGTAATTTGCATCATACAGTCTCCCACGATGCAGCAGGAAATCTTGATTAAGTCATTATCGTCAATGCCGTTGATGTGTGACAATCAGGTAGGTATTGTTAAAAAATCATCTTGTTTGTGTGTCTGCCATTTGCAGAATATCCTTTCGCTGATGTCAATTTTATTGGTGGAGACACGTTTGTTTGTTTGTTTATTGTGTTTACTGTAATGTGTATATTGGCTTGGATTGTCTAATAATAATTATATTGTCATAAGTAGGACAATGATAGCTTTCGTCTTAACCTAAATGGTCCCCAATGAGACTTCTGAGAAGTATTTAGTGGGCCCGTCTGATCTTTAAAATACGTGCTATTTGGAACCTTAAGTGATCATGAGGAAAACCTTGATTCCAAAGTACCATAAGTTCATTATCCTTTAATAGATACTCTTTGATACAAAAAGTAATTTTTAGACACACCATATTTTTCGTGTAATTTGTCCCAAAAATGTTTTAAAAATATACATGTTCAATGGCGTAGCGTAGATACATTAATACCGATACCACCTACAACGCAAATGACCCTGTAGGTGGCTTTGGTGGCAACTAAATTGAGGCAAATCTTCACATCACATAAAAATAAGTCAATTAACAAAAAAGTTTCAATCAATTGATTGAAAAAAAAACCTTTTTTACATTGGCAACCACGCATAATGACACGACGGGTCGCCCGCGTTCTTTTTGAATTTCGAACAATGGCCACCAACGGTTCGCGCCCTAAGAATGACACTTGAAGAAAAATAGACAAATTAGAAAAAAATATACCTTTGTACTTATGCAACGTCTGTTGTGGGCTACCGAATTTACAGGTTAATTATTGCGAACGAAATTTTAATTAAATTTATGGATTTTGTTTATATCTACTAGCTTTAAAAATTAATGATAATAATTAATTGACGTGCGTGCCTTAATGACAAATTGTTTGAATGAAATCATTAATACTATATTTTCACTTATAGTTTGGCCTTGTTTTGACAAAGATTTTGACAGTAAGGAGGTTTTAATAAAAAATATTTTACAGAAATTAAGTAAAAATCTATCAAAGTCAAAAATGAGTGGCATGTAGCAATAGAAATGTAAAAGTACCCAAAATTGTTTCAAATAAATAATACAAAGCAAGAAATAAACTGGATGTAAAACAGAATCGAATAAAACTAACCGTGTCGCATAGGACACGTGTTATTAGAAAACAGAAAAAATTCTGTCAGTAAGTATTCATTGCATTCTTCTTTCATACTTAGCTAAAATTCTTTTTTTTTCAATCTTTATATTTAAAAGAGCTTATTTGCAATTACAAATATGACGCTCCGTACACAAAGCAAAAATAAATTAAGATATTTAAAAAAGAAGAATTAAGGCAAAAGCTAAAATTCTTTGAATCTGTGTTTCCAGAAGAGTAAAACAAAAGTTTCTTCAAAATACTTGTGAATTTGGAATTTTAATGTGCACTTACGAAATCATTCAATTAAGAATTTTGCTTAATACTTCTGTATTGGCATATTATTTTACTTCTAACATTATTTCCTTCAGATTAATACGATAAAATTAATTTTATTATGACGGTTATAGGTCATGTGTACTTTGTAAGTTCATTTAGATAGATAACTTTGAAGTGGACAATTCTTTTTGAGCAAGCTAGAATGAAGAAGCCTTTTGTTCAGCAGTTGGCACTTATAGGCTAGAAGACATGAAGAAATTAAAAACCAGAGTTAAAAAATAATCAAATAAATATGTTTTGCAGTAGATGGCGTCAGATGTGGTGAGGGGCTACGATGAGCGCCTGCTGGGCAATCAACATAGTCCGACCGTGTACGGGGGCGAGGTTCCACCTTCCGAAGTAAGACCTCTTACCACGGAGACCTTTATCAAGTCACCGGAACAAAATAACGTAAGACAAGGGGCCTAGTATGTTCTGGTAGGGGTTGCGGGGCAAGCGCATTAAGGTACTGCGGCAACGGCCTAAAGCAGCAGAAAAAACGGGGGGTTTTCAGTCAGTAAGAGTCTGACACTCTCTCTCGCCTTATTCTGGGCGGGAGTAGACATTTGATGATTTTACCCTAACAAAACAAATAAGCAGAGGCTAAACACCTGACAATCATTGATATAAATGATTTCGCCTCTACGCGGAGAAGGCTGCCTATGAAACATTATTAAAACAAAAAAAGCTGGTCAGAAATAACTAAACAATAAGTCACTAATCGGTTGAAATCAATTACTTTTTCATTGCCACTACATACTACTAAATAGTATGAAAAACAAAGTCGCTTTCTCTGTCCCTAGTCCCTATACCTATTTGTATGCCCAAAAGTAGTTAGTAAGAGTAATTGAAGAGGAAACTTTAATATAATAACATCCATTAAATAGTGGATAAATTTAGTATCAGCATTAAACCGTGTGAAGCAAGGGCCAATGGCCATTTTTTTTAAATATAACAGAAGCAAATCGGATAGTTGCGATCAGCATTGCTAATGAACACTCCAAACTACACGTTACAAGTGCTTTTCCATCCTTTGGGAGAGGGGGATTAGGCCTTGATTATTTATTTTATTACCCGACTGCCAAAGAAGGAGGGTAATGTTTTTCGAGTGTATGTAAGTATGTATGTATGTCTGTTCCTTTGTGACCTCCTGTAGCCTAAACGGCTTGATGGATTTTGATGTATGAGGTATCGTTAGATTTGTCTTGATTACGGGAGTGTCATAGGATACATTTTATCCTAAAAGTCCCACGGGATAAAGACATAATAATATTTTTTCTAAATTTCCCTTTAAAAAAATATGTATGCGGTATCATTAGATTCATTTCAATCACGGGAGTAATTAATATAGGATACGTTTTTTCTCAAAATTCCCACGGGAACATGTTAATTCTGCGTCAACGCAAAGCAACTCATGCGTTAGCAACATCGATCACTAATAAAGAACTAGATACACAATCCCATACAAAAGTTCGCTTCAAAACTGTCGCCAACTGTATTTAGGTACTTATACTTGAAATAAAAATGCATTAATGTAAATTAAACCTTAAATGCAACTCATAGAGTTGTTTTTACAAAGTGATGTACAAAATCTTAATACTTTTTGCGACCGAAGCTCTTGACAAACACAAATCATAAGAAATTGAACCATATTCGCATGTTTTTAAGTCGAATTTACAAAGTGTCAAAAATAAGCAATAAAATTTAACGACTTCGGCTCACCGCTAGGACAAAGAATGATTGGAGTCGAAATGTCTCGTAAGAAATATATTTCTTTATAATATTTCTTTAGAAAATACGCAAATTAAAACGCATTACTTATAGTATTCTTTTCTATAGGTTTGTTCATTTATTTACCAATGAAACTAATGCATATAGTTATAATTCTTTTTTTTTATTTTCGTCCTCCTTAATCCTTTCTATTCGAAGTCAAATAAAAAAGATGTAAAATAATAAAAAGAATATATATCTAAAGTAAGTACTGAAAATGTTGGCGTTATTGTTGTAAATTTTTCATATCGCACGGGATTTTGATGAAAGCTAAAAAAAATGTCTTTACTGCAGTTAAAATTAAATCCATTATATCTGCCTATTCCATATTTTAATAAACACAGTAAAGAATTATAATATTAAATAAAAACTATTTTTTTATAAAAAAAAACAATATATAAAATTAGGAACAATAGCGTCTCCGCTAAACGGAACAGAATCAATCCACGTAAACCGAACAACTTAAGTGGTCATGCTAGAGAATGATTTTACGTTTAGTATAAGTGTCTTTATAAACTGTGTGCATTATAACCCCGGTTTTTGAATACGATTTCATTTGGAAAAAGTTTAAAGTTAATTTCTTAATAAAATATCAATATTTAAAATAGAATGATGACAATTATATAATGATAATATTATGACTAAACGAAAATATGAAATTCCATCCTTTTTTGCATCTTAGATGTGTGTGTTTTTGCAGTTTTTTAACGAGCACTGAGGCGTGTTTACCGTCGGAGCATTCGAGTGGTACTAAACTAAAACTACACCGCGATGTTGAGTTTGGTGGACTTTCAGTTGGGACATTTTTTTGCCACTGATTGTGTATCTAGTTCTTTATTAGTGATCGATGGTTAGCAAGCAAAAAGATAGGGCGTGGCCTGGCATGCGGCGCGCGGCGCGGTGCGGAGGGGGATATGCTCGAGTATACAGCCCGAATGCGGGCACACGCATAAGGGCACACGTCGTTGACGGTCGTCTCTAAATAGCGATTTTTTTCGATACTTCGTCGTCTGACGCGAAACTTATAAAGTATAAATAACTCGTTCTTTTTCTTTCGTGTTTCTCTCTTTAAATTCATTCGTTCTTTCTTATTAATTAACTCGTCCTTCCGTTCTTTTTTTTGGTTCTTTCTTAAATTCTTCATATTAATTAATAATATAATAATAATTATTAATAAAAAAATAAAAACAGCTAAAAAGTTATAAATAAAAAAAATATTATTAAAAAAACAAAATACCCGACTGCACACTAAAAAAAGAGTAAAACAAGCCCCACAATACAAATTTACTGAATATAATTTATAAATGTTGATGGAAAGCATCGCAGGCGGGGACCACCTTGACCGCCACCAACGAAAATTCTGCTAAATGGTGCACAACAGAAATGACTATAAATAAGCCTCTGTTGGTCCCCGCCTGCGATGCTTTCCATCAACATTTATAAATTATATTCAGTAAATTTGTATTGTGGGGCTTGTTTTACTCTTTTTTTAGTGTGCAGTCGGGTATTTTGTTTTTTTAATAATATTTTTTTTATTATTTAGTAATTTTTCGATTGCTATGTTGTTATCCCTTGCTTACTTAGGATACTAACTGACTACTTCCTAACAATATAACTAGTAGTTTTTTATAAACTTTAACAGCATAATGGTTCCCGATTTCAGAGATCAAACGTGGAGCCAGTCTCATCATCCTCCTACACCTTGGCCAGCGACAGCAGCCAGTACAGCCGTGATGTGGACCTCTGGCTGAGGGGATCCAATACTGAGAGTACTGGTGTGCAGAACAGCAGGTATACTAGGTCATCTCTTCATTTTTGTATATGATAGCAGATGAGCAAGTGAATTACCTGATGGTAAGCAATTAGCACCACCAAACGCCGCAATGGTAAAGTTACGAGTGCGTTGCTAACCTTTTGGACATTAGGAATTTGGTGATTTTTGGGTTGGGAAGGGATTAGAGGAGAGGAAGGTTGATAACCTCAATTACGCGGCGAAATACAACGCTGTGGTTGTTTCACGCCGGTTTTCTGTGAGGCCGTGGTATCACTCCGGTCAAGCCGAACCATTCGTGCCACAACTCTCCCACACTTAACTTATTTTGTACTTATTACCCAGTAGGAGGCGGCCAAGACAGAAATTTTAAAACCAAAAAAGTTTTGGAATTGATAGTTAGTCCCCATTGTTTTTTTATCACATGAACTCTTATTTGACTTTGATACCAGGGTGGCGACGGCCCAGCGTTCCACCATAGCCCCATCACCATCTCTGGATGGCATGTGGTACATCATTGCAATGATACTGCCCATGTTCAGCGCCAATAACACCCATTGGAGGTGTACGCCAAGGTAAATTGTACTGTATATTTCATTAGTATAAGGTGCAGTTTGTTTTGTAGTATCTTTTGTTATACATAAGGCGACTTGAAGTATAGAACAATTGACGTGAGAGTTCCAAAGTAATATTTTTATTTTCATTTGTATGAAATATTTCATTTTTTTATTAAAATTTGAATTATCAAAATAATTTGAACACTTGCTTTTAACGCCATCTGTTTTCATTGAGTTCAAACTTTTTACAATAACACGTGCATCGTAAATGGAATCGAAGGTTACTACACTCCCAAGCCCTTTCATTTCATAGTTCCAAGTATAACAGAGAGATGGCGCTAAGGGTCGGGTTGATACAGTAATTAAATTTTTTTTTGGGGTTTCAAAATTAAACAATTATACATATTTGTCAGATCGGGATACTGTTTTTATTGTAAGTAATTTAGGATTTCTATTCGATTAGATGGCAAAATGAGGAAATAGAGACACCGTAAGCGTTGCATATTGGAGTGAATCAGACCGGTTTGCTAGCATTTAGTGAATGTGCATATGGGATTGTATTATACCTCCAAATAGGATCTAATAATTTCAAGATCAAGCCCCGACATTCTAATAAAATATTTTCTTTTCCAGCACCGTACTTAACGCAGCAGAATTCTTCCTAAATCAATTTTCGCGGTTCTGTGCTCATGCCCGCACTCAAATACGTCGTCTGGCTGGAGACCAGATAGCCCGCGACCTCTTCGCCACAGCAATGGACATCGTGCTGGTAGTCTACGCCATTGGATTCCTCGCCCTATCCCTGTACCAAGCTTCCATCATCGGTTGAAAGGCTACCGATGAAAACCAAAGAACATAAGTCCAATTTTAAAACAGTGAAGTCGACAAATGAATGTGTCCCGTAATTTATTTCAGTTATTACCGTTTATAAACTTTTGGGTAACATTTTGTGTTTTTTTTTTTTTAATGACTCGTCCTGCCTTTATTTTTAAGTGTGTCAGAATTTCTTACTATTTCAGCCGGGGTTGCAGGGTAAGCGCAATGAGGCACCACAACCTCGGCTTAGAGCAGCAGAAGGAACTGGAGGATTTTAGTCGGTAAAAACTGTCCATACCGCCCGATACTGGAGAAGTCAAATTTTCCCCTCAAGAAAAAAAAGGTTTTTACTAACTTACTAATTAAAATACTACTTCTGCTTAGAACCGGGCCGAGGTAATGTAATATTTTTACGTTACTAATAGACTACCACAGTTAGGGCCCAATTGCGCCGATGCTCAGCCAGAGTTGCAGATGCAAGCGCTATAATGTAGGTACCGCTGATCCTGATGATGAGATGGAACGGACTAGTTTTTAGTCAGTAAAAGTCTTACAGTGTGTGAGTCCTCTGCCCCCACCGAAGGCGGGAGAAGAAGCGGATATTCACTGTTTCCTGCACCTACCGTTACTCATGCAGGAGGATGAATAGGAATAGGCAAAATAACAAAAAGTATGAATATGTAGATTAACAATTTTAAGAATTATCATTAATATGTCTGTTACTATCATATTGTTTTTTTCAACATCTTGTGATAGTCAATTCTAGTTGAAAGTTAGAATCTACTGATAGTGAATGCCTTTAAAATGATCGCTTCCATATTTTGCTTACCAAAAGGCAGAATTCAGTATCTATTTAGAAAGCTGTTGTTCTTCCGAATCAGATTTTGGTTACTAATGGATATTCGAAATAGAAATTTGGAAATTATCTGATACTAGCGGCCCGCCCCGGCTTCGCACGGGTCTTATCTCGCTATCAAAGGGGCACATTTTCCTACTCTTTCCCTCTACTTTTCTAATATTTTCTTTGATAAGAACCTTCTCCTGACAATAAAAAAGTCCAGGCGTTGTTGAGTTATGCGCTTACCAACACATTTTGCAATCCATTTTTATATATAAGATACGTATGTTTTATCTGACTTATGTAGAATCTTGCAGTACGTTATCTCACGAAATAAATGAATTTACCACAACAAACTAGTTATCCACATTTATATCTTTATTTCCAAGCACATGTATATTGTAGCACTTGAAATTCAAATAGCATACTTATGTAGGTATTTTCCTTTGGAAAATTTTAGTATTAAATGTGCTGATGACTCAGAGTCCATACAAATAATTACTTGAAAACTAGTATTTTGCTGGGAACTTTTCCGTCTTTAAATTTTCTACAAACTATCCCATAAGAAAATATCGCATTGGAAAGAGAGAGTCCCGGACAATAGATGGCGCTTACTAAAAACTATGCTATGTCCTTTCTCGAGTTCAAACCTATGTCTGTACCAAATTTCACAGAAATCGGTTCAGTAGTTAAGGCGTGAAGAAAAGACAGACAGACAGACAGAGTTACTTTTGAATTTATAATATTAGTTTGGATAACTATACTGTCAGTACACAGATCGTCCATCTATATATTTTATATATGTATTAATTTATGATAAAGTTAACATTATTACTAATGTGCATGATTATTACGTGTTTAAAAGTATAATTATCAAGCATCACGATTTAATTTTTCCAATTAGTATTGCAAATCCTTTAAGGTATATAGAAGAAGGCAATTATTCTGTTTTTATAGAAAAATCCATATGGATACAGAGATAATTTTATGTTAAGATATTCCACGAAGAAACTAACTTCGGTGTGGTAATTTCTGTAATATTATTTTACATTTTATTCCTATGCAAGTGTAAGGAGAAAATGGGTACCCTAATATTATTTGACTAGCTAACCTAGCGTCCGCTGCTCGTCTCCTACAGATCGTAGCGTGATATTAAATAGCCTATAGCCTACCTCCATAAATGGACTAACAAATACAAATATAATTGTTCAATTCGAACCAGCCGTTTTTACATATCCGAGTATGTTATTGTGAGCTTAGTTCGTAAGATTAAGGTTCGTTGCCGTTCACGGGATGCAGGATCCTGGACCTTTGGAAGGCGTACGGGGCCGAAGCCAACTCGCAGAGGCCCGTTGAACATCTTTAATATAAGTGAAATGGGACATCAGCCGGCAATTGTCTCTGTAGGTATGCACTATGAAAGTGCACCCAAGGACAATCCCCGGTTGATGGAGGACTATTGCGAAATGTGGTAATAATTGAAAGGGTTATAGGTATGGGTTGCTACGGACTGGTGGATATGATAACTATGGAAATATTAGATTAAGGTTTATTATTAACAAATTTTGATCCGACAGATAAACTATGTGTAGGTATAGTTTTGTCAATCAGTTTTTACGTCGTAAAACTACCCATGTACCTATTTGATCAATAAATGAATAATAATAAAGGCAAACGAGCAGACAGATCACTCGATGTTAAGTGATCAGCGCCGCCAACACCCGCAACACCAAAGGAGTCAAAGGCGCGTTGCCGACCTTTTAAAAAAGGTGAAGAAAGGTGCGTTGCGTACTCCGCACGTTTCTTGAAGGTTTGAAGGTCGTATAAGTACGGAAACCACACCTCTGAAAGTTTCGCGAAATTCGCACAGTTGTTGACTGCGAACCATCTATATGATGGGGATGATAGTGTTATCGTGGGTCGATGGAGAAAGGATGCGGCGGGAATCAAACCGAATAATTCCTAGGAGCACTCCTCGTAGTACAGGCTATATAGGACACCTAGCAAAGCTACATAGATTACAATGAAACTCTATGAATATATATTATTGTTTAACATCATAATTATTAGTTTAATATTACTCACTCACTGCTATTATTATTATCATCTCTTAGTAAAATGTTTACTCGTAATCGTAACAGCGAACAGTTTAGTGGACGTACGCCGGCAAATTTTACAACTACATAATGTAAATGGATCCATAGATAAGAATTTCGTAATTAAATTAATTACACGAACACTATCCACTTCATGGTGTTTTATATGGATCTTAGAGGGACAGCGCGTACGCAGTCCCTCACTACCAAAAATTACGCGTCCGAGTTATCCACATTAGGGATAATCGCAGGGGTCAACCTAATCGCAGTGCAATGAGAAGGCCTCGCCCTGGGGGAACCGCCTACTTGATCACGGTTTCCCCTACGCCAGGTAAGTATGAATTTCATTGAGCGCGTCGCGAGGGTCGTTCAACGCCGGAGAATCTTAACACCGCGATTCAGAAAATGTATGGAGCTGTACAACGCCATCTAGTTAGGAATTCGGAACGAAATAAGGGTAGCAAAATTGTGGGGTGGGTTGTAAATAGGGTTCACTTACAATGCTTGAAAAGCAACTATGAACGTTAGTAACATTGAGATACGATTAAAATTAACTGTGCCCACAAAAAATATGAAAAGTGTGAATAGGCGCCAGGTTCAGTCTATTTTATACTTACTTGTAATAAAAATATAATTAAGCAACAAGAAGTTCCTATTTCAATATTTTATTTTAAAACCACCTAAAAAAAGTTTTCAGCTTTTAGCTTGGACTTGGCAGAAATGGTAATTGTAGCGAAAACACAAATATCATTCAATCATTTTTTTCAGTTGACTAAAAAATATTTAGTCAACTGAAAAAAATGATTCACAATATTAACCTGAAAAAAAAATGACGAATGAAGTCAATTTTCTGAAAAAAATAATGATTACCTACATACAAAATAATGACTAACTAGGTAATTAGGTCACATATTTCAGTAATGATGATGATGCGTTTATGTTGACGACAAGAATTCCAATAGATGTGCAAGATAGTTTCAGCATTAGTAAGTTACACGTAATTATGTAAACATTGTCACAGAACTGGCCTGAAGGTTTCAGGTAGGGCTGGCAGGAGGGTACTTAGAACTATCGCTCCAAAAATCAGTAACTTAATATAGATTAGGATTCTTTCTGTATCGGATTTTATATTAATTTTATATTAATATTCTTTGAAAAGGTAGGGGGGGGGGAGTCAGAGAAGATGGAACAGAGTGTTTTTTTGATCCTCCGTTCCTTTTTCTGTTTCTAGCAGGTGGTATACTGTTGCGCTTGACCATGCAATCCTATCCGATCAGTTAAACTCTTGCCAATTGGATTTCGAAAAATAATCTTTTTTATACTTTGGTAATGTATTACCAAAATACTAGTGTTTACAACTCTTGTATTCATCATCATCATCATCATCAGCCTATAAGTGCCCACTGCTGAACAAAGTCGTCTTCTCACACGGAAAAGGTTTGAGCATTAATCAGCGCGTTTGCTCAAGACGGATTAGTCATTAAAATTATTATTAGAAATTATCAACACCTAGTTTTCCTACTATGTAAACCTTTACTGTACTTGGAGAAGGTTTGAGCATTAATCACCACGCTTGCTCAAGAGGGATTGGCGATTTCAAACTTTAAGTTAGAATATAAGTCCAAGTTTCCTCACCTTTACCGTTTGTCAGTGGTGTCTAAATAAATTTAAAGAGTACATAAATATAACTCACAAAAAGTCCAGGTTCCAATCCTTATGCATGAGAAACGGACGCCGTAATCTCTAGACTACCACGGCAATAACTAACTCTTATGTTACAAAAATATTAAAAAAAATATTTTTGCAAATAGGCCATAAAACGGCACTTTTACACGTCAATTTATATGTGAAAAACTAGATGAAGCCGGCATTTCCTATCTGACTACTATGGGAAGAAATGCCGAAACAAACTCAGAGGTCAGTCTCTCTTCAAGTCCAGAGAATGTAAAATAACACAATGTGAGAGAACCGTGCAAGTTCATTCTGTAGTGGTCTTTTGAGGAAAGAACCACACCAATTTAAGTGGACCCGTTCTGAAGACAGGCACGCAAGTGTCAGTTTGCAACCAGTATAGCTAGTGCTGCTGAGTTGTCCGACGAACAATACCGATCAAAAGAACATTTGGGTGGGTCGCGCAAGTACTCAAACTGTCACAACGCAGATCTGGTAATCAGAAAGCACGGCAAGTCTCACACGGTCCTTACACTAACAATAATATAAAATACTAAAAATGTCATAATAATTACAGTACGGATCAATATAATCCTACCAACCCTATTTCATGTCGATTGTGTTTGAACAATTGTTAATATGTCCGCCACGGTGTTACGAACGAGGTTTCCACAATATTTCCAGTTTATTACTCACCATTATTTTCATATTGTACTTATTTACAACAATGAAAAACAGTTCCTATTTCATTTACGCTTTAAAGTTCAGAGTAAAATACTTTGTTTATTAGTCACCAAATCCATCTCCTTCTATCACCATACCATAGACAAACAGACAATTCCTTACATGCACAAAGAGTTTTGCCTCAAGGATTTTTATTAGAACCGCTAAAGACTGTGCCAATACATTAGAGAACACAGCAGATAACAAAGTATGGGAGAGCCTTTCTTCGGCACGAATGGGTCGGCTTGACCGAAGTAAAATACCACGGCCTCACAGAAAATCGGCGTGAAACAATCACAATATTGTGTTTCGCCGTATGAGTGAGGTTACCGGAGGTTCAATCCTCCCCCCATACATACATTACATAAAAAAAGACAATTATTTAAAAAAAACAAACTAGGGAATCAATTCCTCAAAATTAAATTTTAAATTGGTTGGGCAGCATATGGAAAGCTGCGTCAAGTCTTCACGTCGTCGATCCCACAGTGCCTAAAGACGAAAGTCTTCAATCAGTGCGTCCTACCTGTCATGACATACGGAGCCGAAACGTGGACACTGACGGTGCGGCTGGTTCACAAGCTAAAAGTCACTCAGCGAGCTATGGAGAGGGCTATGCTCGGCGTTTCTCTGCGAGATCGAATCAGAAACGAGGTGATCCGGCAGAGAACCAAGGTAATCGACATAGCCCACCGGATTAGCAAGCTGAAATGGCAGTGGGCTGGCCATATTAGCCGAAGAACCGATGACCGTTGGAGTAGACGAGTTCTTGAGTGGAGACCGCGTCTCGGCAAACGTAATGTAGGACGTCCTCAGGCAAGGTGGAGTGATGATTTGCGCAAGATGGCTGGCAGGAGCTGGATGCGAGTGGCCGAAGATCGATCCCAGTGGCGTGCAATAGGAGAGGCCTATGTCCAGCAGTGGACTGAAAAGGGCTGATGATGATGATGATGATGATGAAATTTTAAATCCTATAACGAACTTGAACATGACGCTATCATATTATGCGCTTTGCACTAACAATCCGAATCTATATATAAATTATGAGTACAGAATTGCAGCCGCTACGTCGTACCTAGGAGCCCTAATGTAAAGAAATCGATAAAGTCTTAGGTTTCTTTTGGCTTGGTTTTGGTAGAGGATTCAAAAACAAGTTTGAACAATCAATACTTGCAAGATAACCAGAGACCCTTTGTGCATTTAAAATGCACCTGGTTAATGACAATGGGACGAACGGATCCCTGATTATAAAGGACTTGAAACATAATTCTTAAACAGTGAGTGTTATTACATGGTATTATGTGCGAGAATCAAGCTTCGGCACGAATGGGCCGACTTGTGGTAGACTTGCCGGAGTGATACCACGGACTTACAGGATACCAACGATACAAATCTGACAAAAAAACCTTTAGTCCTCAAAGGTTCGGAGGCTCGTACTACACATATATACTTATAATAAATATATAACATAGTACCCCTATGCCACAGTATAAATATCATACAGTATTGTAACTCGGCCGCTTGAAAGAAATAAATACCTACAGCCGCGCGGTACGTAAACATGCGTTAGGGCTGCTCGTCTCCAGTATTTTAATTACCTTTGTCTACTTTCTGTTTCCATTTAGTTTTGTGATTGTAAATATCCTTTTTTTTATATAAACAAATAAAGTGCTTTAAAAATAAACAAACAAAATTTCTTTGGCCACTAATGCCGAACAGCTGACTACGAATGTTCTAAAATCACAACCCTCAAACATCAAAATATTACATGAGTCTAGCTGTTTTATTGTTGTTATTAAATATTTTCTAGTATTATTCATAAACGCAGATAATAAACAAATATTATTAATAATAAAATACCACACTCTCTACTTTGAATTATACAAACTAACAAAACATACATGAACCCTTTTAACACAAGCGTAAGTAGGTAGGTACCTAACGTATCATGATTCATTCAGAACCAGAACCGCCTATAACTACCTATTTCACTCGTCTCAATAACTTTATTCATATTATTTATAAATTCAAACATCTGTTTTCGTGAGATAACTGGAAATAATGATCCATAAAGACACACATTATGTGCCTACCTAGGCTATTAGTAAGTAAAATTATTTTATAGTCTTACCTTTCAGAGTTTCCAGGTAATTTAAAAAAAATTTATGTCTGGATGCGTTATTGACGAATTCATGCAACCAAACATAATAACAGCACAATATTTCCTATTCGTCATATTAAATAATGTACTCGAGCTGATTTCTAAATAAAAGACAACACACCGTCCGTTCGTCACTGCGGTACAGCCGCGTCTGTCTGCGTCCCGAGCGCGTCCCGACATCGGGCGCGTAGGTATAGTTCGCGTTTCGGCCGTTTCTATGAAGTTGAAATACTTGTAGATATTATTACCTTGCCTATGCCTAGCCTTTCAGAGACAAAAAAGCATAATGTTACGTTACGTTATTTATTTTTATCCAAACTAATATTATAAATGCGAAAGTATTTCGGTCTGTTTGTCTGTCTTTTCTTCACGCCTTAACTAGGTACTGAACCGATATTTGTGAAATTTGGTACAGACGTAGTTTGAAATCGTATTTTGAGTCGCGGGCAAAAGCTAGTGTGTTATAAAATATATCCGCTAATAAAACCTTATTAAACCAGCGAGGTCTGTAACCTAGGCAAGAACGCACCTTGGACTAATGACATAATAATTATTATCCTACATAATTGATGTTATTGTTTTAGCATTGGTAGGTAAGTATTGTAATAGAATTTTTAATATAATAGTTAAGTATTTTATTATAAGTAATAAAAATATGATTAGAATTCTTTGGAACAAACTTTTTAGTGTGGGAGAACCATGCTTTCGCTCGAATGGGTCGGCTCGACCGAGTGATGCCACGGCCTCACAGAAAACTGGCGTGAAATAACCACTGCGTTGTGTTTCACCGTGTGAATGAGGTTACCAGAGGGCCAATCTTTCTTCCCCTCCCCCAATCCGTACACATTCTCTAAATATCTAAAACCCTAATCTCCAAAAAGTCGGCAACGCACTCGTAACTCCTCCATTATTGTGGTTTTTTTTTTTGTGACGGGAAAATCATCAATTCTCCCGTCCAGGGACGGGCGCGAGGAAGTGTCAGTCTCTTACTGACTAAAAACCCCCCTGTTCCTTCTCCTGCTTCGGGCCGAGGTTGCGGTACTTCATTGCGCTTATACCGCAACCCTGGCTGAACATCAGCCCTATTGGGCCCCGTCTGTGGTGGTCTATTGGCTCTTTGAAGCGCGCGCGGAACGCTACGCGCCGTACGCTCAGGTCTGGTTCTAGTCGGGCGGCGAGCTAGTATTATGTATGTTTAAGGTAAGAAGTAAGTATCATACTCATTCCTATCCATAGGGTTTCAGACAATTAAGTATCTAGTATAGTAACTCCTATTGTGTTAAATTGTATGGAGTGCTGCTGAATCATTGATTTCCCCAGAGTCTGTACTGTATTAGAGATGATCTCATCTAAATACTCATTAACTCTTTGAAGTCCATTCTTAATAATTTTCATAAATAAATTCCGGATCTTGTTGTCATTTCATCATGACGGCTTCGTTCATCTAAGCATGAGAGAATCGCGGAAATGTGGGACATCCTCACAGAAAATCGGCGTGAAACAACTACAGCGTTATGTTTCGCTGTGTGAGTGAGGTTACCAGAGACCCAATCCTCCCAATCCAAGACCAAGGGATAGGAGGAGTCTCCTATCTCTTCCCAATTATTGAATGACTTTTCTCAACCTGCGTGTGAGAGGGATTGTCAACTTATAGGTTACTAAAACCCGTTCTGTTTACTGCTACAGGCCGGGCTTCATATCGGCCCAGTGTTGGTGTGATCACTCTTGGTACGCGTTCAGGTCACGAAAGGATGTACGCTCAGATCTGGTCCTGGTCGGGCAGTAAGCTACCCTTGCTTGCCGGGGCTGCAGGGTAAGCGCAATGAGACACCGCGACCTCGGCCTAGAGCAGGAGAAGGGACGGGGGGTCAGTAAGAGTCTGACACTCTCTCTCGCCTTACCCTGGGGGGAGAAGTCATTGGATGATTTTCCACTGACAAAAAAAACTACCCTTGCTTACCGTCACTTTCTCATCTAGTTAAAATCCCATTCACAACGACCTCTATGCAATTTAAGAAATTACATTGGATGCCTAAATCGAAATAGGACATAAGCGTCTATTTTCGTAAACCACTAATTGTTATTGAAATGAATTTTGTACAACAAAATAATCAAACTATCCATAACAGTATTAAATATGCAACGTGCATTCAAAACATGCCACACTTCAGACGTCACAGACAAATCAGGATAACTCAAAACAAGTGCATTCCAATTTGGTTACGATATCGTTTAATTTTAAGTTCGTAGAAGTGAAATTTCTATACAATGTTGGTTAAAAAATTGTTTCGACGGATACATGTGACGTCGACGTCTGAGTGTGACATAGATGTCAAATATAAATAGTAAATTTGTTGTGTATTGAATGTTATATTACATGTGTTATGTAATGCTGTGTAAACTGTAAACTTAGTCACTGATAAATATGGATGAACGTATTGGAAACTGCGAAGTTAGGAACATTTTTGGCGAGTTTAAGTAGTTGCAAAATTGCAAGTGTGATTATATCCCTAAAAGCCTTCCTAGTAGACTATCTAGAATAAATCGAGCAATGAATTGAGAAAAAATATTTTTAGCAACATTAAATATTAAAAATAATTGGAATCTAATAATAAATTATTTTTGTGGAAATATGATTATGAGCTGCCTACTTTTAACATGGTATTTATGCAACATAATTGCGCCATCACACTCCTTCGGAAATTCATGGTTGCTTTGTATTGTCAACTTAACCAAATAGACTCAGTTCGCTTCCGTAGACATTTTTCCCATGTAATATTTTATCATAAATGTTTTAAGTCCGCTGTTACTGTGGTATTTGGAGAGAAGGGCAAGATGTAATGCTTTATAATAACTCTCATATTAGAGAAGCACAAGCCGACAAAGATACTGTCAAAGCCAAAAATAATAAAATTTTAATCGTAAGTTATTTTCGTAGTAGTTGAGACTATTAGATCCTTGATTCTGAAAACAAATTTGACCGCAGAAACAGGGTCAAAAGTTGCCTAAGTGTTATTTCAGAATATAAGCTATAGGTATCTATGCAAAATTAATGTCGTGGTGGCCCGGAGGTTGAGGCGCCCGCTTCTCTTGCATGAGGGTGTGGGTTCGACACTTGACAAGTACCATTATGACTTGTTCCGAGTTATATGTACTTGATGATGATGATACATGATCATTTAGACACCTCTGGCATACGGTGAAGGTAAACATCGTGAGAAAACCTGGACCTATAGCCTAACCTATAGCAAGCGTGGTGATTAATGCTCTAACCTTCTCCATATGAGAAGTGGCCTTTGCTCAGCAGTGGGCATTTATAGGCTGATGATGATAATTTGGAAAAGGACATATGATAGTTTTTAAACCAGAAATCCGCAAGAAGTCATTATTACACGCGAACAAAGTCGCGCGCAAAAGCTGGTTGTAGATACAGCAACAGAAATTATAAAGTGCATTCAATATAATGCAGTTGTGCAGCGACTGTACTTTATTGGACAGGTGCTGTACGCAGAGTATCGCTAATCGCAATCACAGTGCAATCCTCGCTCAGTGCAGTATGGCGGCGCGCGCGATCGTCGCGTCTTGCGCGTTACTCGCGTTCGCGGGAGGTGCGTACGCGCAGGTCGGTTTTTATTAATGTTTTTATTTTTATTTTAGTTTAGTGATTTTGTTGTTTTGTTGTTTTTTGTTATATTTTTGTGTTTATTCTCATCGGTCGGTAAGAGTGGTATTTTATTTTTATTTTTTTAAATGTTTTTGAGTTGATTTTGGAAGTTGTAGTATTTTTAGATATTTTTAATTAATAATTACTTAGATTTATTTAAATTTGTAAAACGACTTTTTATTACGAATCCGATTTAAGGGTATTTTTCTTCATTTTAAAAGATTTTTGTGGCAAAAAAAATCTTACGCTATTTATGAAGTAACAAATAAATACATCTTAAAATTTACGATAAAAAGGGATACCTAACTAAAATTACCTCTAATACCATTATCTCTTCATACTCTTTCAGTGTAGGTAAACTATTATATAGTATATGAATAGTAAAAACATTCCGTAAATGACATTATTTATTGTAATTGACACGCATGTCAATCAATATACATTATTATGACATGGTATTAATTATGTATACCAATTACATATCTGCATTATACATATACTCAGCAAAATATAATTATCATGTATTGATATTTAATACATAAGGTAATTAAGGAATTTATGGATATAATAGTAAACAATTTTATTTACTAACTTACATCGATTTTCTATTTCACATTTGTGTGTGTGAGACTGCACGTTTGGTGCGGTGGCTGGGCAACTGGCTGCCGTGCAACGTGTCGCGGGTTCGATTCCCGCACGGAACAACTGTTTGTGTGATCCACAAATTGTTGTTCCGGGTCTGGGTGTCATGTGTATGTGAAATTGTATGTTTGTAACCGCACCCGCGACACAGGAGAAAATCCTAATGTGGGGCAACGTTTTTTTTTTAAAAAAAAAAAACATTAAGAACATTAGTGTAATATGAATGATAACAACCAATCAAATTAATAAAAAATGTAATTGTGAATAAAATGAATTTTGTGAGAGATCCATAAGAGTGACGTCATCACTTGTTTTGATTAAATACCATAGATATTTTATTTAATTAGGTAAAATAATAGTAAAGCTGAGCTTGAAATTAATAGATTAATGAGGATCTCATTACTTTCAGAAGTTTCAGATAATTGAATACATTTGTTAGAGGAACAATTTATTATTAAATGGTTATTGAAAAAAATATTTAATGTAAAATTTTCAAAATTATATTTTTGGATCTTTGACAATATTTGAATGTTTTTTGGGTTGTAGAGTAAGTAGTGTTACAAAAAATACAAGAAGAGTTTGTTGTTGTAGGTCACACACTTTTTTATTCAATATAAAAAATAGTTATGGCAACCTCACTAAAAAGTAATTAATAATTAATTTTATCACGATTTACAACTATGAAAATAAAACTGACTGATATCTGCAGAAAAAAATGTTTTATAATGAACCTTATTTTTTAAAGTCACTTAAAATAGAATGATTACCTATTTATAGTCAGAAAAAGTCCCGTCATACACTTTGCACTCCCAGCATTATAATGTTGTTCTAAACAAGAGATCTAATATCAGTGAGCCGAGTAAGCGTCACTTTTCACAACACTAGTGCTGTGTCGACATGACATTTCAAATCTGGATACGAATACGGTCATATCAAAATATCGGTTTCAATTTCTTAAAAAAACGGATACCTACCTACTTTTTTTGTGAGGGGAAAATCATCCACTGACTTTTCCCGCCCAGGGCCGGGCAGGAGGGAGTGTCAGACTCTTACTGACTAAAACCCCCCCTGTTCCTTCTCCTGCTCTGTGCCGAGGTCGCGGTACCTCATTGCGCTTACCCCGCAACCCCGGCTGAAAATCAGCCCTTTAGGGCCCCGTCTGTGGTGATACCTACCTACTTAAGGCTGATTTTTCAAATAAATGTTATATGAGAAATAAAATTGTTGCTGTCACTCTCTTATACAAACATTCTGACAAGGCAGCATCATAATTATTTCGCAGATAACCTTTATCTAACCACTGAAAAATCAGCCGCTAATAAATAATATTATTCTAATAAAAAAATAACAATGTTCATTTCTCCTAACTAGGACGTAATCTTTTCTTAAATATTGAAATTTTCAGCTAATTAATGAAAGTAAAACAGATACCTAATAATAAATCTATTTATATAAAAGATAGTTATAATAAATCAAACTCTCATATCCAAAATTCTCATTTCAATCGTTCAAACTTTAATAATAATATGTTATACAACGGTTTAGCTAACATTACAGTGATAAAAATAAAGCCAAAGCTTATTTTTCTACATTAATACGTGTCTGCATTTGCAATTAGCAAAATTTTATTCGGATCCGAGTTATACATTTTTTTTTTGTAATCCATAACAACAAACAAACGTAGTAAGCCTCATAAAAAATCACATTATAATTAATCAAGTAAGGTTCAGTAACGATTCCGAATAATTTTTAGTTTCGGTTCCAGTACACACACACAGCAGTTATGATGCGCATGCGTCGCTGTGTAAGTAAACACTCGGAATGTGTGGGAAACTATGTGTGAGGTTTACCTTACATAGAGGTCACGGCTTAGAGTACACTACTTTCTTTATTTTAAAGGGGAAAAGGGAATAAGAATGACTGTGAATATGACCACTTTTTTGTTCTTATATGTTATGAGGGACATATGTTCATTTCTTACGGCATCAAAATCTTTTGACTGTATGTTTAATTTAAATATCATGTGACGTTCCATGCTTCGGCACGAATGGGTTGGCTTGACCGGAATGATACCACGACCTCACAGAAAGCACGGTGAAACAAACAGTGTTTTGTTTCACCGTGTGGTTGAGGTTACCGGAGGCCCAATCCTTCCCTTTCTCTAATCCCAAAATCCCTAACCCCCAAAAGGACGGCAACGCACTTGTATTTCCTCCGTTATTGCAGATGTCCATGGGCGGCGCTGATTGCTTACCATCAGGTCGTTACCTGGTGGTAAGGTACGCTCGTTTGCCGAATTATCACATAAAATACAATTTATACTAAGCAGTGACATAGCGACCTCCCACACATTCATAAATATAAGTTACTTACTAAGTTTTATCTGGCTATTGTTAACTATTAATTGCTAGCTTCAATACATTTCTTTGTAGGACGGGGAGAGGGGGGTGTTACATGTTTTAAATTTGTCGCCTTTTTCGACTACTAGGTATAGTGTAGCATAGATAATATGAAATGGTCTATGACCACCGTTCTATACTCTGTGCCTTTTGCGCTTGTCATCTTTCTCTTTGCAATACGCATCCATACAAACATGTTGTAAATTCTCAAGCTACTAAATAAAACTATTTATATCTTTCAAATCGTCGTTTAATTCATCACCCTTCAAAAGGCGCTAAAATTTTTAGAAAAAAAGAGTTTGGGATTTTTACCTTCTTAAAACCTCCATGGTGATTACCATCCACACATAAGCACCAGGTTCTCTTAAGTCTGAGTCAAGAACCCTTACAACATAACGCTTGCTTGGGATGTGCCCTAGCAGGCGTAGGTAGACCTAACCGAACCTTTAAAGCAGTCAGTTGTTTAACCAAAGAGGAATTTTTTTTCTTATCATCTTTAAGAGAGTATGTGCGAGAAAGCTGTAACATAAGAATTTGTTAAATATGAGGTCAATACAAAAGGTGTTTATTTTTATAAAGCCTTGAAGAGGCCTTGAATAGTTTTGTTAGAGAGGGCTTAATCGCAACTTACTTGACCTCAAAAAGAAAATGAGGGTGGGAAAATTGAGTTCTGACTGGCGCGCATAGTGTAGCGAGTTCGATTCCTGCACGGAACAATCTGTTGTGTGTTCCACAAAAATGTTCTTCCGGGTCTGGGTGTGATGTGTATGTGAAACTCAAGACACAGGAAAAAAACCTTAGTGTGGAGTAACGTTTAAAAAAAGAATCTAGATTCTTAAACGTAATAAAAACACACTAAGATATTTCATTCTCAAAATCAATTTATAAAATGTTGAGTTTATCAACTAATATAATGTATAACACTTGTGTACATAATATACATATCAATATACATTATATACCTCCATATTATTTACTTAGCGAATGATTTAGAGACAAAATATAACGACTAAGTATCAGCTGTTACAGCAAGCACATACATTAGTCACCAGAAATTGTAAAGAGGGTTTATTGAAAAAAAAAAAATTCAGACCTTCATATTTTCTATTGTGCAAGATAAATACTTGGAAAAAATGTCCTTCTTATATTTAATACGTTTTATGCACAGATATTATAAGCGTGGGAGAGCCATGCATGCTTCGGCACGAATGGACCGTCTTGACCTAAAACCGGCGTGAAATAATCACAGCGTTGTGTTTCGCAGTGTGCGTGAGATTACTAAAGGGAGGGATTAGGGGAGGGGATTACTAAAAACCAATCCCCTCCCCCAATCCCAAAATCTCCAAATCCCTAGCCCCCTAAAGGTCGGCAACGCACTCGTAACTCCTCCATAGTTGGTGCTGCTTGCTTACCATCAGGAAATCCGTTTGCTCGTTTGCCGACCGAACTTAAAATATACTTGTATATACATATATGTATGTGCATCTCTGTGCATGGTATGTAGACATATTGCTATGAGCATTCTCTCCCAGTCAAACCTTTGGGTGATGTAGAGATGAACCAGCACAAAGCAAGCGTAATCTAGAGCAATCGATAAGGCCTGATTTTTCAATGGCTAGGCAAAAGTCATATGAGGAATAAAATTGTTGCTGTCACTTTCTTATACAAACATTCTGATGCGACAGCACCATAATTATTCCCCAGATCAAAACAAATCAGCCCTAAAAATTACAAAAACAATTCCTAAAATTTAAAAAAGGCACATCTAAAACCTCCTTTTAAATAATTCCTAAAAACATTCAAAAAACGAATAGACCAACTAAAAAAAAAAAACAATATCATAGTGTAATCTGTGTTAAAACCGTCTTCATCGACTGACGTGACGTCAACATGGATGTCACACGGTGCAACATCTGACGTCCGCATTGTACTCCCGACCTTGTCTGTATTGACAATGAAATTGGATAAGCTATTGATTTTACAGTTGCATCATGCAAATGTGTATTAGTCATAGCTGTTCTGTAAATAAACATGTTTTGTTACACTACCAAGTGCAACTACCAAGTGATTTGTCGGTTGAGTACTGAGTAGTCGTACCGCGAGCTTGATATTTTTTACGATAATGATAAGCTAGCATATTGATTACCTGATGGTAAGCAATCGGCGTCGCCCATGGACACCCGCAACACCAAAGAAGTGCGCAAATATGTTGTCGGCTTTTGCGGATAAGGGTTTCGGATATTAATTAAGGAACCGAAAACCGCATCAGAATCCGTTGTGTAATTTTAAAGAATTAAGCAAACATATTTTATTTTTACATTGTCTGGACTTGAAAAGAGACTGACCTCTTAGTTTGTTTCGGCATTTCTTCTCAGAGTAGTCAGATAGGAAATGCCGGCTTCATCTAGTTTTTCACATATGTATTGACGTGAAAAAGTCACGTGAAAAAGTGCCGTTTTTAGGCCTATTTGCAAAAATAAGTTCATTGTTTCATTGTTTTATAGGGATAAAAAGGCAGACAAAGTCACTTTTTATACAATTTAGTGATGTATGATTATAATGGATTACTATATTATAATGAAATAATATATACTAGTGTGGGAGAGCTATGTTTCGACACGAATGGGTCGGTTCGACCATAGTGATACACATAAAACTGGTGTAAAACATCCACAGCGTTATATTTCGTCACGTGAATGAGGTCACCGGAGCCCAACGCTTCTTCTCGTCGCTCAACCCCTAATACTCCGAAACCTTAATCTCCAAAAAGCCGGCAACGCATTCGTAACTCCTCTGCCGTTGCGAGTGTCCATGGGCGGCGGCGAGCGCTTACCATACACATAAAAAATAAAGTTGGTGTATTGTATTTTATTTGTTTTACAAAATACAGTCGCTAGATAACTATCTATAGTTTCGTTTCAGATGTCCATAGCATTCATAAGCAATTAACTTTTATGAACCTATCAGACGAGGAAAAAAAATAAATAAAAAAACATCATTAGTTGCTTAAAAAACACGTTACCAAAAACTAAGATTTTCTCCTGCGTCATGGGTGCTTTTACAAATAAACAAAGTACATACTCGTATCACAACTGAAACAAAAATATCATTAATTTGTAGATCACTCAAAGATGTATTTTGTTTATCACAATGTGATACTCCCATTGTATCTCGACCCTTATAGTAAGTACAGTACGGCCGCCGTATCTTGGCGAGTCTGAAGTTAGCCGTTTGTCTGCGCAATGGAGCTTTGAGGCACAAAATTGTGTACTGCGCAGCTAATCGGCTAACTTCAGACTCGCCAAGATACGTTGACGGTATTGTATTTGATTGAATTTATTATAAACATTTATACATATAAACAATTCATTGTTTGCAGCTTATCGCATTCCAGCCCAGGGATTATATTACTCTTTTATAATTATTTATATCCTGAACCATTGACCTATTTAATTTAATCTGTCAGCTATAGTTACCTATAATATATACCTACATATAATCTTGATTAGCTAGTCGAAGGAAGCGTTACAAAGAGCTCACTGAAACAACTTACCTTTGAATTAAAACAAAGTGGCTTTCTGTTTTCGTATACATACATGTATTACGATTGGTTGGATGTGAATTCAGTCAGTATTATTTGTTGGTCAGCTAAAGTACTACAATGAATTTCGAAATTTAAAATGGCGTACTTAACATTTTGAGCAGCGATAACTGTCGTCTTTACTTTTTGATTGATATTAGTGTAGTAGACTATGTTCTATTGTAGATTTATTATTAACTAGCTACTCCCCCGCGGTTTCACTCGCTGCTCGGCTCCAGCACACAGACATACAAACTTACCTCTTTATAATATGTATTAGTATAGATTATTTTTAAGTTTTACAAGTGCATTTTTGGTCTTTTAGGGGTTAGAGATTTAAGGCTTCGGCCTGACTTCGGTCACCTCATTAATCTCTCAATTGTGTGGTTATTTGAGACAAAATAGGTGCCGGCGCCGGCGTTCGCTTGGGGTTTGCTGGGTTAATATCACAATCGTTGTTTCACGCCGGTAAATTAATGTCATTAAATTGGCTTTCTAAACTGTTGAAATATTATGACGTATGGCAATCGGCTTACACTACATATATCTATACTTAAAAGACATTTGATATTAGTGCCTCTGACTTCTGCACCGAATAAAGGGAACATCACCAAGTTCATGATGCCAACTGTACTATCACAGTAGCATGGTGGGCAGAAGACAACTAGAAAGAAAGAACGGCGGATCGGGTCTGCGGACGGCTAGTAAGGGTAGCTCGCTGCTCGACCGGAACTGGACCCGAGCGTACGGTGCGTAGCGTTCCGCGCGCGCCTCAAAGAGCCAATAGACCACCACAGACGGGGCCCTATAGGGCTGATGTTCAGCCGGTAGCGGGGTAAGCGCAATGAAGTACCGCGACCTCGGCACAGAGCAAGAGGAGGAACGGGGGGGTTTTTAGTCAGTAAGAGTCTGACACTCCCTCCCGACCCTTGGTGGGAGAAGTCATTTGATGATTATCCCCTCACAAAAAACTAGAAAGAAAGAAAAAGTATTTATTTACTTATATGACACATAGTCACTCACTTATCATGAGACTTTCTGTCTCGCACTAAGTATAAAACGGTTCAATGAACTGTTAAAACGACCTTCAAACCTTCAAGAAAAAAACACAATACCTACTCCATCTTTAAAGACCGAGAACGCGTTTTTAATTCCTCTGGTATCCATGGGCAGCGCTGATCACCTACCATTAAATGTTTTGTCGGCTCTTTTGGATCCTATTTCGTAAAAAACCACACCATCACACATCACATCACATCACATTATATCACGATGCACTGTGATGCTCTCATTGTGCAGCAAACCTTGTATTTGTTTGCGCAGTCGATCGTAACAAACAGCAGAACATATTGCACCGTCATCTATATTTATTTACATGTCATGCATTTCAATATAAATACATGTTACCCGTGCATGTTACTGCTTGTTTTACACACTCACTATGTGATGGCAGAGTAAAATAAATTTGTCAGCACATCCACTTCTTGCTGGTCTGCGGACGGCATCAACCAGATCCAGGCCTGAGTACTCGGCAGGTCGCCTCCGCACGCGCCATAAAGAGATATTAGGCCACCACAAAGTACTACGGGCTCGGCCTAAAGCAGGAGAAGGAACAGTGTAATTTTTAATTAGCAAAAGTAGGAATAAAATTCCCTCCCTCCAAAAACACACACACACACACACACACATACAAACTTTCGCACTTTAATTAATTAAGTAATAAGTATATTCGCGATATTGTCACCGATATTATTTACGTTTAGCGATATTGTTTACGTTTTCGATGGCTAAAGGCCACAAGGAAATAACTTTCAAAAAACAAACACAGACTTCTTTTAAAAAAAAATAATCTCTCTTAAAGTCTATAAATAATTTTAGTTAACAAAAACCTATAAGTAGCTACGTAGGTTGTATAGCCCTTTGCTGTACCATACGTTCAAGGCTGCATTATCTTTTGTATGCACAAGATAAGGTTTCCTTCTGAAATGTTACTGTAATTTCAGGTATTTGGGTCACGGGCGCACACTGATTGGATAGTTGCTTATTATAGAAACTGTGGATTAAGAGTTTCAAGTCCTTTGTTGAATTTGTGGTCTGTCTGTGATCTAGGATTTGATCAGTCCGTCACTACTGATGTTAGATGTGTATACATTATGTAAATATGTAAAAAAACACAAGATATACGACTTTAAAAACATATAATTCTCATCATGAGCCTATAAGTGCCCATTGCTGAGCAAAGGTCTCTTCTTACACGGAGAAGGTAAAATCCAGGTTTCCTTCCGATATTTGCCTTCACCGTATGTCTGTGGTGTCTTAATGAACTTAGAAAGTACATACTCGTATAACTCGGATAAGTCACTAAGGAACTGGCCAGATTTTGATCCCATTGCCTTATGCTAAAGAAGCCTAAGCCTTCGGTCCACCACGACGTTTTAACTTTGAAATGGATGGAATACATTGATTTCTCTTTTTAATGAAGAAGGGTACCAAGGAGGAATAATTAGTTTGTTAACCTTTTTAGCCAGTTACATTTTGTATTTCTGGAGATATTTAGACTATTGAGTGTTATAGGCGCCTTTTAACCTTTACTTACGGACTACGCTGACGAAATCTTATAGCTTATATATAATCTTAGAGCTACTACTAAGTAGCTCTAAGAAATGACAAATGTACCAAGTTTTACAGTTCCTTACCAAATCATTAATTAATTTATTTTCAATAAAACGTACATTCAATTAAGGCTGGTAGTAGAACTACAGTTAAAACGATTTATTTATTTATTTGTGTAGTACGGTACAAAACCAATTACATTACTCAATTCTTAGGTAATATATTTAAGTACTTAATAATACGGCACACAAGTTTTTTTTATGTGGCAGCAAGCACACGGATTACCTGATAGTAAGCTATCAGCGCCGCCCATGGACACCCACAACAACGGAAAAGTTAAGTGTGTGTTGCCGACCTTTTGGGGATTTAGGGGTTGGAGAAGGATTGGGCCTCCGGTAACCTCACTCACACGGCGAAACAACGCCGTGGTTGTTTCACGTCGGTGTTCTGTGAGGCCTTGGCATCACATATTCGTACCGAAGCATAGCTCTCCCACACTTAGAAGTAAAAGAAAAGAAAACATTATTATATAAACGTCGTTTACCGAGTAGAAAGATAAAGATTTTTGTCAAAAGGTATCAAGTACATGTTGTGCGTTACTTAATAAATCCTTGGCGCTAAACAAACAGACAGGGCACACAATGCTGACTGTAGATAGCGGTGTAGCAGTGCACGTGTTTATATTAATTGTGGTATAAGCAGAGACATGCGTTTTTTGGGACGTGAAAGGCTTGAATTTAGAAGTTTTATAGACCAACTAGTATTACATAAATGGGTTATAAATGCTTCGTAACATTTTTTATGGAACAGTTAAGTTTGTGGTATTACTATTTTTAGAATATATTTCGACGTTGACCGTTTATTTTGAGTTCTACCCACTACATAGTATAAAACAAAGTGGCTTTCTCTGTCCCTAAATTGGTGGATCACACAAAGAGTTGTTCCATGCGAGAATTGAACTCGCAACCCGTTGCATGGCAGCCAATTGCCCAGCCACCGCGCACCGCGCCAAACATGCAGTCATTTCGAAAAATTTATCCTGCAACTGAAAATGTCATCACTTAAAATTCTTTTCAGATACAAATGCATTTATCATTTTGCACTAGTCAAAACAATATTTAGCATAATAAAATTGAATGAGGTTGAGTCATGTTTCAGTAGGTATGTATGATAAGAATTTCAGTTCAATGCATTCCTTTCAGTATATGTAAGTAAATATTAAAGGCATATTATGTATCGTAAATATCTTCCTATGTAATCTCTAGACATATAACACTTTTCATCCAAACTAATATTATAAACGCGAAAGTATCTGTCTGTCTGTCTTTTTCTTCACGCCTAAACTACTGAACCTATTTGTGTGAAATTTGGTACAACATAGGATAGTTTTTCACGCGAACAAAGTTGCGGGCAAATACTAATATTATGTATAATTTGAAATAAGTAATAGTAACGTTGGCTAAATATGGACCTAGATTTTTTTACATGTAACAATTTTATCTTATCATGAAATAAAGGAGTTGGCTTCGGTTCAGTCGGTCAAAATATTAATAGTTTAAATTAGAAAGATCTTAATTTATACAATTATGTCTGAAATATGACAATAGATTGATCTCCTGTTATAAAACATTTAAAAGCATTTCTTAAATTAAAATTTAATCACTTTTTAAATGTTAATCACAATCTTTGCAGTTAAAATTGATAACTATCTAATAATATTTTATCTATATAAGTGCGATTTTATTTAGAAATCAAAATCATGATATGATGTAGGTACAGCAGGCAGCTTTCCAGTAATTTTACCAACAAACCATCCGTTTTATAAAATATTATTTTAATTATACGAAATAAGTTGTAAAAGATGAAAGAATTTTATTGTGCAAATCGATCCAGTAGTTTCTTATGAAGAGGTAAAATTTGAAATTTGTTAGTTTGTATTTGTAATCTTTGGGACAGGTGGCCGGATTAACATAATCCTTTCATAAGCATCTGTGTTCCTTAGTGCTGTAAAACATCAGACTACTATCAAAGCAGCAAGTGAAACCACGCGAGAGTAGCTAGTTTTATAATAAATATAAAAGCTTTGATTATTTGTTTATATGTCACGTGAAATAAAGCTTCTGCCTCTTTTGGAGTTGCAGGAGTCAAAAGGCCTTGGTGCGGCGGCAGCGCTAATTGCTTACCATCAGATAATCCGCCTGCTTAGTTTTGTCTATGCCGTAAAAAAGTCATTGAACTTATAACCTTTATTACTCAAACAAAAACTGAAAATATTCAGTCAAATGAACTCATCATTATAACAGTATTATGGGTAAGAAAATTGGCATGAAAATATATATGTTTGACGTAATTTCATGAAATTCTGACTGTAAATACAAATAGTTTGTTTAACGGTTTTCCTTTGTGACGTCATCACTATAATGTTGCCATAAGTTTTTTTAATGGTGGTCTTAGGTTTTGTAGCGACGTACCGAGGTTAATTTTGGCTACATATGTATTAATTTTTGAAAAGGGTTATTGCCCTGTTTTGTTTCGACTATAGCGAATTCAAAAAGGAGTATTTGCTAAAGTGGCTGGGCAACCGGTTGCCGTGCAATGTGTCGCGGGTTCGATTCTCACATGAATCAATTCGAAATGTCTTCCACAAATTGTTGTCGGGTCTAGGTTAACCAGTCCTAATTGTAACAATGAAACAATGAATTTTTTTTTGTAAATAGGACATAAAACAGCCCTTTTATACGTCAAAATTATGTGTAAAAAAGTAGATGAAGCTGGTTTTTCGTATCTGACTACTCCGAGTAGAAATGCCTAAACAAACCCAGAGGTCCATCCCTTTTGATTGACGGTACCTGTTCACAAACTTAATTGACACGTAGGAACATCATCATCATCATCAGCTTATAAGTGCCCACTGCTGAACAAAGGCCTCTTCTCACCCGGAGAAGGTTTGAGCATTAATCACCACGCTTGCTTACGGCGGATTGGCAATTTCAAACTTATAAGTCCAGGTTTCCTCACGATGTTTTCCTTCACCGTTTGTCAGTGGTGTCTAAATAATCTTAGAAAGTACATATGGCTCGGAGACAGTCACATTGTTACTTGCCAGGTTTCGAAACCGCACCCTCGTGTATGAGAATCGGGCGCCTTAACCTCCGGGGCACTACGTAGGAACACCAGCACTGAAATACCTAGCTTAATACTTAGAACGCCATGTCGGACAATGGTAACCTGGGGAGTAGAAAAGCCACATTTCTCACATTGACCGCACGAACAAAACTGCAGACGACCAACAATTTTAATAATAAACCCGAGTTATCAAACATAATCGTAATAAAAAGTCGTTAACGTATTAACGCAAAAATTTCGCGGATGCCAAAGAAACATTTTTCGCAACACTACATAACTTTATTACTTTTATTTTTAGATATAATGTCTTAGAACTTTGGTCTATAAAACATCAGAAATACTTTTCTTCTATATGAACTAGTGAATGCACCTTCGTCCTGGAAAAGCCTCAAGAAGCATTGATTGGTAGTACAAGTGTGGGAGAGCCAAGCTTCGGCACGAATGGGTCGGCTCGACCGGAGTGATACCACGGCCTCACAAAATAGCGGCGTGAAACAACCACAGCGTTGTTTCGCCGTGTGAGTGAGGTTACCGGAGGCCCAATCCCGCACCCTTCCCCTATCCTTTCCCGATCCCTATTTCTGCAACCCCTATCCCCAAAAGGCCGGCAACGCACTCGTAACTTCTTTGGTGTTGCGGGTGTCCATGGGCGGAGCCAATTGCTTACCATCAGGTGATCCGTCTGCTGGTTTGCCGACTTACACCATAAAAAAAGTACAATGTGCCACTTTAGACGAATGAGACAGACACTAGAAAGATAACAAAGAAATCAAATAGACCTTCTACTTCCGAAGCCTCTAAAACAAAATCCTCTTAATTTTTCAGGATGCAGTGGTGATAGTAGATGTCTCCAACCGGACAATCCCGAATCAAATCTCCCATGTGGCCCATAGGAGCCACGGGACCTCAGGGACCCATGCGAAAATAGCAGCACTAGACGATTGTCACAGCATATTGGCACAATTAGAATCGGCAAAGGAAGAAGCTCTCCTTCTGTATACGGACTTCGCTTCCCGAGCTGGTGACGATTTGAAGACATTCCTGAACAACATCACTGGTTTCGCTGATGGCATCATCCAGAACTTTGATGGTGAACCTCCTTTTGATGATGATGTGAGTACTTTTTTTCTCTTTTTTGCGACTGGTCTTGCGGTTATCAAATTTACGAAATACTGTTTCCAAATTTTTGGACAGATAATCGTATGTAAACAAACTGATTTAGGGCTGGTTATTCATTAGTCAGATAAATTACTATCTACAATTCAAGAACGAATATTACGAACTGAAAATAAAAATGACGATCGAAGGAGGAAGGGGAATAATTAAAAAAGTTAACTCTAACAAATAAAAAATATACAGAATGTTACATTAGTTGTTATGTGTGCTTTATAGGCTTTGAGATCATTATGGGCACCGTTGGGCTAAACAAATTCCAAGGTAACAAAATTAAATGATGAAACTAAATTATGCTGCTGATGAATAAGAGTCCCGTTTTGACTTGAAACTAGTCGAGCTTTTCTCAATTATTTCACGTGAATATGTAGTTATTTTCAGTGAATTCTTGTTCAATGTTAGTTATCTATATTTACGTAACATCTAACACACGAGAGAAATATTCTATTTATTATTAGTCCACTCTCACCAACTCCATATAAGACTCCAGGCATACATTGTTTCGACATCTATTGACAATTTCCAAAAATATTGATGATTATGAATACGCTCAGAAATCTATTTCCGTACACATTACAATAATAACTGTGTTATTGTGAGAAAAGCGTTCGAAAATAACCAACTGACGTGCATATTTTCCAAAGAGTGCATGGAGAAATGCATGTTTATCAAAATAATGTAGATGCATGCATACCTATTATTTTGTTTTGTTTCCTACAAGTATGCGCGATGAGATGTTTTGTCGAATTCTATATATAAATATATACTTACAACGTGTCTGTAAAGTTTAGCAAATACATAAAACTGAAACTATTAGTTTCTTTGTTCATATTTAGTTTATCTGTAGGCTTGTTGCGGTGTCTGGGCAATTGGCTGTCGTGCAACGTGTCGCAGGTTGGATTCCCGCACGGAACAACTCTTTGTGTGATCCATAAATTGTTGTTCCGGGTCTAGGTGTCATGTGTATGTGAAATTGTATTTTTGTAACGGCACCAACGTAGGTACCTACGTCTTTTTTATCAAAAAACGTAGTAGTATCTTAAAATAGCAATTAAAAACCAGTAAGGTTTAAACGTTTGCTATTATTCAATCAGTCCTTCTACCACAACTATTCACAACACAAGAAAGCTTAGCCTCGACCTCTATTGTAATGCAAAAAAAAACACTTTTTTAATGTATGAGCATTATAAACATACACCATGTGTTTGATCTAAGTCAAAAAAAGAATTTTAATTTTTTTTAACTAGCTATTATTATTATTTTTGCGCGGTTTCATCCGGTGCTCGTCTCCAATTAATCGTAGCGTGATGTTTTATAGCCTATAGCACTCAGGAACATTGTAGCTATCTATGAGTGAAAGAATTTTGGCAATCCGACCAGCGGTTCCAAAGATTACCCCTACATACAAACTTACAAACATACAAATTTTACCTCTTTATAATATTAGTATAGATTAAACCCATATACCTAAGTATTTACATCAAAACAAGTGCTAGTATATTATACACATGCATAAATATAAGCCAAGCTCCCAACTATCGCCTCAAGTAACAGATGCAAGCGTTATCGATGCAAATAATGCGATACGAATGCCATCACGTAGGAATGCAGCACCATACATGTATGCAGCGGGATTTGGCAATACTGCTCCACTTGCACTATTGCATAACGTTGCAACGTTTAATCAGATTATCCATAACGCCTGCTCTTAATCATTTATATGTTCGTTGATAGAGATAGAATTTGTATAAATTTTTGAATTGAGCATTTAGACTGACACTGTTCGGCTTTATTAAGTCGTAGCGTGATGTTTTATAGCACTCAGGAACATTGTAGCTATCTATCTATCAGTGAAAAAATTTTGATAGAAAACCCCCTACATCCAAACTTACAAACATACAGACTTACAAATTTTACGTCTTTATAATATTAGTATAGATGAAACCCACTTTTTTAAGTGGGATAATCATCAAATGACTTTTTGCCAGCCAGAGTGTTAGAGTCTTATTGAATAAAAACCTTCCTTCTCCTGGTCCAGGCTGAAGTTTTGGTTCACTTTTGCGCTTGATCCGCAACCCCTGCTGAACATCAGCCCTGTTGGGCCACTCTGTAGTCTTTGAAGCGCACTTGGAATGCTACCCTGCTATACCCGATGCCCGGCCGGAGTTGCAAGTGCATGATATACCTAGTCCCGACTCAGAGCAGAAGATGGAACGGAGTGATTTCTAGTCAGTAAAAATCTATTCATTACCTACGAAGTCAATTTAGACGATTTTAGTGTCTAATGTAGATTTGCTCTGGCTTACAGGAGTTGTAGTTGAGTTGTTACGGGAGGCTGCAGCGGACTTGTCCCGTTACAAAAAAGGCATATAAGTACTCTCCAACCAGTTTCGAACTACAGTTTCTGTGTCCGGTTCCTCCTACCTCATGCATGACACAGCGCCATCTTTTGGTCACCACGACATTCAAGAATACCATTGTTTTATTGTTCCTCGTTCTTCACCATTACTCTCTTAGAATGAGCCGTTTCTTAGCCTACCCTTGAGCAGTAATGACGCCAAATGCTCATAAAACATTAGTTGAAGCTGCCATCGTCCAGAAATATTAGTTTTAACAATAAAATAGTTATAACTACGAATTATGACTGACATACTGTCAACATTCAATTTAGATCTTTTGTTTGTCTTTGGATTAATAACGTTGTTCTGTTGTTAAATGTGGTAGACTTTTTTTTTTTTTTTTTTTTGTGAGTGTGTGTGTGTCAGACTCTTAGTGACTAAAAACCCCCCTGTTCCTTCTCCTGCTCTGTGCCGATGTCGCGGTGCCTCATTGCGCTTACCCCGCAACCCCGGATGCTCACAGTTTTGCCGCGTAAGAAAAGGCGATTGTTCAGCACCATAAGTTTGTTGATGATGGTGATGAGATGGAGTATAGAATGCCTCTACGTGTACACCATAAGAGTGTTGGTTATTCCCTGAATATTGTTACTTATAACTGCAATTAACAAGTAATTGTGGAAGAGCCATGCTTCGGCACGAATGGGTCGACTCGAACGGAGTGACCACGGCCTCACAGAAAACCGGCGTGACACAACCACAGCGTTGTGTTTCGCCGTGTGAGTAAGGTTTCCGGAGGCCTAATCTTTACCCTACCCCAATCCCTAATCCCCAAAAAGTCGGGTACGCACTCGTAACTTGTGCCCATGGGCAGCAATTAATCCGGGTCTGGGTGTCATGTGTATGTAAAATTGTATGTTTGTAAACGCACCCACGACACAGGAGAAAATCCTAGAGTGGGGCAAAGTTTTTAAAAAGAAAAAAAAAAGCCGTCATCTTGTTTGCCGACCAATCACATAAAAAAAAAACAAATCAATTATATTATGTTTGGATTTAGAACATTTTTTTTATTTTAGCTAAGATGTATTTATTAAACTTTCTGTCAAATAGTTTGTCGATTAAGATCGCTTATGAAGCCTGCAGGAAGCATAACCGGTGTAAAATGTAGGGTACCTATAAGAAGCAAGCGTGGGTTAGTGGATGGCGAGCTTTCCGTACGGATTTTATGCCTCAAAAATCAAGCAACCATTAGTCATAACTACCTTCAGAGAATCATCATCATTATCAGCTTATAAGTGCCCCCTATGGCAAAGGCCTCCTCTCACACGGAGAAGGTTTGAGCATTAATCGCCACGCTTGCTCAATTCGGGTTGGCGATTTCAATCTTATAATTAGAAATTATAAGTCCAGGTTTCCTCACGATATTATAACCGTCACCGTATGTCAGTGGTGTCTAAATAATCATAGAAAGTACATATAACTCGGAAAAAGTCACATTGTCAGGTTTTGGACTCCTTACCACAACAACTTCAGAGAATATCAGTCCTGAAGTTATGAAAATGACTATAATGAGTTGCACGTGGATTTCCAGATGGCAGTAGGTACGGTGCCAAGGTGAGGTATGGAAGCAATACAATCGTTTTATTTACGCGACCCTGGCCTTCATCAGACAGCTGGAATGTATGAATTGCTAAACTATACATATTATATTTTAGTTAGTACATTGTTCATTATGTGAACTGACGCCGAAATCTTTTTAAGTACATATTTAGGTACTGTTTGATAATCCAATATTTTCGAAAACTATTTTTATTGGATGAAGAGACGAAGATGCGTTGTATCACATGTTGTGGATCAGACTGATCCTCCTATCCCCCACTGATCCGAATGGAGGATAGGCATTGGATATTGGAGATTGGGGGATAGAACAGTTGGAGATTTGGGGATTGGATGGTTAGGATTGGGGCTATGGTAACCTCACTCACATGGTGGAACACAACAAAAGCGTTGCTTCACGCCGATTTTCTGTGCGACCGTATTATCATTCCGGTCGAGCCAGCCTATCCGTACCTATTCTTAATCTAATGAATTTATCTATCGGTGTACACAAACCAACATCATCAAATGGTGTTCAGTAGTTTACGAGTAATAAAAAACAAGACAAACTACATTGTTCTTTAAAGCGTTTCACATAACAATATCCATAAGGATAGTTTTATCTCCCCTGGCCTTTTTCCAAGAATGTAAGGTTCTGTGCGAGGTATGTACTTGCAGACTGGATAACAATATTTTAACCTTAGATACTGCTCAACCTCTTTATATAAAAATGCTAAGAGATCTTACGCAAAACCGGAGTGATACCACGGCCTCACAGAAATACCGGCGTGAAACAACCACAGCGTTGTGTTTCGTCGTGTGACTGAGGTAACCAGAGGCCCAATTCGTCCTCCACATTTATTTGGCACACAGGCACACGCAATTCACAAAACCACATATTAAACAAAACATTTAAACAATTAATATCAAAAATTAATGAAATCAATTAAAAATAAACCAAACCCTTATCGTTGGCGTTGAGGGTGTCCATGGGCGGTGCTGATTGCTTACCATCAGGTAATCCGCCTGCTCGTTTGTCGACCTATACCATAAAAAAACAATGCTGGTGCATCGTTGCCGCGCCGCTGATGTTCACCCGAGATATTGCCTTTTTTTTCATTTTTGAGAGGAAAAATCATCAAGTAACTTTTTTTGCCTTGGGTGGGCTGAGAGTGGGAGTGTCAGACTCTTGCTGACTAAATACCCACCCATTCCTTCAGCTGCTTCAGGACGAGACCGCATTACCTTATTGCGCTTGCCCCGCAATTCTGGCTGAACATCAGCCCTGTTGGGCCTCATCTGTGGTGGGCTATTCTTTGAGGCGCGCGCGGAACGCTACGCGCCGAACGCTAGGGCTATTTACCTACTAGGTTCTATAAAATTAGTACCAGATTTACTGTAAGTGCAAAACCTCGTCTTCAAAGGATTTATATCAACTGTAATGAAACTGTTGACTCATCATTTGGATTTATTCATTACATGTTAATTAACACGTAATAAATATGGTGATCTAACGATCCGACACTGGCTTGCGGAATTTCGCACTTATAGCCAATAGGTTGCACTTTGCTATAACTACAAATGTGCAGTTGAAAACAGTATACAGGGTGTAAAAAGACACTTAACGAAGCCGAAAGCCACGTACCTATTCTACCCTTTATTTGGGTACCATTTTTTTATTTAAGACCATAGCTGGGACTCCACCCACGGGTTCTCAAGATATTGAAGGTCAAAGATGCATTTTTAATTTTTATTTTTTTGCGCAATCGAATTCTAAGTATTATTACAAAACTTTTTTCCAAACAAATATTACCTGAATTTTCTAAGTAAATTACGCATTTAAAGTTACGAACAGTAATGTACCTACGTAATAAATAAATGCAGACCCGCACAAAAAACATCGTGCATCTCAGTAGGATCTTTATTTTACAGAATTGTTTTGTTGTTGTGAAGTAAAACGTCGACCTACGTACTTATCACAGCGTTTTCATGCTAAGCTGCATGCGAACCTACGCACACAATGACACGAAGCCCGTTTGCTTTACATTGCGCGCAATATTTTTTTTTTGATACCTAAAAATCAAAGTCCTTTTCCAGTGATAATTTTAGCGTAAAGCTACTTAGTTATAACTGCAGTATGCGTAGTTAACGGCTTCGTTAAGTGTCTTTTTACACCCTGTATAGTTCGATATCATCATCAGCCTATAAGTACCCACTGTTGATAAGGGCTCTACTCACACGGAAAATGTTTGAGCATTAACTCTCGCTGAAGGTTCCGATTTCGTCTGGACATAGGCCTCCCCAATTGCACGCCACTGAGCTCCATGTTCAGGTCTTCTCATCCAACCACTGCCAGCCACCCTGTGGATATCGTCAGTCCACCTATCTGGAGGGCGCCGTACACTACGTTTTTGAAACTCGTAATTAGTAGATTTAAGAAAACTATTGTTTCATTAACAATACATTTTTTTTTTGTAAATAGGCCAAAATACGGCACTTAAGTGTGAGATAGCGATGCTTTGGCACGAATGCTTTTGGAGTGATACCACGACCTCACAAAAAACCGACGTGAAACAACCACAGCGTTGTGTTTTGCCGTGTGAGTGAGGTTATCTTTCCTCAATCCCAAAATCTCCAAATCCCTAATACCCAAAGGGTTGGCGCATTCGTTGTTGCGGATGTCCACGGGCGGCGCTGATTGCTTTCCATCAGGTAATCCGTTTCGACCTATCACAAAAACTTTAACACGTCAAAATTAAATATATGAAAAACTACATGAAGCTGGCATTTCCTAAGTCTAGTTTTCCTCACGGTTTGTCACGAACATCAAAAATACAAATCAGAAGACTCACAACCGCTAGGCCAAGGACGCAGTCATAACAATCCATCTAGTGGTATATAAATATAAATCCACTTGAGTTGCATTATCATGAACATTAGCGGTCTATCTGTCTATCAGTCTATCACGGTTTCACGTCACTACTCGTCATAGACCTGTTGATAGGCTGCCAAACTTTGTCGTCATTGTAGAGTGACCATGAGTTGCGGTGGTTTTTTGTTTTATGTGTGTTGCTTTACATTTTTAGTTAAACTAGCTTTTGACCGCGACTTTTTTTGCGTGGAATAGTGACTTCCTGCGCATTTTTGGTTTAAAAACAATCCTTGCCAAACTATATATGTGCCAAATTTCACAGAAATCGGTTCAGCAGTTTACGCGAGAAGAAAAGACAGACAGACAGAGTTACTTTCGCATTTATAATATTATGGTAGAATATACTAGGATAGTAGATAGTAGAGAAATGTGTGCACCAGTAATAATTTTTGAAAATTTCTCTTTTGATATTTATTGAGATTGGAAGTATTAACTTTCCCGTCTTTTGGTTTCAATACCCAGATTGGATAAAGTTCTATTGAATAGAAAATTATTATGATGACATTGTACGCCTTTTTTTGAGCGCCGAAAATCATCCGATGGCTTCACCCGCCCTTTGCAAAGCGGGGGGGAATGTTCAACACTTACTGACTAACAACCACCCTGATTCCTCTCCTCCTCCAAAGGTCTGCGGTACACTATTCTGCCTTTGCGGCCGCAACCATGGCTGGACATCGGCCCCATATGTGGTGACCTGTGGTGAACTCATAGTACGTCGGGCCTGGTTCTGTTCAGGCGGCGAGCTATCCTTGCTTGCTGTCCGCAGATCTCACATTGTTTAATGTGCCCCTCGGATCCAGAAATGTCTAGAAAAATGCCTGCTACATAAATGTGCTCAGTTTACTATGATTCGGATAGAGAATGCCTTTACTTAGGTACACAAAACCGAGATTAAAAGGCGCCATAAACATGTGAAGTTAAATTTTAACTGTAAGGCTACAATGTTTCTGAGTCCTATAAAACATCACGCTACGATCAATTGGAGCCGAGCAGCGGGTGATTCCGCGCGACTGTAGCTAGTGGTTTATATAGAATAAATGACTTTGACTTTAACTCAAACGATTCCTTAATATTTTTCTCTTCATCCAATCCGGAAACCGAATCGTCGTTTAAAAACAATCGTTTTTTATCATCCACCAATACTAATGTTGTCAACAGCAATTAAAATAAACAACCTGAATCTCTGCCCACCCCACAAAACGTCTTGAATGTACACCAATTCCCAAACCCCCGTGAGGTCAAGAACATAATTTTTTTCATCGATAATTTTACACGTGATTAACCCGTTGCCGCGGCTCAGATTTCGCGACCCATAAAAAAATATTATGGGTCCAGTATACCCTTGTCTTTTCTCTCAGTTGAGCTAGATTACTTATTCTTGCTAGTAAGTTTTATGTTGGTTTTTCGTTAAGCTCATTCATTAGCTATGAAAATATGCGAATTCATGAATTGTAATCATATATATATCTATATATAAGTTACTGCGTAATTAACATTTTAAGTTAAGTATTTGCACTTAAAATATAAGTGTTCTAGAGTAGCACTAGAAAACTAAAAGAGGTTCTGTAGGTGCACTTCTGCATGCACTATAAATAAATAAGTTCCTAAGTAGCCAGCGTAGAATAAGCTGTGAGTGCTACTTGTCTTAGAGTATCTACACATTAAAAACATAACGCTTATTACACAGGAGACAAAATTCATTACTTATTATAGAAAAAAATGCTTTGTTTTTGAATCTGAGATCTGGTCATCGAAAATACATCATTATCATCATCAGCCAATAAGTGCCCACTGCTGAGTAAACGCCTTTTCTCACACGTTTTAACCATATCACCGCGCTTGCTCAAAGTGGTTTTGACGATTTAGAAGTTATAAGTTAGGTTTCCTCACGATGCTTTTCTTCACCGTTTGTGAGTGGTGCTTTCCTAATGACTTTTAGATCGCCAAGTTAGAAATGATCTGTAATTCTGTAATTTAATACATAGTCATCATCATCATCATTATCAGCTGGAAGACGTCCAATGCTGGACAATGAGCTTCCCCTTACGCCACTCATATGCATTGGCTCCCCACGACTCTGACGAGGTCGTCAGTCCACGTAGCTGGAGGTTTGCCCACGCTAAGTCTTCTAGATCGTGGTCACTACTAGAGAACTCCTCTGATCCGTCTGTTCTTTGAGCGATGTTGCCTGCCTATGGGCACTTCAGCTTGCAGATTTCAAGAGCTATGTCGGTGACTCTGGTTTTTTGGCGAATTTCGACATTGCAAATTATGTCGGGTAACCAAACTCCTATTATAGATCTGTCCATCGCTGGGTTAATAATTCGAACCAAATCAATTTCTTAATATGTTGAATATTCCAAAGATATTCTAAATGGGAATAAAATAGGAGCATTGACTTAAAGATGACTGGAAATAATAACCTGCGTACTTTGAACTAAATGAAGCCTGAAACGACCATTTATTTAGCATTTCTAGTTAATACAGCTACATTTATCCTATAATATCGAGGACCTGGCGTAAATTTATATCTTATATCTACAAGTCGATCTGGACTGCATTAATATGTAAAGACGGGATAGTATCTTGTTTTTTTTAAATGAATAAATATTTTCTATCTTTAGACTTGTCCGTTTCAAGGTTGAATATGTATGAAGGCTTGCAGTTTTGTGGCTATCATTGCCATATTATATATATGTGTGTATATGTACCTACTTTTTTTTGTGAGTAGAAAATCATCAAATGACTTCTCCCGCCCAGGGTCGGGCGGGAGGGAGTGTCTAGAGTAGACTCTTACTGACTAAAAAACCCCCTGTTCCTTCTCCTCCTCTGGGCCGAGGTCGCGGTGCCTCATTGCGTTTACCCCGCAACCTCGGCTATATGTCCCTACTTAAAGTAGTATATCCATAAAAAAATGTATTACAATTTTAAAAGTGAAAAAATATAATAAATAACCTGGTTATTTTTAAGTGCTTAATAACTTATTTCGCAACAAAACCAACAAGGCAAATAATTCACGAAAAATTACGATCTATGTTCTATTTTATCCTGGTGCATAGTCCACATTCAGACGGAATACCTGATGGTAAGCAATCAGTAAGTGATCAGAAAGCAAGCGTGGTGATTAATGCTCGAACCTTTTCCGTGTGAGAAGAGGCCTTTGCTCAGCAGTGGGCACTTATAGGCTGATGATGATAATGATGGTGAAGCAATCAGTGCCGCCCATTAACACTCTCGTTATATCAAAGAAGTTACTGTAAGTGCGTTATTGGGGATTTAAGGCTTGAGGATGGGGGTGGAAGGATTGGGCCCCCGGCAATGTCACTCACATGACAAAGCATAACTGAAGTGTTGCGTCACGCCAGTTTTCTGTGAGGCCGTGGTATCACTCCACACTAATTACCTTTTATAAACGTCTTCTGTCGGCTTTAATCAATCGAGCTTTATGACATAATACCTACTTAATTATTTTCATCATTGAATCATTCGATCGATACTTAAATACTTTCACAGTAGCCGCAGTTGATTTATCAAGATCTATTTAAATTAATTACATGTTTAATTAATCATTCTTAGATAATGTATTGATGTATTTTGTTGTCAAGTATAGGTTATCAGTATTGTGATATCATGGATAAAGTTAAAACTTTATGATTTAAAAGATCAAGTGTGGGAGAGCCATGATTTGACATGGGTCTCCCCGACCAGAGTCATACCACGGGATCATACTCGGAAACCTCACCTCGACCTGTGAACATCAATCCAAACTAATATTATAAATGTCTGTCTGTCTTTTCTTCACTCTTAAACTACTAAACCGATTTCTTTGAAATTTGAAAGGACATAGGATAGTTTTTATACCAAAAATCTGCAGGAATAGTGACTATTCCACACGAACGGAGTCGCGGGCAAAAGCTAGTATTACAATAAAACAAAAAATAACCACGTTAATATACATATTCCGTTCCTAACAATAACCCATGGCCACCCTACTCGGATGTGAGTTTATGCAACATGAGTGCATTACTGCGTCACCTTGACTCCACACTCCGTTCAAGGTCTAATGACTAATTGGTGCATTATTGCATAATACCGTCCACACATGTTGCCAATGTAACTCTACCAAGAATGAGTTTTAGGAAATCATTTATTTTCGTATACTGATTAATGGTGATGTGCCTAGGCTCAGGGTTGATTTACAAATGTTAGTCAAAGTCAGAGACTTTAACTTCTTCTTGTTACTTCTGCTTTACCAAAATGAGTTGTACGTTCAACTGGTTACTTTCCTAGGTCAAAAATAAATTAATTCGAAGTTTCAACACAATAAAATATTGAAAAATAACTATACCTACTTTTATTGGTCTATGTGTCGATACATTAAATTGTCAATATTTATTAGCAAATTTTCCGAAATAAGTACCTGATTCAGTTAGTTAGTCAGTCATAGTCTGCAGTTTCACACAAATGTTATAGAAAAGTATCATTTTTGTTTGATAAAAGTATTGAGCTTGAATAGTTGGAAACTACCATATTATAAGTTAGGACGTTAGCTTCGTGTGTGAGCGACAGCCATGATAGAAACTTAAATTGTTTTAAACGTATCATTTTTTTACCGAACCTAATTTCTACTTTTACTTACCACTTTAGGGTATTTAAGACCCGGGTCAAGCGCAATGATGTACCCCGGGACTAGCCTGGACCAGGACCAGGAGAAAGAATGTTGTTGTTTCTGCTCAGTCCGAGTCTGATATATTTTCTTTTTTTTTTTTGAAGAAATGATTCGAAGAAATTGTTTGATTTTCCTCTCAAAAAGGTGTTAATAGTCTAGAATACTAGTCTAGAATACTAGTCTGGAATACTAGTCTAGAATACTAGTCTAGAATACTAGTCTAGAATACTAGTCTGGAATACTAGTCTAGAATACTAGTCTAGAATACTAGTCTAGAATACTAGTCTAGAATACTAGTCTGGAATACTAGTCTAGAATACTAGTCTAGAATACTAGTCTGGAATACTAGTCTAGAATACTAGTCTAGAATACTAGTCTAGAATACTAGTCTGGAATACTAGTCTAGAATACTAGTCTAGAATACTAGTCTAGAATACTAGTCTAGAATACTAGTCTAGAATACTAGTCTGGAATACTAGTCTAGAATACTAGTCTAGAATACTAGTCTGGAATACTAGTCTAGAATACTAGTCTGGAATACTAGTCTAGAATACTAGTCTAGAATACTAGTCTAGTAGATACTCTACTAATATTATAAACCGGAACATTTATTAACAACGTGTATTGTGCAGTCTTTTAGTAGTATATATATTTTTTTAAATTTGAGTTTGTTTCGGTATTTTCTCTCAGAGTAGGTAGTCATAGGAAATTCCGGCTTCATCTAGTTTTTTACAAATCATTTGATGTGTAAAAGTGTCGTTTTATTTGCAACAATAAATTCATTGTTTCAATGTTTCAATTAACTTATAAGTACTTTTATATGTTCCTTTCGCCATGCGAACGCAGCTAGCAGCAATTAACAGCTAGTTAATTCGTAAACAAATCAATTTCCTTAGGTCGGTCTAGATACAGGTCTAAATGAAATAATTCTTTACAGGTCAAGTTTAAACAGTTAATTATACAACGTTTAATTAACCCATACGTAATAGCAGACGAAAGCTATAATTTATTTGGCCACTATTTATGCGACTTATTAGTATCGTAAATAGAGATCAAAGGATATCTAAAATAAATTTAAATGCGTTCAATGCATGCCAAGACGATAAACAAAATGAATAAAAATATCACCTAACTACAAAACTTCAAACATATTGCAGAGTTTAAGAAGTATTTAACACAATAAAAACTGGTCCAGCTGTTCTTGAGATATGGACGCGCAAACAAACAGACGTTTAGAAAAATATTTTTATTTTACTCCAGTACTCTAGACTTAATTTTTGTTGTGATAGAATGGCAAACGTGCTGGCGGATTTACCTGATGGTAAGCAATCGGCCCATCTGCTCATCACCATGTAACACCAGAAGAGTTTCTTTTTTGCGTTGTTGCTGGCCTTTTGGGGATTAGGGTTTCGGTAATTTTTGGATTGGGGGAAAAGAAGGATTGGGCGTCCAGTAACCTCACTCACCCGGCAAAACACAACGCTGAGGTTATTTCACGACGGTTTTCTGTAAGGCCGTGGTATCATTCTGATCGGGCTCAATCGTCCCGTAACATGGCTCTCCCATATTTAAAAGGCTACCAACACCTTTGAATAATGAACTACCTACCTCCTTTCTTAAAGTAAGGTTATTTTATACTATTTTTGTCGGCTTGACCGGAGTGCTACCACGGCCTCACAGAAAACCGGCGTAAAACAACCACAGTGTTGTGTTTTGCCGTGTGAATGAGGTTACCGAAAGCCCAATCCTTCCCCCTCCCCTATCCCTTCCAAATCCTTAAATATCCTAAACCTTAATCTTAAATGGCTTGCAACGCACTCTACAACAACTCCTTTGGTGTTATGGGTCCGTGTCCATGGGCGGCGCTGATTGCTTACCATCAGGTAATCTGCCCTTTTGCCGACCTACACCATAAAAAATATACTCATTGACTAATGGGACAATTAAAGTACAAATGCACAATTATCAATGGAGACTCGTTATCAATCCGGCAGTCGGCCGCTCTGATTACAAAGAATGCAATAAAATAACTGAGGTATTTCAAGGTTACATATACACCGCATTCTTTCATTTAAACTACATGTTTAATGTTGTGTGAATAAAATGCTCGTAGCATACTTATAGCAATTAATATCAACTTCGATAATCATTTATATAAATCTACTAGTTTTTTTTTTTTTGAGGCTGGTTCCTTATTATATACATATAGTTTGTCTGGGTGGGGCAAGAGGGAGTGTCTGACTCTTGCCGGGGCTGCGGGTCAAGCGCAATGAGGCACCGTGACCTCGGCCCAGAGCAGGAGAAGGAACAGGGGGGCTTTTAGTCAGTAAGAGTCTGAAACTCATATAAAATTTTGGTAATATTAAAAAAAAATATGCCATTATAATACATATGTGAATTTGTTTGAGGATGTGAGAGTTGTCTTACGTTGATGTCCGTGTAACGTAATTTTTAAGTTGGTACAAGGAAAGTTCAGTGAAGGACACAATAAATTAATATTATTATTACGTATGTATTATAAAACAAAGTCGCTTTCTCTATCCCTATGTATGCTTTAATATTTAAAACTGCGAAACAGATTTTAATTCTATTTTTTTTTAATAGATAGATTGAGTGAAGAATGTAGTTACTAAATATATGTATATAAAATGTATAAGTTGAAAAAAATAATTGTGGTGGCCCGGAGGTTAAGGCGCGCTTCTCATGCATGAGGTAGGTGCGGATTCGAAACCTGGCAAGTACCCATATGATTTTTCCGAGTTATATATACCTTCTATTAATATTTAGACACCACTGATATACGGTGAAGGAAAACATCGTGAGGAAAACTGGACTCCTAATTCAATAATTAAAAGTGTGAAATCGCCAATCTGCCTTGAGCAACTGTGATGATTAACCCTCAAAGCTTGAGAGCTGAGCTATGAGAAAAGGCCTTTGCTTAGCAGTGGGCACTTATAGTTTGATGATGATGATGAAGAATTTCCATGAAACAGTACCAGCATCGCGTAAGTGGGTCGGATCGCTAGTTCTTAATTAATTCCAGTTCAATACAATATTATGTATACCAAGCTTCTGTCATAGCCATTTGGCTAAGGTAAACGATTTACTCTAATATACCTAATAATAAATCAATGCCACCGATCCATTTCCAAACCTTGGTCGTGGCAGCTTTACGTACCAACTGGTCCGTTATTAGATAACTGTGACATCTGTGGTACATCAAACTAGGGATTTGAAATGCAGTTGTTTATGCACTACTAAAATAACTACGTTATCTTTTTAAGCATTTTTTTTGTGAGGGGAAAATCATCAAATGACTTCTCCCGCCCAGGGCCGGGCAGGAGGGAGTGTCAGACTCTTACTGACTAAAAACCCCTCTGTTCCTTCTCCTGCTCTGTGCCGAGGTCGCGGGCCTCATTGCGCTACATACGCTAAGCCTAATCAAAGATATCTAAATGTCTTTATAGATACTGAATAAAAATATTGACGAACTTTACAACGTGATTTAAAAATAAACTATATCGGAAGAGCATAAATATTTTTTAATATACAATAAATAAACTATCGATGTTCCCGCGTCAATCAACGCGTAAACCTTGGCAATGGTGAGAACGCGGTGTGGCCACAAGAGTAGCGACTGTAAAATAATACGCTTAAGGTATAACTTTGAATTAATTATATACTCACTAAAATGTATCGGAATTATTTATCCGCTACTTATTTCACTAGTTTTGATATGAGAACTGTCTTGAGCCTAAAGATATATTATTATAAAGACCATATTCTTTTAGCGACCAACAAGACCTGAACACGCCAATCACTTAACGTTTTCTTCTGTATCGTTTTTACGTTTGTCATGTCGATGGCATTAACGTAAAACCAACTCAAACTAGGCGTTCAAGAAGACCTAATCCGCAACAACTCTTTGTGACATGCACAAATTGTTGTGGTGTGGTGTGTATGTGACATTGTAATGTGCGTAAACGCAACGACATAGAACAAAAATGCTAATATGAGACGTTTTTTAATTAAAAATATATTATTTTTCTTCAACTCATATCTTCTGATTTATTTCTTTGCCGGATCCAAGACAGTCATTCATGTCTCTGGGACGCACCGGACTTCATTGTTTAGGTGTCTACTCCTCTAATATCTACTTAGATCCTGGCTTACAGTAGAAGCAGCGGTTCAAGAAGATTCTGACAAGCTTGTCCTAAAAGAAAAACAATATTAACGCATTAACTTTTCCATCACAATAAAATTAAACAAACTGGTTCTTACACTGAGTTGATTTTAACTCGCTTACTTCATGGACTCGGTAATGAAATGGTTGCGTCACAGACTGTCTTCGTCATAACAAAATACAAGTTTAATACTCGTACACCTAACGACCTGTGTCTCATACCTATACTGCGCCTTGCGGTATATTTAGAGCAGATTATGGCTACCGGTACTAAAATAACTTTATTTGTACGTCGATTAGGATATAAACTAGCTGTTATAATGTTATTATGGTATTTTCGGTGGGTTTCCAGAGTAAATATCATTATCATATCTACGTAATAGTCAAGCTGTTTTAAATAAATAATTTGATTGTGGGACTCTTTGGTCTACTCTTTGATGGACTAATCAAAAGTGCAATACAATTCGGAGATAAAGCTACTGTTCGATTTTCAAAATTCTTCGTTTCAAAAAGTAATAAATAATAAGAAATAGTCGTAGATCGTGAACGCAATTAAACAATTTTTTTATTAGCTTCATCCGCGACTTCGTTCGCGTGAAATAGTGACATCCTGCAGATTTTTAATATAAAAACTATCCTATGTTCTTTCTCGAGTTCCAAATTATGTATGTCTGTACCAAATTTTATAGAAATCAGTTCAGTAGTTTAGGCGTGAAGAAAAGTCAGACAGACAGAGTTACTTCCGCATTTATTATATTATATTATAGTATAATAGTATATAAGTAGTATAGATAGTATAGATTTCTGTGACAAAACTCACCGTTTATTGATCGGATCTCTTTTTATGGATCACCTGATGATAAGCAATAGATACCTGTAACATCGAAGAGTCATTCTATCTGGGGGCAAGGCAGTGCCACAGCCAAGTCTTGAGTAAAACGTGCGAGGCCGTGCCATCCTTTTCACGTTGCATTTCGCGGTTATTTCACCCACTCTGTATCATCGATACGGACAAAGCTAGGGTTTTATGTTTTTTAGTGTGATATCCAATTCAGTAGTCACTGTCATTGTAATATAAACAAAACTAATGTAGTCACAAGATATTGATTTGTTGTTATAAAATTTGTTGTACTGGTCTTGGTTTCTATAGGATCTCAAAACTCTTTACGATGGAAGAATTGTGTAGAGGCTTGGCTCTTTTTACATTTAAAATATAATGAAATAATGTATTCTAGACTTACGACAACTTTATCTATACGTAATATTATAAAGAGGTATTTGTATGTTTGTATGTAGGGGGTAATCTTTGGAACCTCTGGTCGGATTGCCAAAATTCTTTGACTGATAGATAGCTACAATGTTTCTGAGTGCTATATATAGGCTATAAGACATCACGCTACGATGAAATGGAGCCCAGCAGCGGGTGAAACTGCGTGAGAGTAGCTAGTACGTCATAAAAGTAATTTTAATCTTTTTTAATAATACTTCTTCTCGTCTTTACAGGTGGACGAATGCTGGGTTAAGTTCCAGTACCGGGTGAAGAAGGTGGAGCATGATGCACAGAGAGCGGCCATGTTCAGTGGTGACAGCCATCATAAGTTCTTGCTGGGACATATGATTGTGTTCAGGATGCATCTTAATAAGGTCTGGTCTTTAAATATCTATCTATGCTTATATTACAAGGCTGAAGAGATTGCTTGTTTGATTAAACGGGCTAATCTCTGAAACAACTGGTTCTATGTATTTGTGACCAAGTATCGAGGAAGTCTATTGGCTAAATAAAAATCACGTTTCGACCAATGAGAGCCAAGCAGCGGTTGACACCGTGCGGGATTAGCTAGTACAACATAGTTTAAGTAATATTTTAAATAAAACACCGTGTCGTGTCGGTAATATATTTGCCAAAGTATTATTTAGTGGCACGAGTGTCAAAAGAGAAAACTTAGGGAAAATAATATCTTCTATAGAGACCGGCCAGCAGCGCAGAGTCCAAATTAAAGATTTTACATTAGGTACATACCTAATATACATATATACACACTCATAAGATCACTTTTGTATAGTCAAAAATAGGATAGAATAGTCTAAAAGACTGTCTGTCAGTAATGCAAAGGGTGCGCGTTCCAAAATGTAAATTCAAATGGAGGAGAATGAGTGAACTTTGTTGACAATCTTAATGAAATGTAATGTAATGAAAAATGTTATATTTTCAATTTCCGCGTTATAATAAGCTTGGAATGTGGATATTATAGACACGTTGACTACCTATCTAAAAATAATCTAGATTTTCCTTGTCTGTACCATAAGCTACAGTTAATTCAATTTAGCCACTTCAAATTATCCGGGTTAATAAAGAGAGAGAGAATTTTCACCGTTGAAAAAGAAAGACCCGTATTTCGGTACCCAAAACGGAAAGAAATCGTCCCACAAAAGGAATATAACGCCTTTTTGCTGTAGGCAAACTGTATGTAATTTATTTTCAATTTAAATTACCTTTCCTATCATCGATTTTCGCCCTCGTTTGATGACCAACTATTGCAGTAACTGATGAAGCATTTTCTATATTTCAGAGTGAAGATTACTTGAAGAGATGTGATAAAGCTACCAGGGGCTGTGGTTTGTCATGTGAGGTATGTACACAGGCACACATTTACTTGCAGAAAGAACTTTTCTAATATTCAGTTACCTTTAAAAAAACGTTGGGTATATTTGCTACGATCCAACAATGTATATTTCAAACTGGGAGAGCCATGCTTCGGCATGAGTGGGTCGGCTCGACCGGAGTAATACCACGATCTCACTGAAAACCGGCGTGGAACAACCACAGCGATGTATTAAGGTCACCGGAGGCCCAATCTTATTCCTCTCCCAAAACTTCCCCAATTCTAACCCTCTTTAACGGTCGGCAACTTCTCTGCTGTTGCGGGTGTGCATGAGCGGCGCTGATTGCTTAACATCAGGTAATACGTCTGCTCGTTTTCCGTCCTATCACATAAAAAAGTTATAGTGGAGCGGCTTTTGTCCAGCCATGGACAAAGACGGGCTGATGATTTTATGTTTCAATTGAAAGTATGTTTAAGTCTTAAAATTTATCTAGTCTTAAGATTAATTCAAAAGAATGACTTACTCACAAACACACTCTTATTCATGAGTAGCGTGCGCGTCGCAGCGACGTCGCGCTCCCGACTATTCACGTCAATAAATCGTTATTTTCGATAAGTTAAGTAGGCATGTCTCACGATTCATATAATATTTATTTCCATAATGATTTAATTCACTTTCTAACAACAAGTGTAGCCCTGGGATTAAAAGAGAAAGTGTAACAATTAATTGTAATGGAACCAGCTGTGAATGCTTAACGTATTGTTTGCTAATTCGCAGAGCTATGACATTAACAGACTCCATTCCAGGAAGCGCACTGGACCTTCACTGAAATGCCAATACTCAAATTATTTTTTAGTCCTATATTTTATTTCCATGCTTGAAAGAACCTTAGTTTCTTACAAATAAGTTTTTATTCAAAATCAAAAATAAAATATCTCTTACCTAAACACTCCAGGGCAGTAGCCAGGGTTGCGGGGTAAGCGCAATTACGCACCGTGGCTTCAGCTCAGAGCAGGAGAAGGAACGGGGAGGTTTTTAGTCAGTAAGAGTCTGACACTCTCACTCTCTCCAAGCCATTTGATGATTTTCCCCTCACAAAAAAAGGGCAGTGGCTAGGCTCACCATCTCGCCTGGTCGAAGGTTCCTCCTCTTCCGATCTTAGGGAACTTTACTATCTGTTCCCTAAAAAATAATCTTGTACTTCTGAGCCGGGGTTGTAGGTCAAGCGCAAGAATACTGTTGTCTTCTCATCGTGTTGATCACGTCTCAAGACATTACTTAATGATACGACACTGGCACGAGCACTAGAAGTTTAGAGAGAGGGTAGTGTTAGTCAATATGAGTCCTACGGCCCGTCTTAATCAAAAAAAAAAAAAAAAAATAAATAAATTTAAGTGTGGGAGAGCCAAGCTTCGGTACTAATGGGCTGGCTTGATCCGATACCACGGCCTCACAGAAAATCGGCTTGAAGCAACACTTACGTTGTATTTCAACGTGCGAGTGAGGTTATCGGAGGCCCAATCCTTTCCTCCCCCCATCCTCTCCCTATCCGTAAATCCTTAACAACCCACAAAATGCCGGCAACGCACTTGTAATAACTCTTTTCGTATTACGAGTGCCCGGTAATCCGTCTGATCGTTAGCCGAACAAAGTAATGAAAAATATACAAAAGAAAATAATAACCCTATCAAAGTCTAATAATATCTACTTACTTAAATTCTAATTCCAACCTGAATTTCTCTTTCAGACCACACCACGCGTGAGGCGCTGGCGTCGCTTAGCCCTTGACGAAATCCACCGAGTACGAGACGATATCCCATTCACCAGGCGCTCTTATAGGGATCTGGTGTCCCATGCTCGTCGGAAACTGAACCATCTGAAGAAGCAGATCATCGTCAGGTCCAAGGACGCGATGGAAGATTACAAATACTGTATAACTAGGAGGAGGTTACGATAGGTTCTTAGTTTGAATAGGGTCGAAAGTTGCTTGACCTTTTTGGAAGAGCGTTTCCGTGGCATATGTTTTTTTTTATAAATTATCAAGTATCCAACCAAGAATGTAAGTAACTTGGTACATTGGTAGCAAGATTTCTTTGAAATTTAGTTGGTCTAATGATACCCACCTAGTCCATTGTTACAGCGATTATGTATTCGTTTTCATTAGTCTGAATCGATTATTGTATAAATTGTGGTATTAAATACCTCCTTTTTTAAATCAAAATGTTGGAAATGACTACCAAAAATACTGGATATTAGTTATATACGGTTATTATTAGCTACCTAGTGACAGTTAAAATTACTATTTAGTAAATATATACTTAATCTGAAGAGTTTTAAACTGTGTGCCCTAGGATCTGCAACTTTCGACATAAAAAATCTCTTAGAAGATCAGTCAGCTGAAACTATAGTGTCATATTAGTTAATTTAGTGTAAAATTATTCGCCATTGAGTAACTAGAGTCAGTGAAATTAATGAGATTGACATGTGTAACCATTAATTATAGTATTAATTATAATCTATATTTAAAAGTATTTAATGGTCCTACACTAGGTAAGTGTTCAAAATTGGAATATCGATAAGAGTAGATGATACACAACACTAATATCGATACGTGCCCGCTACAGGGAGTTCGTAAATATATTAAAGAATGTCGCCAAAAAAAAATACGCATAAAAACGTCGGATAAAATTTATTATCACTGTTCGAAATTCAAATTAGGGTTTTAGCGAACGAAACGATCCAGTATAGTTTAAATTAAGTACACACAAGTCCACGGGGTCGGGACAGCCCCAGACTTTTGAAGTTAAAGTACAAAAATCAATTCAAATTATACTTATTTTAAAGTCTAAAATAATATAAGCAAAATATTTAAAAATAATTTAAGTAAATATTCACGTTGAAAAATGGGATTTATGACTTTTTCTAATTGCTTCATCCAAAAATTAACTTTGTACGTAGTTGTAAGAAAACTCAAAATTGTTTAGATTTTAAAATTTGTAAAAATAATTTTTTTTTTTTGGTTATTGAGTGTCGAATTGGGTTATGAGATTGGTTATTTGTGTTTTTAATTAAATGATTAGGTAAATACAATGAGGACTTGTCTTAAAAAAATTACATACTTTCGATTGTATGTTTGGCAAGGTTTCGCACGGCGCGGTGGCTGGACAATCGGCGGCAGCGCAACGTGTCGCGGGGTCGATTGCCACACGGGACACTATTTTGTGTGATCTACAAATTGTTGTTTTCAATCCACATTTGTATGTGAAATTGTACGTAACTAATACAAAACGCACCCATGACACGAAAAAAAATAATAACATGGCCCAACGTCTTTAAAAATACTTAAATATGTAAAAAAACATGTCTTTAAGTACAAAAAATTCGTGGCTGACACTGTATATTTTATGCATCCGAAATACTATTTTAGTTTTTAAAAACTTTTATTTAAATACACTTTATCAATAAATTGATTCAAGATACGAATGAAAAAAATGCCAAGACAAGTGACCATTGTATTTTGTTTTAAAAATCTATATTTTTTTAAGTTTAAAATTCGGTAAACAGACACACTGTGATAGTTTGTAAAATAATTTTGTGTACCTAATTTAATTTGAAATTAAGTTTTAAATGTAGCTTTTAAAAAATAATTGTTGTATTTTTAACTTAATGTATTATTATTATTAGACAACTGTATTTTGAGATTTAGTTAGCATTTTTAATAGAAAACCTTATTCAATTATTATTTTTTTAGGAAAACGAGATGACCTTCAATTATTGTTTTGTCATATGAATAATATTTGTTTATCACGTAGGAGTTTGAAAAATAGCCAGTATCCTATTCTCAGACCTACTGAATATGCTAAAATAATTTGGTGAAAATCAGCAAAGCCGTTTCGGAAGAGAAGAGCAAGTAATATTGTGACACGAGAACTTTATATATAAAATAAATACAATTTTAAAGGTCATTCTTTATAAAAAATCAATTAATCCTCAATTAACTGTAGCTAGATCTCAAAAATATAGATTCAATAGATTGTAACAATATTAAAATACGTAAGTACAAGTTTTGTTCTATAATACCTACTACTTAAAATAAATATGAACTAATACGTCATCATTGTTGTTAATGTTATTGTAAAGAAATGTATTTGACAATTTATTTTTGTAATAAATGTGTATTTTAACATTACATCCTGTGTCATAGTTTATTTATTTTACCCATCACATGAAAACTTCGTAATATTAACTTAATTTTACGATTTACGAAGAAAAACAAGGAAGGGAGCCATAATCCAAAAAATTACGTACGAACGTACAATCAGACGAACTTTTGTTGTAACAAAGTCGTATTCTTTAAATAATATAATCTATTGCTGCTATATTTTAACTTTTAGTTTCATAATATTTTTGTTGTACCTAAAATTGTATTTTTATATGATTGTCTATTTTAATAGGCGTGAAATAACAAAAAAAAATAAGCAATAAGTTAAATATATTTTAATTTATAGAAAGGAATAAAATTATTAAACATTCTTAAAAAAATAAAAACAAATTTAATTAATACACTTGGCCCTACACACAAGACCAAGTCATTTAAAGTTTAAGGAAGCAAAATATAAATGCATACGTAATGATAAAATATTTACTTCGACCTTGCGCTGCAGTCAGTGCACGCAAATAAATATTAATTCAATCTGTGCACCGATAACCCCGGGTTATCAATGTATGCAGTACCGTTAGGTACAGAGGTAGTAAACGATACACATTAATAATTTCTTGGTGTGGGCGAGCCATGCATGGGCTGCCTCGATCGAAACGATACCACGGCCTCATAGAAATGCGGCGTGAGACAACCACAGCGTTGTGTTAGTCAGGTTACCGGAGGCCCAATCTCTTCTCTACCTATCTCCAATCCCGAAATCCCCCAGGCCTCAATAAGGTTGGTACCTAGTGCGCTTGTAACTCATCCATATCGGACTGTCGTGTACGTGTAAGCCTTTCAAGATTGATTTAAAAACCACTTTTAATATAGGTACACAAATGTAATTATTTAATAATTTTGACTGAAAGTAAGAAGCGTTCCGTTTAGAGAAAGAGCTCAAACTGAAAGAAGTGGAACTAGTACTAGTATCCCGTTTTACACACTAAGGATGTAGCATTGCCATCAGGTATTTGATCTGCTCGTTTCCCATAAAAGTAGGACGTCTTGGAAATCCAGCAGCTTGCTATTGATTTTCTTTTTTAATAAAACTTTTTTAATTTGTCAATTAAAACACACACATACATAGAGAGAGAGAGAGAGAGAGAGAGAGAGAGAGAGAGAGAGAAAGAGTGAATGAGAGAGAGAGACACACACACCCACACATATATGCACAAGCACGTTTGTGTAAAAACGTTATTTCCCTATGCGTCACCCAGGTCTAGCTCCTCATTTCTTTACTTCTTGTATCAACATTATAATTAGTATTTAATATAAATAAACACATGCTAACTTTACTTGTAAAGTCATACAAGCTTATTCTGATAACGCAATGTCTTATAGACACTCGGCTAGTCTACATCAGTAATTAATTATTTTAATAAAATTAAAATGTTGTTTAAGTTATTAATTTTTCTGTTGCCTGTACTCTTTAGGGATGCTACTTGTGCGGTAAGTACTTTCATATTATTAATTATTGTGATATCAATTAGAAATTAAGTAAATTATGTTTATATTGTTGTTCTATTATTGTTTGTCCTGGGTGGTCTAGATTCTATATTTCGAATATATTAAAGTAGATAAGTTTGAAAATACTAAGAAATAGTTTGGGATGTTAACGAAACCAGTAGCTTTTATACAGGTATGGTTAGTTGTAATATGAGACATCGCTAGTTTAAAGATTTTACTAGAATATTGGTGTTTTGACTGCACGGTTGGCGCACTGGCTGGGTAACTGGCTGCTGTGCAACGTGTCGCGGGTTCGATTCCCACACGGAATAACAACATTTTGTGTCATCCACAAATCGATGTTCGGGTCTGGGCGGCTTGTATGTGTGATGAATTTGTATGTCTGTAAACGCAGTCGCAATACAGGAGAAAATCCTGGAAAAACTGCATTGTTAATCGATAGACTAGTTAGCAACAAATCTATTTACTACATTACAGTTTTATTTTTGTTATTACTAGTTCCTTTATACCTACCCAATGACATTCTTCTACCTTCCAGCCATCACAAACGACCCTCTTCATCCGCAAATACGAGCTGGATGTGAACTCATCCAAGATCATGCAGAAGGATGACAGAAAGCTGATGCAGAAGTGGGCTGATGATTTCCAGATCAAACGGCTGGACATCAGCATGAAGTACCGGCTGCAGATGGTGAAGCATCAGGAACATAGCTTAGGAGGCAATGGTAATATTGAGGTAAATTAAGTGGATAACTATGGCAAATGTTTAATTAAAATGTAGTTCGTTTTTATTCGCAGTGATCTTGAAATCTTTTAATACAGCAGTTAAAATACAGCTATTTAGGAAACAAAAATGTCCAAACGTAAGTAACGGTTCTTAAGAGCCAAGCTTAGTTTAATGGACATCTCATTTCCCAACAATCACTACATAGTATAAAACAAAGTCGCTCTCTCTGCCGCTACATACAGATGTATGGTTAAATATTTAAAACTACGTAATGGATTTTGATTGGAGACGAAGTTTTATACTTAGTTATATTAACATCAATTAAAAAGTGGAGATATTTAGTGTCAGCATTGCAGCGTGCGAAGTCAGGGCGGGTAGCTAGTAACAAAACAAACCTCTCCCAAACCTGTACTAAAACCTCGAACTCACTCTTTTCATAACTACAACAAAAAAATGCAGGAAGACTTAATCAGCTTCATTCAGTCTATGAAAGTAATTGCAGTTTCAGTGACAATTTCAGTGGGTGAACTGCCTCTACGCTCACAGGAAGGAAACCAGGAGAACTGTTAGGCTTTACCACGACAACGAACACGAATGTCTGAAGACTGCCGCCTCCAAGGACGTTACCATGAGAGAAAACGTGGAGCAGATTGAGAAACAGGTGACCAATGATTATACGTACAACAAAATTGTCATACTAGGTTGATTGAAATGAAATGTTTCTAAATTTATAAACTTTCATCTCTTTGAGTTAATTATAAAATATTGAATAGGATGTATTTTTATTACCAACAATGCGATTTTAGCTCCTCTGGTGTTGCATTGACTGTCCAGGGTCGCTATCAGTCAACTCGTTTGGCCCTTTTTGTTAGGTAAAGATCGGTAAACGAGCAGATGGAACACCTGATGATAAGTAATCGCCGCTGCCCTGGGACATAAGCAACACCATAGAGGTAACAAGTGCGTTGCAGGCCTTTTAAGGATTGTTAGGAAAAGGAATACGTAAGGGATTGAGTAACCTCACTCGCACTTAAAGATACACAACGTTATGAGTTATTTCACGTCGGTATACGGAAGGCCCTGGTATCAAGCTGGTAGAGCCGGCCCATATCTGCAGACACATAACTCTCTTACACTTAAACTACCTTTACCTATTAACATAAAACATTGCACAAAATTGTGTTAAATTAAAAACTTAACATTTTGAATCACCTAATGAATTAAGTCTTATCAAAAAAATTCTCATTTCAGATAGCGAACTGGCGAAAAGGCTACAGATACTTACAGAATCTATGCAACGATGAGTATGTTGGCAACACAAAGGAGACGCATCAGTGTCTGGTTAGATACGTAAGTATAGTCTCTTATTACATAATAATACGCATGTGGCAGGGGCCATAGTATTTCCATAGTTTTCATCCATGTCCATAGCAACCCCTACCCATAACTCCATCAATTTTTACCACATTTCACAATAGTCCTGCATCAACCGGGGATTGTCCTTGGGTACACTTTTATAGTGCATACAGGGATTTTTACCGGCTGATATCCCATCACATTTATATTATAACTGTTCAACGGGCCTCTGCGAGTTGGCTTCGGCTCCTCGTCCGACTTCCAAAGGTCCGGGGACCTGTGGTCCCGTGAATGGAAAGAACAAATTAAATACGCCTGTTTTAAAAGGCAACAGGGTTATAATAAAGATTATAATAAAGATATTTAAAATAAAAGCTTGAAATTATCTTTACTTCAGTTACGGCCCAATTTTACTGATCACAAACCAATGTCTATGGGTTTTATTTTGGGAGGGGAGGGGATTATATCGACTTCTCTCGTCGTGGGCCAAGAGGGAGTACCACTCTCACTGACTGAAAACTTCCGTTTTCGTGTTCCTGCTCCACGTTGACCCGGGCTGAACATTAGCCCCATATTGGGCCCATCTCTGTCGTGTATTACCACACACAAAAATTACGATAATAATATTTATTTTTTCAGATGCAAAATGACAATTTCGACGAAGTAATCCATCGGCTAGTTCTTCTAAAACTAGGTACAATGAATGACCTATACGCCTACTACAACTCCTCACTCTTGGATCTCGAAGAATGTCTGAAAACACAGCTGTCAAGGTACTTGGAAAGAATACGAGCGGTCTTGGACACCCTGTATAAATGTTACAATATTAAAACGTGATTTTAATGTACTTAGGTAATCTATATTCATATTAAATAAAACTACATGAAAACAATATGAATTTTATAATAATCTCTATCTTTTACAATATTGGCAATTTGACGTGTTGAGGCAAGTACCTACAGCTTGTATTTTCAAATGACTTGATCAATGAGTTTTCTTTTTCATATCTTATTCCTGACTAATCTAGCATAATGCCCGCAAGGTGGCTTATTTGGCTATGCAAAGGGCCCGCGAGAAAAACTCAGTGTGATCCACAAATTGTTGGTTTGGATCTGGGTAGAATTTTTAAACAAAATGAATAGAAAAATTATGTAGCAAATTATATCTTTCACAAAACCATTGCCTAAGAAGAATAGAATGCTTTTATTTCTTAGCATATGGTATTACAGATATTGGTCTAACAGAGTGCACATGTACTACAGTTTCCGGCGTAGAAAAATTATAATTGATATTCATTATAAATTAAAAAAAAATAATGTTAAGGTATTTTAAGTACGGATTTTTAGTAAATAGAAAAAATAACCAAATATAATATATATAAAAAAGATATAAAATAAAACAAATGCAATACCGATATAAAAATCTTTTTATTGCTCTTTCGTTGTTAAATAATACTCGAGGGTATAAAAACATAATTATTTACAACTTGGTACTTAACTTACTGACTATTTAATTTATTTTACAATAATTATTTAAGGGACTTAATTGACCACATAACAAGAAAGGCGTAAGTAAAGAGTAGTAACAAAATAGTTCTTAAACAATGTAAGCTTTAGGGTCTGTTTTACAATGATAAAGCAATAGCTTCTATGTCGCACATAAATTTGAATATAGAACCTACTTTATTACATTAATTAGGGCAGATTTTTCAATTGTTAGATAAAAGTTACCTGGGAAATAATTATGATGCTGTCGCGTCAGAATGTTTGTATAAGACAGTGACAGCAACAATTTTATTCCTCAGATAACATTTATCTGACTATTGAAAAATCAGCCATTAATTATTGAAATTATTTGTTTTTTACTGAATCATCATTCACCTATTATGAATGGTTAAGATTGTATTAGTCTTACTGACAGATAAGTTACATATTTTTCACACAAATTGTGTCAAACTATGTATGAGATAAGAATCATTAAATATTGTGAAACAAACGCAAACGTTGACACAGAAATAGATAATTATTACAAGAAGTTGTTTGGACTAAAATTGGCCGGTATATCTCGCACTATTTTCTCAAAATATTTCTATAGTACGTATATCAATAATTGATCACAGCTTTATTTTAAGTATTCTTGTCGATACGTAAATAAAACTGCTGGAGATAAAGTTCAAAATAGAATATTATTGAAGTTTTTTACTAAAACTACAATAAATCTGTAAATAATTGTCTATTTTCAAGTTTTAAAAATAATATCATTCTAATATGGTTGCCGGGAGCTGACTGAACAATATAATCATTTGAATAAATCATACAAGAATTTTAACAACAAATACCATTTTCTCCATTGCTCAAAAAACATAATAAATATATCTGTGTCAATTTTCTAAATCGATTTAAATATAAAATAGATATTTATAAAAATATGTATAAAAGTCAAGTAAAAAATGCTACGTATATTCGTATATTAATATAATTATGTATTTGTAATTAATTGTATTTAGTAATTTGTTACTAAAATATATTATAAAAATGCGCCAGCACATTTCCTAAAAAGGTAGATTTTACAAAAATATGTCATATGTAAATTGGTCCCTTAAGTTTAAGTATACATTACAAAAAAAATCGTCCTAAAAAATATTGTAATTTGTACAATAATTAGTTGTCATTTACAATATATTTATATGGCAGTTATCATTATAAGAAAAGTGGGAATAATTTATTTATTTATTTATATATTACAGATCTAGAAATAAAGTCTAAAAGATTGGCTAAGATAAAATGAGATTCAGGAAGAGTCTAGTTTTAAAATAGGTATTAAGGTTTTACTGTAGATTTTTTTAGTCTAACTATAGATTGAATTTCTATATTTTCTCTATTGGAGAAGTTTTATTTAAATTATTCTGAAGAACAATAGCTTTTCTCATTTTAAATAAATGAATATTCTTAATGAATTCTGAGTACACAATTGAAGCAATGGCGACCGTGCAACGTATCGCGGAGTTTTTCACACTCTTTGTAATCGACAAATTGTTTTTCATTTCTAAGTGGTATGTTTGTACCCTAAAAAATAGAGATAGGTACGTATATTTTAATTAAAACTGAATTTTTGTAGGTAAACGTTTAACGGACTTCAAAATATGTAGTAAATAATAAACATTCTCCCAAAAACAATATCTAGAAATATCAATATTAAAATAGTTTCTATAAAGAATTTGTTCCTAAATAACAATATAAATGGACGTTGTCAATGTATCACAATTAAGAAAATAGTATTTTTTTTTAATAAAATGGTAACAAAAATATATGTTATATATTATCTTCAGACAGTCTTACATCGTGTTTTGATAAATTACTCGTTTTATAACATTTGTATAACAAAGCGCAAAATTTTTGTAATATTCAGTTTTCGCTGCCCTAAACAAAAAAGCACATTGCCGTAAGCAGTTTACAATTCTGTGCTACTATTGAGAACAATCGTAAAAGAAATTTGCGAAATTTTATTGCTGGTAATTTGTATTTATAACATTTCTCAAAATGTTACAAAACGAGTAATATCGTTAATGTTATGTTATAACACATTGCCAACATGCACTAACTAGTTACCGTATATTTACACTTAGCATTTATTATCTTCCACCATTTTGTTTTCGACGTATCTGCAACAGTGAGAAACAAAAACTTTAATGTTTAAATCTATAATTATATTATGCTGATGGTCTGGCTCAGATGGTAAGGCTGATTTAATCAATCTGGTAAAATTTAATACTTTTATTGAAATGTTACAAACGATACTTTTCTATGAATGTATATACAATTTCTAAATATATTATAACGTCATAGTGTTTTTCAAAATCAAGGGTATCGTCGAAGCAGTGCATGAAAATATTACTACACATATTTTAATAATAAAATTATTGCTTTCTTTGTAGTAGTATAAAAATGTTAACTTACCATCAGAGTGCGCCTAACCCTGAAGGTCTGGGTGGAGGTTCCGGCGTGTCTGGAGTCGGCGGTTTGAATGTGCTACCCTGGAAATATGACATACATATATAATTAAAAATATATATCATTTATCGTGAACTTTAAGTTACCAGAGATCTATGCTTTGGCACAAATGAGCCAGCTCAATCAAGAGCGACACTAAGTAAATAAAAGCGTGTACCAACATTCCCGTTGAATTTCGCCGTGTGAGTAGGCGTGTTAGAGGTCCTGCTCAGTATCTAAAAGCCAGTCACGTACTCGTTACTCGTCCGATGTGACGGTAGTTCGTGTGAACGGCAATCATATGCTTGCCTTTAATCTAATCGCGAAATACATTTCTTTCATGGATTCCTTTATGAGCATTGTAAATAGAAGTTGCCCAACACTATGATTTTCTCCTGTATCGTTTTTTTGTAAGCAAAAAAAGTCTCAAGTGCACTCGCTTAGAAACATAAAATTTTATATCCACATTACACCCAGACCCGGTACAACAGTTTGTAGATCACTCAAAGAGTTGTTCCGTACGAAAACCTAACACGCGTTGTACAGCAGGTGATTGCCCAGCCATGCCAACTTCAGTAAAATGTTTACCAGTTTTAGTTAAATATATCATAATACCTGGAATCCAAGGGCAGCTTCTAATGGCGTGGGCGAGTCGCCGCCCAGCGTCGCGTAGTCGCCAAACCTCTCGGTCGTCCGACTGCCCTGTATCGTCGCGTATGTATTGTCCGTCTGCAATATTGTATTGTATATTTAGATATTATATTAAGCGTTTGGGTAAAATTATAATTTTGATATAGATACTATGGTCCAAGCAAAATAATGTAGCGAGTCCCAGGCCCAAGCACAAAGAATGGGGTGATTTAAGTCAGTAAGGGTGAGACACTCCCTGTCAGTTCACCCAGGGCGGGAGAAGTTATTTGATGCAAAAGATGCAATTCTTATTGCGAAATGTTGAGTAATGTGTTACTTAAATGTTATTGTTTTAATTATTCTATGTCAGTAGATCAACAAAAAAAATCCCAAAATGCGAAATTCCTTTTTAAATAAAAATAGCTAATAAACTAAGTTGATTAAACATTGCCGTGACGCTTAGCGGGTTGTTTGTCACGCAATACTGCTCATGACTGTGGGCCTCTAGATTGGTTTGAATCTAGACGAGTTACCTCGACAAACAGTTACGTACCTAAGTCTCTAAACTAGATTTAACAAATTTTTTATATGCCATAATTTTAAATATACCTACATTCCAATTACAAACATATTTTTTTAATCTACAATGAAATAAATAATTTTGGAAACAAGTCATTCATAGAATGAAAATTTCATAGTATTGGTTGGTATTCTACATACCGGTGCAGGTTCAGTGGCGGTTTGTTCATTCAAGTCTCCAAAGACGTTCATAGTGAGCTCCTGTTCCTCGTACGGCCGGAGTTTGGTCTCCAGCCACAGCGGGTTCTCTGTCGTCGACAGTTCCTCTAAGATACGCCGTCTGGCTAAACTGTCGCCTTTACTGGATTGGAGGGATGGCGGCGGTATTACCCTAGAAAAATAGAAATGTATAAATAAAAAAGAACTACGATGGAACGAAGCCGCTTTCGATGAATTGGTGAATGTTTTATTTTTTTATTATTATTTAAAAAATTTATAGAGTGTAATTAAAAATATTTGCATAAATACATACATTCAACAAAATAATCATCGTCATCAAAGAAAGGCAAAACGAAAATAACTGACCTGCTTTCTATAAAAGAGAGAAGGAGATAGATAGGTAGAGAGAGAGAGAGAGAGAGAAAGATAAAGAGAGAGAGAGAGAGAGACCGATATAGCAAAAAGTGTCATTACTTACAAACTTTCGTCTTATTTTTATCTTTTTCACCCCCTTTCGCAACGCACGATAAGGAACTTCGCCCAAATTATTCTTCGGGTCACTAATGTTTGAAGCAATAAGTCTATTAATTATGTCATTATACGTTAATAAATACTGCTTTCGGTCTGACTTTTAGACCCCATTGTACCCAATAGTTTACATGGAAAACTAAACAATATGTGTATACATACCAATGTTTAAGACACGCGCAGACGACGATAAAGGTGACGATGCCAGTAAAGAGCACGATGAGAAGTGCTATCAGCGCTGCGAGGGCCGGGTCGAAGCTGTCTGGGGCTGGAACAATACAACAAAATACTCAAAAAAAGCCCTTGGGATAGACGGATCATACGGATTACCTGATGGGGCTGATGGTAAGCAATCAGCGCCGCCCATGGACACCCGCAACAACATTGGGCTTCCGGTAACCTCAGTCACACAACATGGTTATTTCACGCCCGTTTTCTGTGAGGCCGTGGTATCACACCGGTCGAGCCGACCCATTCGTGCCAAAGCATGACTCTCCCACACCTAGGCGTTCGCTAAGAGTTGATGAATTAAGATGTTGTTTAACTAAATATGACCTTCGACCTTACCTTTGGAGGTAGCGCTGGCAGCGATGAGTGTCTCGACCCCGTACTGCTGGTACACGTCCTTCAGGTCGTCGTACTTCGAGTCGATGCTGTCCAGCACCTTCTCCACCGGCAGGACCTGGTACGTGCTCGGGTCTACCGCGTGCAGGTGGATTTCACACCTTGTAATGTGAGGAATAGGATTCATTTTAGTATTTTTCTCTGGGGCATATAATTTGGATAAGTGGAAGTTTTAATAAACTAAGGAAGAAGTTTGAATACGTAATTTTCTTAAAAAATAATTTAATTATTCATTAATTCTTTCGTTTACTATAAAAAAAAATTGGTAAAATTTTCGGAACTGTTGGTTGGATTGACAAAATTCTATCACTGATAAATAGCTACAATGTTCAGCGTGTGAAACCACGCGAGAGCAGCTAGTTGTAAATGAAACAACATAACAAACAATTTTTTTCTTTCTACCAAAACAAGCCGACGGGTTTGCGTAAGAAATTCACATTCCGAAAAATCTCACGTGATATTGGGGTTGGGGGAGGGTTGATGAAAACCTCACGACATTTAACCAAGAGGGGAATGAGGGAGAAAAAGCACTCACGTTATTTTTGGGTGAGGCAATATTTTTTAAATAGTTTGGAATATTGTATAGTTTCCTAGATTCTTTATTTATTTTTATTTTTATTCATATTGCACAATGTACATATAATGTCAAGTATAACATACAGCCAGTACAGTACATTACCCTGTTAGGGCGCAGCAATTTAACTTATAACTAGATAATAATACATGTTATATTTTTTATTACATTAGTTATCACTTCAATATCACAAACACTTTTATGCATTGTTATAAAATATAGTTCACATTAACTCACTACGTTATTAAAGTTAGCTAAAAATTATTACTAGGTACTTCTTAAAGCTATAACTGTTACCTATACATATAATAACTATTCAATTCTATAGTGTTACCCATATAATAACTATTACCTATATAATAACCATTTTATATTTATAATTTTACACATGAAAAGTATGAAAACACAAAATCCTTGGACGAAATCAAATATTAGAAAACAAAAGGTAAAAGCATAATAAAATTAAGTGAAAAGCAAAGAACATTAATATCATATAAAATAAATAAATAATTATAAGGTACAAGTTTAAAATAAATTCACCGTAAAACTTAAATTACAATCGAGGAATAATTTTCCAATTATAACTACAATTCTTATCTTCAAGGTACTCCTGAATACTATAATAAGATTTTTTAAGTAGTAAGGACTTTATTCTAGATTGAAATATACAGAGAGTTTTGGTTGACCGTATTTCCTCAGGTAACTTGTTATAGATTTGAATGCTGCGGTATTCTGGGCTATTTTTATACATTTGTAGTCTAGGTGCAGGTAAGATTAATTTGTTTTTCCGGCGTTCGTTTTTATTAAAATTAAACATCTTGATATTTTTTTTCACAAAAGTGGCTAGTTCTAGTATATAGATGGACGGCAATGTTAGTATTTTCTCACGTTTAAAATATGGTTTACAGCTATCTCTAGGTTTAATGTTATAAATAATTCGCTGACATTTTTTTTGAGCAATAAAGAGATCTTTAGCATCGACACTGTGGCCCCACATGATGATACCGTAGCGTAGCCACGCATAGGCATATGCGTAGTACGCAGTTAGAGCACATTGTGCGTTGGTATTAGTTTTTAATACATTTAACCCATATGAGAATTGTGACAGTTTTATTTTTGTTGTGTCAACATGTTTTTTCCAATTTAAGTGGGAGTCTAGTGTGATGCCTAAAAGTTTAAATTCCTCTACTTCTTCTATTTTAAGTGTGCTGGTAACATAATTCAGGTTAATTTTTTGTTTTTGATACGGTTTGAATTGTATGATTTTTGTTTTTTTTATTATTAACTTCAAGGTTATGATTTAAGAGCCAAGACTTTATGAGGTTGTAGGTGTTAATTATTTGGGAGTTATATTCTGCACTATTTGGAGGACTTTTAAAGAGAATGGAGATGTCATCAGCAAACAGCACACATAGATGGTCGCATATTTTCGGCAGGTCGTTAATATAGATGAGGAAGAGTATACAGCCTATCACGCTGCCTTGTGGTATAGACCAGTTTGTGGTTAGGGTATCCGACAGGACATTTAAAAATTCACATGTGTCATAATTTATGTAGTCTATCTGCACACATTGTTGTCTGTCAGTAAGATAGGAACTAAGCCATTCCAGTATATCTCCTCTGATACCAACTCCATCCAGCTTTTTCAGTAAAATTGAATGATTTACTTTATCATATGCTTTAGACATATCAAGTAAGAGACCAAAAATAAATTAATTCGACGTTTCAATGCAATAAAATATTGAAAAATTATTATAATTTTATTCATCGATCTGTCGATACACTTATTTTTTGATATTTTTGGACTAATTTTAAAGAAATAAGTAAGCTATTTGACACCACAATACTATGACGTCATAACTCAGTTTTTCATACAAATTTGATAAAAAAGTATCGTTTTTGAAATATGGATAAAAGTAATGAATTTGACTAGTTGGAAAATACAGTATTATTTTGGTCAAAATTATCAATATAAATATCACACTCACCAGTCGTCGTATCGTCGGTCGGCCTGTACGAGCGGCAGGCGTCGGCCGGGCACGAGGCGCGCGGCGGCGGCGGCGGCCAGGCGTTGGGTCACGCCGCCCACGGCCGCGCCGCACCCGCGGGACACCACCATGCGGATCAGGGCGCTGCGGTCTATTACCCACACCTACACAATAAACAAAACAGGTTACAAGTTTGTTAGGTCGTCATGCGTATAAAATGTTCTTTAGTCAGCGGCGCTAGGTTGAGGTATTTCCACGGTAGTTCCGCTACGAAAACATGGTTAATTGGATGGCTGATAGCTGGAGCAGACTGGCTCACCCAGCGTGTTGGTGGGTAGACTCAACAGGGCCGTCGATAAATCTATACTTATATACTTATTATACCTATTATATTTATTATACTTATATATTATAAAGGTGGAGAGTTTTTTTCTTTGTTACAAAGTGCTAATGTCCATCATAAAACATCACGCTACGATTTGTAGGAGCCGAGCAGCAAGTGAAACCGCCCGAAAGAGAGCCCGAGTATTATAAAATTAGGTTGTATTATTGTAAATATTTAAATAAAACGTGTAATTCCTAGTAGTTGTAGAATGTAAAATAGATATTTTATAAATATGTATTTTTAATAATGTTTTTGGAAATTGTATGACAAGAAGAGTGGCTCTAGTCCCAATTCCCAAACAACAATTAGTGTGATCTACAAATAAAGAAAGACCCGAGAGTTTACTATTTATACGTTAATCCAATCACAACATCGGTACCTTTATGCTTTTCGATTGATTGGTTAATTTTGAGCGACTAATCAAAACGTCGGAACCTCACAAACAAAATGTAAAGTCAACTTGCACTAAGTACTCTAGTGATATAGATATTTGTCTGGTACTCACGTAGACTTGAGCTTTGGCCTGTCGATGCGGCGGAGCGAGTTCCTGCGCGATGATGTCCAGCACGAACCTGTCCTGGTTATACTCCGCCATGTAGTGGGCAGTCATCAGAATACCTGGGGAATATCACCGATTGTATTTTAAATATTATATAACATTAAAATGTGGGACAAGAAGAATTATAACTAGAACCAGTTGTATTACGGCGAGTGAGGGTAGCTCGCCGGCCGACCAGAATCAGACCCGAGCGTACGGCGCGTAGCGTTCCGCGCGCGCCTTGAAGAGCCATTCGACCACCACAGACGGGGCCCTAAAGGGCTGATGTTCAGCCGGGGTTGCGGGGTAAGCGCAATGTGGCACCGCGACCTCAGTCCAGAGCCGGAGAAGGAAAAGGGGGGGGGGGGGTTAGTCAGTAAGAGTCTGACTCTGTCTCTCGCCTTTATTAAGTCATTAGATGATTTTGCCATGACAAAAAAAAACCATAAATCCCTAAAGGCCGATAAAGCACTTGTAGTACTTAGCTTTAGTATTACGAGTGGCCTTTGGCGGCGCAGATTGCTTACCATCAGGTAATCCACCTATCCGTTTTTCGATTTATGGCACAAGAAAAATTATTTTTCTTGTTGTGAGTATGATTGCTTTGTCCGTAAGTAATGCACAAGTATTTAAATTATTTGTTAAATAAAGAAATAAATTAAAATAACGTACCATCTTGACTAATATTAAAAGGTGAAGGCACGACACTCCCACTAGACTGTGAGGCTCCGAACTTGTATAGGTTGGAGGCCGCCACCATGTAGACCAGGGTGCCGTTTTCTTCCAAGTCTGGGTCCTCAGCCACCACTGATATCACTGGCTCGTTGACTCGCGCTGTGTGTTTTATACCTGTTACAAATGATTTTTTGTTGAATAAATTATAAGTCAAATCAATTCAAATCATTTATTTCTCTGCAAATATGGGTTGTAAGTATTAGATGTTACAATAGAATATAGGTTCTCCATATTTTGCCGTCAATGGGCATGCAAATAATAATATGGTCATTGGTTTTTTATGAATAGGTACAGTTAGAAATGAAAGTTCTAATATTACAAAAACAAATTAAAATACACTCATAGATGTAATTAAGAAAAAATAAGTAATGCAGTCAAAGTTAAATTACATGCCAAGTTATAGTATTTTCAATATTTTTCCAGTGTCAATACACAATAATCAATTAACAATATCCAAACTAATATTATAAATGCGAAAGTAACTCTGTCTGTCTGTCTTTTCTTCACGCTTGAACTACTGAAACGTGAAATTTGGTACAGACATAGTTTGGAACTCGAGAAAAGACATAGTAGATAGTTTTTATACCAAAAATCTGCAAGAAGTTTTTCAGATTTTTGCTAGCTACTATTAAATAAATATATCGGCCAGTCAGCGCATTTTCATTAAAAAAATCGTCAATACAGTAATAGCATTTCATAATTAATATTTCATACAGTGCTTTGATATTGCTGTATATTATAAAGGTTTTATTTAAAAATAACACCGTGCCCGTGCTTCGAAATTTCTCCACTATTTAATGGCTGTTATTATACATGTAAACCTTCCTCTTCAATATATTTAAAAAAAACTGCTTCATAATCCGTTGCGTAGTTTTAAAGATTTAAGCCTACATATATCTTCATATATATATAGAGACAGAGAAAGCTACTTTGTTTTATACTATGTAGTGATAAACTGACCTGCATAATAGATCTTGTGTTGGAATTTGGGTTCATTGTCACTTTCATCTAGAACCCGCACCTTTACAACTGTGACGCTAGGGTCCAGTCCGTCCGTGTTGTTGTCCACTGAGTTCAAAATGGCCGCCGCGTGCTCTAGTATCGGGTTATTACTAGCGTATAACGTGAATGAGTATTCTGACTGTTTCTCTCTGTGAAAGATAAAAAAATAATGTAAATGGCTTAAGCTTAATGGCTTAAAGGCTTAATGGCTTGTAAGATCTTATAACGCAAGGAGTATGTGATCTTTAAGTGTGAAAAAGCGGCTCGACCGGAGTGATACCACGGCCTCACAGAAAACCGGCGTGAAACACCACAAGCGTTGTGTTTCGCCGTGTGAGTGAGGTTACCGGAGGCTCAATCCCTACCCTCCCCCGATCCTTCCCCAATCCCTAAATCTCCAAAACCCTAATTCCTAAAAGGTCGGCAACGCACTCGTAACTCCTCCGTTGCTGGTGTCCATGGGCGGCGCTGATTGCTTGCCATCAGGTAATCCGCCTGCTCGTTTGCCGACCTATTACATAAAAAAAAAATCTTGCACAAGATTAGGTCCTATACGGTATTTTAGTAGTTTTATTAGAAATTTACGGTTGCCAATTTTGGATTTTGCCCTATACTTTTCAATGATAAAAATAAATTATCGTGATGGTCCTTAGTCAGTAACTTACCTACCCACTCGGGGCGAGAGGTCAGTGTCATTCTTACTGTTGATTTTCACCTCTCATAAAAAATTCAACTTTTCAAAAATAATCTTAATTTGAACTTTTCAAAACAATAATACAAAAAAAGGTCAGAATTTCTTTTTATCTTCTCTCTTGAATCTTCCTCTCGCCCCACTTAAGGCAAGAGAAGTCGATTGATGATTTGTTCCTCTCATAAAAAAGGAGCAATCCCCTCCCCTCCTCTGCCACTCCTCGGTCGCAATGATCAATTCCTCTCCCCTCGATTACAACATTCCATATCCTCTTACCTGTCGAAGCTGATGTTAGCCCTGATGACCCCCTGGGTCCTGTCCACCGTGAATGCCCCTTCCTGGTTGCCCTCCAGCACGTGGTAGTACACCTTGCCATTCTCTCCAGAGTCTTTATCTGTTGCTTTTACTGTACCTGCAAGTATTAAGGAAAATATGTGTTATATAACTAGCTTCTTGCCCGCGACTTCGTGCGTAAAATTTTATAAATCATACACCTAAAACTTCCTCATGAATGATTCTATCTATTAAATAACCGCATCAAAATCGGTCCAGTAGTTTTACAGATTTAAGCCTTCATGCATAGGAACAGACAGCTAAGAGTGACTTTATTTTATACCATGTAGTAATAGAAAGTGATCGTTTTTTACTTTGTTTCTTTAGATTGTTGGCTTTGTAGAAGAAAAATAACACTTGCTGAATATATCGACGGCCGATCACCCTTCCTTTAAATGGAAAATAGTCGTCCTTATAGTCTTCCTTTAAACGAAAGTGTGTGTGTAAGTACACACACACTTTCGTTTCAGAAAATCCTACTACACACCATCACATTATTAGCCTATAAGCGCTTACTACTGAGCAAAACCGCTTTTCATACGGAGAAGGTCTGAGCATGAATCACCACGCCTGCTCAAGATTGTTTGGCAATTTCAAGCTTATAAAGTCGAAGTTCAGATTTTCTTACGATGTTTTTCTTCAAACCTTAACGACAATTTTATGCATTTAACTTGATATGTTTTTTTTTATTTCTAGAGAAAATACGATAAATTAAAACTTACCAATAATAACTCCTGGCAACAAGTTCTCCTTGATTGAAAACTGATGGACTGGAGAAGAGAATCTCGGGGCATTGTCATTGTCATCTACTAGTACCACAGTCAGGAGTCGAAGGCTCTCGAACTGAGCTGGTGTACCGTTGTCCACTGCTACTATTACCAGCTGGGAATTCAAATAACATAATTATTACACTTAGGGCTGATTTTTCAATGGCTAGATAAAAATTACCTGGGGAATCATTATGATGCTGTCGCGTCAGAATGTTTGCACTAGACAGTGACAGCAACAATTATATTCCTTAAATAACATTTATCTGACTATTGAAAAATCAGCCCTTAACACTATTTTCAAGGTACGAAAAGTGTAAGTAAATTACAACTTTAGAAAGTAATAATTTTAGGAAGCCAAGTTATCAAAATGTTTATATTGTGTTTACCATATTTAGTTCGAAAACTTGGACCATAGCATGACAATGAATCATAGTAGCATACTATTGAAAAGATAACAGTTTATAAAAATATAGTACATTCTAAAACATTATATTCTATATATAGAAAATTAGACTTAAACAAAAACTATAGAGAAATAATGAACTGACTTCAGAAGCTAACTCTTATGACAAACAAAACTACTGTTACATCTACAAAAAAAAAAACAATAAATGTTCTACAAATCTAGTTCAAAAATGTACGTATCACCAACTAACCTGATACTCAGCCTTATGCTCTCTATCCAAGAAGGTCTTAGTCCTCAACTCTCCGGTATCAGGATCCAAACTGAACTCCTGTGTCTCCCCTACATTCTGGTTGTCCACCTTCAGGTAATAAGAGACGCGGCCATTCTCCCCGCTATCCTCATCCGTCGCCTTTATTGTGGTGATTAAGTAGTCCGATTGGGCTGCATTCTGGGGGTAAAAAATGAGGTTTTTTGAGTGGTAATTTAAAATTTTATGAACACGTCCACTATTCCTGTTTCTGTACTGTACTGGGTAAAGTAAGTCTTTTTACATTTTGTTGCCAAGAAACTCGTAAAAGACATAACAATAACTTTTAACTCGGATACTTTGGCCCAGAAACCATTCACGGTCATGGCCGAAGGGGATTTTAAATTCGCTTGAAAAGGAATATTAGCTTCTCTTGATATTATAGTGATATTTTTTTTTATTGATTATAGGCTCGCGCTTGACCGCTATCTCACCTGATGGAAAGCGACGATGCGGTCGACGATGGAGCGCGCTTACCTAGAAGTAACCTATTCACTCTTGACTTAAAGATACCCAGATTGTAGCTATCAGGAAACACCGACTCCGGCAAGGAATTCCACTCCTTGGCTGTACGCATAATAAATGTGCTCCCAAAACGTTTTGTACGTATATGTGGGACATCCACCATGTACCGGTGGCGCAATGCCGTACGTCTGGTGGTCCGATGATGGAACGGGCTAGACGGAATTAAATTATGTAATTCCAACGCACATTCCCCGAAATGCAACCGGTAGAAAACCGACAGGCTAGCAACTCGGCGTCGATGCTCAAGACTTTGAAGTCTCGACTCGACAAGTGCATCATCGCCAGTGATCCTCTTGGCTCGCCTCTCAATAGACTCAAGCGCATCAAGTTGGTATCGGGCAGATCCGTCCCAAAGATGAGAGCAGTACTCCATAACCGATCGAACTTGCGCCTGATAAAGTTTAAGCAGCTGTTCCGGCGTGAAGTATTGTCTAACCCTTGCGAGGATTCCCAACTTTTTTGCAGCTAGCTGAGCTTTTGCTTCGATGTATGGCCCAAAATTGAGAGTAAATGTCAGCGTTATACCAAGAAGATCAAAATGGTCAGTTATCGGCACGGATACACCCCGGAAAGTTGGAGCAGGGCTAAATTGACTCCTTCTACTGGAAAATAATATATGAACGAGCAACTGATAGAACATGATATCTATTTATTAGCCTTGATTAATTCATCTGCCTAACCTCAAGCGAACTTGCGTTCGATGATTGAAAGGTAAGGACTACCCACGTATCTGACCAGACACTGATGGGTCTCTCTAATGTTGCCAACATTTTCATCTTTGTATTAAACGTATTTTAACGACAACGCGAAAGTTTAATAGTTCATTATGGTACAAGTGTGTGAAGTTGGTGTATCATAGGACGTTTTTCAACACACTTCTGAATAAAATAATATTTACTATATATAATATATGTATAAAAAAATAAGGAGTAGTGAAAAATGTTTCGTAATGGCGGGAATAAAATAATGAGTATTCCTAAGCACGCGCATCGGCCGTGGACTAAAAAATATGTTTCTTTTTTTTGGGCTTTTCACGGATAGCATTTAAGTGTAAGCGTAACTCAACTAATAAACCACTAGTGAATAATAGTAATGAAAAAGTCAAAGTTTAATTATAGATGTCATTACGTGCCTAACTGCCGTGGGATTAGACCCACTTTATGAGGAAGAGTGTAGATTTCACCTCGCGCAGGTCTTTTGTTTTATCTTTTAGTCTTTTTTGTTGTTGTTTTGTATAACATAAAATGTAATTGTAAGAAAGAAATAAATGTTATTTCTTTCTTTATTTCTTTCTTTCTAGATATATATTACTCAAAACCCAACGTACTTCAGGTATATCCAAATGCCTGACATCGGCAGAAGGCTGCAGGAAGACGGGCGCGTGCCTGTTGACGCTGAGTACGGAGATGTCGAGGCGCGCGCTGTCCGCGTGCGGGCCCGCGCCCCCCCCGTCCCGCGCCGACACCCACACCTGGTAGCTCGTGTTGCCCACCACCGGCTTCGCGGGGTATATTATACCGCTGTTCGGGTCCACTGTGAATACTCCTGGAAGATAATCGGGTTTGTTTATTAGGTGGACGAGGTTGGGTATTTGAATTTATTCAAATTAAAATTTAGAAAAAAAAGGGAAAGTCGTAAGCAGAGTTTGACATTAATTAAAATAGAAAGGAAACAACAAATTAATTTTTAAGTGACCGAAGGCCCAATCTTCCCCGTCTCTCCTCTATCCCTAAATCATTCAAACCCTAATCCCCAAAGGATCGGCAAAGTAATCTTAACTCCTTTAGTGTGCGATAGTCCATGGGAGGTGTCGATCTATCACATAAAAAAAAACAAAACCATTTAAAGGCTTCCGTTATTTCCTACCTAGGTACCAAACCCTGAAAAGAGAACCGAAATGAGCACTTATTATCTGATAAACTTAAAAAAACGTAACGTAGGTTATAAATAAAACTATAACTTTTGGTTCAAGTGACTTTACTTCTACAAACGATTGAATTTACTTTTATTTTATTATTTTCACAAAATCAAAATAAAAACAATCTACAAATCACTTACCCGGCTCGCTCTGTTCAGTGATGCTATACTGAATCTTCCCGTTAATCCCTTCGTCCTTGTCTTCAGCTAAGACCTGCAGTATGGCGGCAGGGGGATTCAGCTGCAAGTTCTCGGCGATGGTACTCTTGTACACTTTCTGACTGAAGATTGGAGCGTGGTCGTTTATATCGAGGACTTTTATGTGGACCTGGAAAATTGGGTGATGGTTAGATTGAAGATTTTGTTTTAATGCACGAGGGTGCGGTTTCCAAAATTGGTAAGTGAAAATATGACGTTTTTTCCGAGTTCTAAGTACTTTCTTACATTATTTAGACACCACAGACAAACGGCGAAGGAAAACAACGTGAGGAAAAGTGAACTTTACCTATATTTTTTTATATTCTAGTGTGAATTTGTTTTACTTTAGTAGGTGATCGACACTTTTATGACTTCAGTTTCTTTTTGTGAGGGGAAATTATCAAATAACTTCTATCACCCAGGGTGGGGAGAGCCCTCTCGCCGAGAGTGTCAGACTCTTACTGAATAATCACACCGGTTCCTGTTCCTGCTATAGGCCGAGGCCTTACCCCGCAGCCCCGACTGAGCATCAGCCCTATATGGCCTCGTCTGTGTTGGTCTATTGGCTCTTTGAGGCGCGCGCGGAACGCTACGCGCCGTACGCTCGGGTAGTTTTATGACGTTCTGCACTCTGATTGGCTAGTTTCAAGTTAACCAAACAATCAGAAAGTTGAACGCAATAACGTATTTTATTATTATTATTAGCCGTTATCGTCCCACTGCAGGGCAAAGGTCTCCCTACCCTTCTTCTACTTCTATATAACGTATAGATTGCACTAACGTAAAAATAGCATATATGAAAACTAAACTTACCGGTACACTAGTAGTCCGCCTAATATGCGCAGGCGCATTATCACTAGCAATAGCTCTGATATAAATATCTCCTGCGACTTCTCTGTCAATTACAGCGCCCTCTGCCACAGTTATGATGCCGGTTTTAGGATCAATGTTGAAGACATTTGCAGAATCACCTGATAGGCTGTAGGTAACTTCGCCATATTCGCCTGGAAATAAAAAAATATGGTCAAAGAACTCCACGTGGCAAGGCCATGCTTCGGTACGAATGGACCGGCTAGATACAGAAAACGGACGTGAAACAACGCTAGCCATGTGCTTTGTTATGTGATCCACCATCATAATCAAGTGTGGGAGAGCCAAGCTGTGGCAAGAATGGGTCGGCTTGGCCGAATTGATACCACGGCCTCACAGAAAACCGACGTGATACAACCACAACGTTGTGTTTCGCCGTGTGAGCGAGACCTCTCCCTCTCCTCATCCCTTCCCAGTCCTCAAATATCCGAAACCCCAAAAAGCAGGCAACGCATTCGTAACTTCTTTGGTGTTCCATGGGCGACGCCGATTGGATCCGTCTGATCGTTTGCCGATATGTACCATAAAAAATATCTTATCTTTAAGCCGAAATCCTCAATTTCCCGAATCTTACCAGTCCCGCGACGATCTTCTATGCGTTACGGCAATACCAATTTCTTACTATCAGGAACTCTTTTTACTCGATTACCGACCTAATTTTTTCAATGATAAGGTTTATTTTAACTTAAGTCCTTACCTTCATCTTTATCCACAGCGTTGACAATAAGCACACTGGTCCCCGGCGCGGCGTGCTCCTCCACGACCCCGTCATACGCGCTCGCCGCAAACACTGGCTCCTCGTCGTTAGCATTCAGTACCTTTTGTTTAATAATAATTATCCTTATTAATAGTAATGAAATGGTACATTGAACCTTATAATTAAGGTCATAAAATTCATTGTCCCGTTTACAGAGGATTATCTGCTTCATATTTAATTTAAAAGTTTCTAACAACATTTGAAGCTTATGTTAAATGCGAAATAAAAAATATAATCTTCAGGATATGGCACATAAATGTGTTATTTTTACAACATAAAACACTCTTTAAAATAAAAGAAAAAAATCCGCAACTTCATCCGGAAATTGTAATATAGCACACTTATTTCTATTTAAATATTTGTGTTAAATAGTTAAATAGAAATAAATGTGCTATACTTATTTCTATTTAATACTTATTTCTATTTAAATATTTGTGTTAAATAGTTAAATAGAAATAAGTGTGCTATATGGCGTTAAAATATGGAGCCAAAACAGAGAAAATTTACGTTTTGTAGGTTTCTTAAAAGGTATGCCTTTGATTAGTTGGAAGAGACCCTATTGTACTGAGAAACATTGGAGCACTGACTCTCAAAGAATTAATAAAATTAATCCTGTAAATCGTTGTTGATGTTTATATTACAGTCATATTTATGCTTTGGTGTTGCTTTCAATGATGATGTATTATGTGTATGTAGAGGAAAGAAAGATAATTACCTGCACCGTTACTCCCGCCGCAGTACTTAGTTGTGGCACTCCTCCGTCATAGGCTACTAGCGTGAAGTTAATACTGTGGACTTTCTCGTAGTCTATCCGTTGGGCCACTTTTACTACGCCTGTAAGAGAAAGTAGATGAAAACTGATACTATTCTATATAAATAGTGAGTGAAAAATAGAGCTCTATCCTATGATGTAGGTACAAACATAAAATTTCATCTAAGTAGGTAGACATCACAGAAAAACCACAGAACAACAATTTGAGGTTCACACAAAGAGCTGTCCTCTGCGGGAATCGAAGCCGCGACACGTAGTACTGGCGTCGTTTGTCCAGCCAAAAAATTCAAACAACAAAAATGTGTTAAAACATTAACACATAGGCTGCTTTTTATTAACATACCAACGCGAGTAAAACCGCGGGCGGAAGCTAGTTACTTATAAAAAAAACTCACCAGTAACATTATCAATGACAAAGTATGGATTGGGTGGTTGTATGACAATGGCCTGTATCGGAGTTTCCTTGTCCGTGGCGGTGTAAGTGTCGAGTACGGTGCCCACGGGCTGTTCCTCCAGGATGCTGTCGAGGTACGAGGGCTGGGAGAACACGGGCGCATGGCGGTTCACGTCCACTATTGTTATTATTAGCTCGCCTGGGAAGGAAAATTCAAATTAAAGATGGATGTAAGAAATTTGGAAGAATTATGTTTCGACTAGAATGGGCCGACTCGACCGGAGTTTTTCACGGCCTTACTGGGTATCGGCGTGAATCAACAGAGACGTTTTTCGCTGCAAGAGAGAAATTCCTAACCTCAATCCCCAAATTCTTTTACCCTAATTACCTACAAAAGGCCGGCAACGCACTGGTAACTCCTTCGATGTTGCGGGTATCCACGGGCGGCGCTGATTGCTTACCATCAGATTACCCCTTCTACTCTTGCCGACCCATTCCATAAAAAAAAACCATTTCTCTAAATCTCAGTGTTACACAGTCTCTTATCCACTATCGTTTCTATGTAATGAAGGTAGCCACGAATCCAAGTTGATTATACATTATTAGCTTATAGACTGTACTGAAACATTATAATTCTATCAATGACGTCACGGAACTTCATAACATCAAAAATGATAATGCAATTCCAACCTTATACCCTTCTTAACAGAATGCAAATGAACGTACCATCAGCTCGTTGCAGCGTGGGTGCGGACGCGTCAGTAACGGACACAGGTAGGGTGAGTACGGCCGCGCGACTTCGGTCCAGTTGTTGGGACACTACCACTGAACCATTCGCCTGTACCGTGAACCACGTGCCGAAGATACCTTCGTCTGATACCTGGGAGAACATGGAATTAATTTTTATTAAAAGTATTGATGAGTTTTATTAGTAATCTAGTTCATCAGCCTTTAAGTGCCCACTGCTGAGAAAAGGCCTCTTCTCATACAGAGAATGTTAAGAGCATTAATCACCACGCTTGCTCAATGCGGGTTGGCGATTTCAAACTTATAATTAGAAATTATAAGTCCAGGTTTCTTCACGATGTTTACCTTCACCGTATGGCAGTGGTGTCTAAATAAGCATAAAAAGTACATATAACTCTGAAAAAGTCACATTGGTACTTGCCAGGCTTCGAAACCACACCCTTATGCATGAGAAGCGGGTTTCTTAACCGCTAATAAGTTATCTAGTTACATATGCCATATTAACGTGGGTTATAATTCAGATATAAAAAAAAAATGTTTTAAGTATGTTCTGACTTTAAAAAAAATATTAAGTCATTTAGGTACTCATATTAGTATTTATTTAGTTATTCCGCGATTTAAGTGAGAAAAGCTTTTCTAGGTTTAATTCACAACGGGTTTTATTCATTCTTGTAAAGACAAAAACTATATTTTATTAAATTAGCATAATTATATCACCAAAAAATGTTGTTTCAAGTGAAAACAAAATACAACATTAGTCTATAATTATAACAAATAAGACAGAGCTAATTGCGATTATTTTAACGCGATCGGAATCGGGTTTCAGATAGGTTAGTTAATTTGGAGCGGAATCAGAACATTCATCCCTGACATCATAAGTTAAATACAAGCAAAAAAAACTAAAAAGCAAGCAAACTCTGTCTGTCTGTCTTTTCTTCACGCCTAAACTGTAAAACCGATTTCTGTGAAAATTGGTACAGACATAGTTTGGAACTCGAGAAACGACATAGGATAGTTTTTATACCAAAAATCTGCAGGATGTCACTATGCCACGCGAACGGAGTCGCAGGCAAAAGCTAGTTCTCTATATTATCAAAATTCTATACTAACCTCCTTTCCATTCTTATCCACAGCCCTGATGACTTTATCCCCCATTTCATACACTAAGGATCCATTGTCCATGATATCGGGGTCCACAGCAATGAGGTTATGTACAATGACTCCTAGGTCTGCATCAGCTGACACTTCGGCGCGTTGTATGGGCGGCGTGAAGTATGGTTTCTTGTCGTTCACGTTAATTACGTGGACTGTCAGCTCTGTCGTGCCGGTTAGACTTGGTATTCCTGAGGAAAGATTTTCTGAAGTTATTAAGGTATTTTTAAGGTTGGTTAGGCGATTTTGTTAAATCTTATAGTATATTTTGTTTTTTATGTATATCTTCCGATGAATAATTCTTTTTTACATATATCGTATGTTTTTTAAGTCACAAATAAATTCTATTTGAAGCCGGCATTTCCGATCTGACTAGAAGAAATCCCAAAACAAACTCAAAGAAAATTTAAATAATGTGTAAGAACCGTGTAAGTTCAGCAGTGGTTCAGATTCAGTCGACCCATTCGGTCAGCAGACACGGAAGTGTCCCATTAGAACCAGTCCTACTATAGGAAGCTGCTGAATAGTCCGACGAACAACGACCAAAAGAACATTTGGTTAGGTTGTACAAATACTACAACTGTTAAAACATAATTAACTAGTAGTCGAAAAGCGCGACAAAGTCTTTACACGGTCCTGACACTTATAATAACAGTAAATAGTAAATTTGTCACTTCTTAGTTTCGACTGAACGAAACTACATACCCAAATCCGTAGCAACAATCTGTATCCGATACGTGTTTCGTTTATCATAATCCAACTTTGACGATACAGTAACAACTCCGGTGTCGTTGTGTATGGCAAAGGAGTCAAGCGCCCCCTTCTGTATCCAGTACTTCAGCTCGGAGTTCATGCCGCTGTCCAGGTCTGTGGCACGAACTGCTGCGACTTCCGTACCTTTAGAAATGAGAGACGATTTTAAACATATAAAATATGATAGAATTTTGGATAGATTACATTCAGATAAAGTTGAACATGTTTTGTTAGTTTTAAAATGTCCATATGGCGATAGAAATGTTAGCTAGAGCAGATAAGGTAGGGCAGAAAAGAACCTAATTGCGTTTATGATTAGGACCTTTAATTGTTGCGTAATATGTTATAGAAAAATGCGGTGAATTACATAAAAATCCAATATCTGTCTTGATTATCTTTTTGTTAATATGTTTAAGCTTTGTATGACCACAAGAATCTAGTACAGAAACATTTTTATACCTTTAAATTGATCATTTCTTTAATGGTTATATCAGGTCGGAGAGATACCGCGGCCTCTCAGCAAAACGGCGTAAAGCAAAACTTATGTTGTGCTTTGCCGTGTGAGTGAGGTAACCGGATGCCCAATCCTTCCCCCACCTCCCATATTCAATACTCAAATCCCATATCCTTAAATCCGTAATAGCCCACAAGAGGTCGGCAACGCACTTGTCATTACGAGTGTCAATGGGCGGCATCGACTGCTTCATCATCATAATATTCATATCAGCCACAGGACGTCCATACTGCTGAACATAGACCTACCATTGACTTTGTGAGGTACGCATCGCTACACCATCCTCAAGTCACGCATCGCATAGAAATGAAGATCGCACGCGCTGCGAACGCGTTATATTTACGTAAGCATCGTTACATCGCTGCTACAACTTCCAGATAGGCCGGTTGGAAGCGACCTGCATCCAGCGGCTTCCTGCGACCTTAATCAGGTCGTCTGTCCATCGATTGCATACCATCATGTAATGCGTAAGCTCGTTTGCCGATTTATCCTATAAAAAAACAAACTCATATCACACGTACCTATAGGAGCATCTTCGGAGATATCGGCATCATATTTGTCAGTGTCAAAGACAGGAGCGTGGTTGTTCACGTCGCGAACTGTTACCTCTACCTTACATGTCGCGTTGTGCACGCCATCTGTGGCCTGAAGAAAAAATAGAAAGATGGTGAGTAAGTAATCTATACTAGTATTATAAAGCTGTAGAGATTGTTTCTTGTTTGTTTGAATGAGCTAATCTCCAAAAATACTGATTCGAATTGAACAATTAATTTTGTGTTAGTCCATTTATCGAGGAAGGCTAAAATTTCTAGTAAGTATTATTTTTAAGGAACAGAGAGAGTAATTTCCTAAGAGCTTAAAGGAGGATTGATGAGATCCGACCAGGCGAGGTGATCATTCCTAGCCGGCTACTGCCCAACAGTTGTACGCTGGAATTTTCTCTCAGTTATTAATAGCGCGCAAAATTTCAGTTGCGCTATGTAGGATTCGTGACGTCATTATTTCGTTCTTTAAGTATTAATCTTGAAAAGAAGGCTGTAAATATCTAAAAAGTTGATTTACGAAACCCATATATAAAAATTAGACCATAACCAAATATTTTCAAATGTTTTATGTCACAATATTGTTAAGTATCTATCTTAGACACTAAGGGAAGGGCGAGGCAGCCTCACCACAAGTATTGTATAACTTAACGGGGATGCCTCAATTTTGTGTACACAAATATGTTCAAAGAAAGAAATAACAAAAAAAAAAAAAATCCCTACTTTAGTATTTTAGACTTTATAAGGTTTAGACTAAGACTTTTATTAGTCTGCACGTATTCGATGCAGAGATTAGGCAACATGGCGCGTGTTGATCCGTTTTTCACACGTAACAAAAACAATTTGTTCATAATTTATTTATTATTTAAAAAAATCGTTACCCTACATTAGGATTTTCTCCTGTGTCGTGGGTGCGTGTACAAAAACACAGATGACAGACAACAATTTGTGGATCACACAAAGAGTTGTTCCGTGCGGGAATCGAACCCGCGACACGTTGCACGGCAGCCAGTTTCCCAGCCACCGCGCCAACCGTGCAGTCAAATACTTATGAATTATTATTTTTTATTTCAAAACTAGATGTCATGTGATTGAACATGTTTGTAAATGCATCGACAACAAGAGAGGAAGCCATTTAGCATGCTATCACGTACCACTCTAAAATTTCCATTCTAAACTAATAATAAAATATTTCAATCGAACTCACCAGCACAGTCAAGAATATCTTATTACTGTCTTCAGGCGGCGAGACCCCGTTGGAGTCAGGCCGCACGGATATCTTGCCGTTGATGGGGTCTATCCAGAACGGGTGGGTCGGGGGGTCGAGGATCGAGTAGCGGATGTCGGATGATATGTCCACGTCTCGGGCTTGAACCTGTAGAAATGTGATACAATTTAGTTGGCTTTAGTCTTTAACGGTAAATATAGTGATTTCTGTCATAAAAAAATGGGATCCAAGAACAACTCTTGTTTTCAAATGTGGGAGAGGCAAGCTTCGACACGTATGGTTCGCCTCGACCGGAGTGATACCACTGCCTCACAAAAAATTGGCGTGAAACAACCACAGCGTTGTGTTTCGTCGTGTGAGTGAGGTTACCGGAGGCCCAATACCTCAACTCTCCCCATCCCTTCCTAATACCTAAATACCCGAAACCCTTACCCCAAGAGGCCGGCAACGCATTCTAAACTCCTTTGGTGTTCCAAGGGCGGCGCTGATTGCTTACCATTAGGTAATCCGTCGGCTAGTTTCGCAGGTCGGCACCTATCACATAAAAAGTCAATGTACACAAACCTGTAATTCTGGCTCAAACTTCACAGCATCTTCATCAATAGATGCTTTGTACACGGGAGTGTGGAACACTGGCGGGTTGTCGTTGGAGTCCGTCAGCGAAATCTGCAGGGACACCACTGTGTTCTGACCCGAGCCGTCGTCGTCCGTGGCCTGCGGAAGACAAAAGTTTAGCGATAATAGAATCTACTTCCGTCAAAATACGTTGCATTTTGGCATAAATAAAATAAATTATTATGTTTTCGACTTACTCACGTAATAATTTGACGAGATACTCGACTAGTTTCAAGCCATGCTAGAGGCCCATATTCATGAGCAGCATTCCGCGACACGCGACGCGGCGACTGTGGCGCTGCTACTCTATATGGGCCTTTAGCATGGCTTGAAACTAGTTGAGTATCTCGTCAAATTATTACGTGAGTAAGCCAAAAACATAAAAATTAATTTAGAATGTCTCCCGAAAGTTGTTATAAAAAATAAAATTGTCGTGGTGTTTTGGAAGTTAAGGCGCTTCTCACGCATAAGGGAAGGGCGTCGAAACCTGGCAAGTACCAAAGTGACTTTTTCCGAGTTTTATGTACTTTGTATGATTATTTAGACACCATTGACATACGGTAATTAAAAAAACATCGTGGGGAAGAAACCTTCTTCTCAATGTGAGAAGAGGCTTTGCTGAGCAGCAGGCTAATAGGCTGATGATGTGATATGAACGACATAAATATTAGATAGGTTACCCAATGATTGAGATTAAAAGATAATGAAAATAACATAGGTCGTGGTGGCCCCGAGGTTAAGGCGCCCGTTTCTCATACATGAGGATCGAAACCTGGCATGTACCAATGTGGACTATTTAGACACCACTGACATACGGTGAAGGAAAACATCTTGAGGAAACCTGGACTTATTAGTTGTAAGTAAGTTTGAAATCGCCAACACGCATTGAGCAAGCGTGGTGATTAATGATCAAACGTTCTACATGTGAGAAGAGGCCTTTGCTCAGCAGTGGGCACTTATAGGCCGATGATGATGAAAAGATAATGAGACTATCTTTAAAGTGTTAGCCTTCGAACCACAAAAAAATATTACCAAAAGCAGTTCAGTTCGTTTTGCTGATCTAGCAATCCAACAACGACACGCAAAGTGCAGTGCGGCTTCAGTACATATTCAGACAGCAAACCGGATGCGTTCGTACTCGTATTAGTATAGTATTAGTATCATTTAGCGTAACTTTACCGTTTTTAGCAATAAATCCTTAAAGTTATTTAAGTATTTAATTTATCAGCATACTAAGCACTATATAATTTAGGTGTCTTCAAGGCTAGAGCGAATAGGCTCTTAATTAACTTGTGCGCCTTACCATCAATGATTGCATCACTGCTTACCATCAGGTGGGATCGCAGGCAAGCACTAGTTTATATAAAGTAAAAAAAAAATATCAATACGGTCGCGACCCCTGCATCATAAATGATTAAAATGCCAGAATGTCGCCTTCTTTTTTAGGCAATCGGTTAAAAGATTACCTTATACTGTAAGAAATAATCCTTTCTAGTTTCGTAGTCGAGGCAGGGCGCGACCCCGGGCGTGTCGCAGGGCGCGACGGTGATCACTCCGCTGCGATTGTCCACTTGGAACAGTTCGGCGCCGTTACCGGAAAGTTGGTACACTATACCTTCTGTGCCGAATCTGAAATTAATTAAACAAGTTTTGATTTTAATTCTTCTTCAGTTGTTGTATATCAGAAATTTAGTTAACACTTAAGTGTGGGAGAGTCATGCTTCGGCATGAATGGGTCGGCTCGACTGAGTGATACCACGGCCTTACAGAAAACTAGCGTGAAACAACCACAGCGTTGTATTTGCAGTGTGAGTGCTCCCCCAATCCCTTCTCATACCCAAAATCTCCAAATCCCTAATCCCTATCCACCAATCGTTGCGGGTGTCCATGTGCGGCGCTGATTGCTTACCATCAGGTAATCCGTTAGCTTGTTTGCCGACCTACCACATAAAAAAGCCTACAGGGTCTTGTTTTATTGGCTCACCTGCCAGTATCCCGGTCAGTGGCCCGTATGGCAGCGACCCATGTCCCGGGCGGGGCGGCCTCAGCGAGGGCGGCGGAGTATGGCTCCTCCGCGAACTGCGGCGCGTTGTCGTTCACGTCCGTCAGCGACACCGTCACGCTCGCCTTCGACGACAGCCGGGGGGATGTGTGTAGTTCTTCTGCTATCACCTGCAACGTGAAAAATTGGGTTTTAGGTCGTGTTTATAAGGTTGTATTTTGTTTGAATGAACTGAGATATAGAAAAATATATGTTGATGCAATTAAAATCGGTTTTAAGCTATAAGACTATTATCTAAAGATGTGAGTCGTATTTATTTACGTATTTATAAGTTTTTGTTAACATACATAGGCAAACAGTAAATAAAATATTAAAATCAAAATAGCTGGAAAATGCGATAAAAGTGTTACTAATAATAATCAAGAAGTTTTTGGCAAAAACTCACTCTCACGGTAAGATTAAATAGATGGTTGATCTACTATTGCTTCGTTATGCAAGGGTTTAACTCTACTTAGTTCGTTCAAAGAGATAAAATCGTTTATGTTAGACGATTTCATAAAGGAAAAGACAGAAAATGTGAAACCAAAATTATCATTATACAGCAATGTTTACCTCCAAAATAAACTTCCTCTGATTAGGATCTTCGTAATCTAGACTAGAGTTCAGCCTCAATGTGACTGAGGCACTGCCAGTAGCTGTCGCAGGCTCCACTATGAAGGCTCTCATCTCATCTGATAGACGTAGAGTAAATACGGAGTTCAAACCCTGGAATACAGATATATTTAATAAAAAAAGAACTTAAGTATACAGTCTGATGTGTAACAATAGAAAATAGCGAAAAGCCTCCTTTTACAAGAAGCGCAATAAGCTTAGCTTATAACAATATAAGAATACTGCTAGAAAAAAGATATCAGACTACTTGCGCAAAATTGCGCTTACTTTGCGCAATCTAATTTATATTGCGCAAACAAAAATAGAAGGTTTCCTTGCAATATTGATATGAAAACAATATGGACAAATAGTTTTTTAGTTTTTTTTTATTTTTCTGAACTTTATAATGATCAGTTTTATAAGTGCATGTTTGCTTGCGCTTCAACATATGGGTAACGCCTTAATGAGGTATTAAACCAGTTCCTCGTCAGCACCGGCTTACGTAGTAGCTATGGACCTCCGGCAATAAAGGATAAGTAAGTACTAAAGCTAATCTCTATAAACTGTTTTACAATTTGTAAGAAGTCATCAGTTTTCACATTAATGAATATTTTTTCATTCTTAGCTGGAACTATCATGGCTTTAGTCACATTATTATAAAAAACATTATATTTTATACCACTTACCACATCAGTATCAGTGACGACCATATCCAGGTTCGGCAGCGGAGTCCCCACAGGCAAGCTCTCAGGTATCTCCACGCTGTACTCGCGGCGGTTGAAGCGAGGTGGTTCATCATTCACGTCTTTTATGGTGATGGTCACCGTCGCCAGGGTGGAGGTCAGATCCGATATTACTGGTACACCGTTTACTACTTCTGTTGCCTGTTAATGAGAAAAATGTTTTTAAATTACTTATTTTTTTCTCTTTTCCCTTTCCACCCGAGGACACTCACCACATAAGAAGGAGTTGCAAGTGCATTGCCAGTCTTTGGGTTGGGTTTAGAGATCTGAGCATTGGGGTAGTTGGCTGGGATGGTGGGTCTAGGGAAGTTAGATCGACCTCATTCTAATGTGCAACTTAACGCTAGTGTATGAGGCCGTGGTTACACTCCGGTCAGTAAATAATTTAATATCTGCTTTATAAACTTGTATTTGTGTGCCCATTTGTCGAATGAATGTGTTTTCCTTCTTTCTTTCTTTGCTACACCATTATCAAAGTTATTAACAAAGTAATGTGTTATATCCAATGCAATGGAGATTACGATTATATTTCACTTCGAAAGTTTCTATATTCTTAATAATAGGTCGATAGTGGATATATAAGTTATTTAAAATAATCAAAATAGATAAATAAATAAAACTTACTCTAACTGTAAGATTGAGAGGAGATGATGGATCTGCTAACGCTTCTCTGTCCAGAGGTTTAGCTGTTCTCAATTCTCCTGTATTTCTGTCTAGCAAGAAGAAATCCAATGGATCTGAAAGAAAAAGGGTAAGTATTTATGTTATAAAAAAACCCTCCATGTCAGTAAGTATATATATTAATAGAAATGGACAGATGGCTTATTCGATGGTTAGCCATCAACGCCACCAATAGATACTTCGTTTTGGGGGTTTATAGGAATTTGAGGTTTGGGATTTGGGAATAGGAGATACGTACATGGGAAAGTATTGGGAAAGACAACACAAAAATATTTCACATCGATTTTCTATGAGGTCATGGTATCACTCAGCTCAAACAGACGACACTGCCATATTTAAAAATATCACTGATTCAGAATTAATAAAGAACATGCAACTCACTAGTAACCAATTCCAGAACAACACTCCTGGGCTGAGCTCTGTCAGCGTCTCTTGCCTTCACCGTCAGTGCCAGAGTACCGACTGGAGCATCTTCAGCCAGGGCTCCACTAAGTGCGCCGCTGAACACCGGGGGAGAGTTCTGGACATCCACCACTTTGATCTCCACGTGAGCTGTCGAGTTTAGGCTGCCATCCTGAAGATTTAGAAGATTGTTATGATAGGGTTAGGAATTTTATTTAGACTAAACTCAATAAATTCATCTTGAGCGAACATGATGACTTATCTATACTAATATTATAAAGAGGTAAAATTTGTAAGTTTGTATGTAGGGGGTAAACTTTGGAACCACTTGTCGGATTCCCAAAATTCTTTGACTTATTGATAGCTACAAATGTTCCCGAGTGCTACAGGCTATAAAACATCACGCTACAATCAAATGGAGCCCAGCAGCCAGTGAAATCGCGCGGGAGTAGCTAGTTTTTATATATAACGAGAAAACACTAGGGCTTTTTCCTTTGTCGTGAGTGCATTTCCAAACATACAATTTCATGCACATAACACCTAGACCCAGAACAACAATTTGTGGATCACACAAAGAGTTGGCACCGCGCCAACCGTGCAGTCATAAGCAGCAGTAGTAGTTATCGTTATCGTGGTAGCAGTTATCGTTAGTCCCTTATCCGTGGCGTAGGAAGGTTTTGCTCAATTCCAGTGCTCATGTGGGTACTTATAGGCTGATGATGATGATTTAGATGATGATGATGACAAGATATGTACAGTCAGGGTTCAAAAATGCAATTACACTCTACCAATTTTAAAATGACTAAATTTTCCTTGTAGTAAAAGTTCAATGGTTCACAGCCAGTTTATTCAATAATTTAGATTCTATGCTATAAATTAAAGCAGTCCTCAACCATTTACTCTATTCTACAGAGATATTTTGGTCATTTTAAAATTGGTAGAGAGCAATTGCATTTTTGATCCCTGACTGTACTTTATTGATTGTTAAAGGTTCTAATGGCTTCTCAAAACATCGGGTGGACCTTATTGTGAACAGTTCAATTCAATTTTAGTAGCTGTGTTAATATTTATATTATACTCACGGTAGCATACAGCTGGTACTGGTAGAACTGCCTCTCGTTGTAGTTTAGGGGTTTCCTCAGTACCAGCGCGCCGGTGTACTGGTGAGCTGAGGAGTTTAGGGCTACTACTTCGAAGGTTTCACAGGCTTCGGGCCACTGGAAGGTGTTCAGTAAGACTTTTATATGCGATTCAGACAAATTGATCATTATTATTTTGTATAGTATAATATCACTTTTACTGTCTTTTAAGTCACCCAAAAGACATAACTATACAATAATATTCGATAGAAGAAACATTCTCTTCTTTGTATCCGGTATTTTGTGCGTTGTGTAATGCTGCTCATAAACATGAGCCCCGCGCATAATTTGAAACTAGTCGAGGTATCTCGTCAAACAGTTATATTAGTAAGCACTTATTTTGTTTAATAGAAAGATGTAAAAAAAATTAAAATATTTAATATGTCTATATAATAAACTCCAATTTAAATAGCAAACATACATATTAAGCAATATTTGAAACTCTTTGTGAATGTCATAAAATAATAATAATTTATCAAGAAAATTATCAAATTCTCTGGTCAATATTCACAAATCTCACCTGTTCGTTAGGTACACAGCCTACTTCCAAATTGTCTCCTACGGAATCCCTGTCTTCAACGATAATATTATCCAGGAGAGTCTTCCCAACCTCTTCATCTTCGGGTACGTTCACTTCGTACGGACTCTGAAATTTGATTATAATTGAATTATTATTAGCTATTGCTTCTACTAATATCAGCTGATATTATAGTGATACTAGCGGCCCACCCCCGCTTCGCACGGGTCCAACTATCTCGCTATCAAAGAGTCACTTTTTCCTACTCTTCCCCTTTACTTTTCTAATATTTTCTTTGATAAAACCTTCTCCTGGTAATAATAAATACAAAACAAAAGGTGTTAGCAAAATTGGTCCAGCCGTTTTTGAGTTATGCGCTTACCAACACATTTCGCGTTCCATTTCTATATTATAGATTTATAGTCTATAGCCTACCTCGATAAATAGACTATTCATAAATTATAATAAACAAGTAGATGTACGTGATCATGTCACTTTAATAAGGATGTAAAAAAGATTGAATGTGGAAGAGCCATGCTTCGGCACAAATGGGTATTCATATAGGCTCGACCGGACTGATACCACGACTTCACAGATAACCGGAGTGAAGCAACACTTACTCAGTGAGGTTACCGGAGGCCTAATCCTCGCCTATCCCCCCCCCCCTCATTCTCTATCCTCAAATTCCCTATCCGTAATTCCCTAACTCCCACAAGAGGCCGGCAACGCATTTGTAGCAACTTTCATGGTACAACTTTCCAAAGACGGCGCGAATTGCTTACCATGAGGTAATCCGTCAGCTGGTTTGCCGACATACGACAATAAAAAAAAAATCAGAAGTCTTATTTTGAATAAGAACTTAATGTTTTAGGTATTATGATTTAGATTGACTTATCTCTTACATTTTTAAACATAGGCGGGTTGTCATTCTCGTCGAGCACGATGACAGTGACGGGCTGTGACTGCACCAAGTTCTGCACCTTGGCAGGGTCCTCATCTTCTATGGAGACCAAGAACTTTATCGTATCTTCCACCTGGAACATTAAGAAGGTTGACTATACTGATTGCTTACACAATTTAAAGTTTATAAGAAAGTTTAAACAATTCTGTTACTTATAGGCATCGTAATAGACGTGGTAATAGACTCTTTATGACGGTCCTGGCAACAACTACTCAGACCAAATAGGGTGTAAAAACGGATGTTTTTAAACGTTCCAAATTTAAAAACAAACAGTTCTTCCATAGTTTATGTGAGTCAGCTTTAAAATCAGCCGGGATTGCGGATGCAAACGCAATAAGCTACCGTAGCTTCGGCCCGGCACAGAAGCTGGAACTTATTGGTTTTTAGTCAGTAAGAGTTTGACACTCTCCGTCGCCCCACCCAGAGCGGGAGAAGTCATTTGATGCTTTTGCCCCCATCGATAAAAAAAGATTTTAAAATGGTAAAAGTTTTATATGAAAATTGTTAAACTAATTTTAAATTTGTCGCCTTTACTTAGTCGATCTTTAACTAATCTATGACAATCAATGGTCAATGTAGTCTATGATGACAGCTCTATAGAATAAACTCACTCTATGATCTGTGGTACAACGAGTGTGATTGCCAACAAATCCTTTGAAATAATATAAAAGTCAACAAAAATAAATTAAAGGAAAGTTCGCAGAGTTGCAATCAATAGCTGGGGCGAGCTGCTAGTTTTACTAACATTGAACCCGTTATTATGGACAGTACATATATGTATATTATTTATCTGCCATAACAGAATTATATATGCATATTTATAAAATAAAACCTTCAGAAACTTGAGTACAGACATCACATATACCACATACCAAAACACCTTTGTATTATAAAAAAAACTGTTTAAATTCATCATAATATTATACACACTGGTGCATATTTTATAATATTTACACTATTGTTGTAATATTATACAACAATTATATATATTTTTTGTGTACCTATATGCATAATACATGCTTTGTTTTACCAGTCATTGTTTCAAAGAGAACATAATATATACCGTTTTGGCCTTGAATTTTTTGGTGAGAATTACAAATAAAATACCTATGTAATTTTGTTTTTTGGGTTTTTATGGACTTCTTTATCTATTCTATTATTAAAAAGAGATAAAATTAGTAAGTTTGTAAATTAGTATATATAGGGGTAATCTTTGGAACCGCTGGTCGCATTGCCAAAATTCTTCAATGTTTCTGAGTGCTATATATAGGCTATTAAACACCACGCTACGATCAAATGCACGCTATGAGCAGCGGGTGAAACCGCGCGATAGTAGCTAGTTATATATATATTGAAGTTGGCTATGAACTGTGAAAAAATATGATATCGTTACTGAGGTAAAATGCATTGCGATAGGTCAAGGTTTTATGTGTTCTGTTCTGTCACTTAAGCAGGCTTGACTCGACTAGAGGGTCCAGCCCCAAAGTAACCAAGAAATAATGGTGAAAGTTGGGACAGCGTAGGTTTTCAATAGTACAGTACAGAAGATAGAAGAATAAGAAGAAGAAACTTACTTCTCTGTCAAGCGGTCGTTCTAACGTGACGTCACCGGTGTCAGGGTTCACCGAAAACTTGTCTGTGCCCACCAAACTGTATTTTATCTGCAAATAAATTTAACATCACATCATCAGCCTATATGAAGTGTCAACTGAACAAAGGCCTCCTCTTGCACAGAGAGGTGTGAACATTAACCACTTGCTCAAGGCGGATTGGCGATTTCAAACTTATAGTTAGAAAGTCCAGGTCTACTCAAGAAGTTTTCCTTCACATGTCAGTGGTGTCTAATCAATCATAGAAACTTACATACAGTACGGCCGCCGTATCTTGGCGAGTCTGAAGTTAGCCGTCTGCGCAATGGATCTTTTAGGAACAAAATTGTGTACTGAGCAGCTAATCAGCTAACTTTAGACTCGCCAAGATACGTTGGCGGTATTGCATAACTTAGTAAAAGTCAAATTGTCAAACGCCTTACCGTGAAACAAAAACACTAGAAGATGCTTACCGGTAATCCTTCAGGGTCAGTTCCTTGCAGTTTGTAGACTATAGTTCCTACTGGCGTGCTCTCTGATAACGCGAGGTTGTTCATATCCTGTGTGAACACTGGCAGCATATTTGTTGAGCCTGAAACAGAAAAATAATAATTTAATATTTCTTTTTATTGTTGACTACAAAAATATCATTACTTCTCCCGCGCGCGATAATTCTTTTAAATAGATTCCTGGATGCTAAGCCAGAGCCTTAGGTTTTATCGAACGAAAGAATGCTTATTGCTTGCTTGCTTAATGCTTGTTAATGCTTAAGTTTAATATACGAGTACCTAAGAATTGAGTAGTATAATTGGTTTTGTACCGAATTAATCAAATACTGTACCATGATACGTATATGACCTATTCCTCTTTCGTACTTCTATGTATGCAAAAAGCAAGAAGACGGATTGAGTAGATAGCCGGGGTTGCGGGACTAGCACAATAAGGTACGGCCTGGGCCTAAAACAGGAGAAGGAACGGGGGGTTTTAGTCAGTAAGAACTATGAAACTGAAACTCCCTCGTATGGTCTCACCATGGGCGAGAAAAGTCATTTGATGATGAAAAAAAAGGTTAAGAGGGCAAATAATTATCTTAATAATATCTGACCCTTGTGCTAGGCCAACTGCAAAAAAGGGTTATATTTCGAACAGTAAATAACTATAGAAATTTAATCTTAGGACCACTATATTCACAGTGTGTAAGTTTTTTATGGTTGTTGAACAACAAGCAGATAGCAAGCAACAAGGAAAGCCGTTATTCCTGCGCCTGACCTCTCTCGGGGTCGTATCAGATTACCGTCCGGGAACGGATACTGCACCTGTTACTACCACTGTGATATCACTTGCACCGTTACCTCCTTACATTGTGTATGATCAACACGTACTATAAACATTTATTATTGTTAAAATTTGTCAGTCAAATATTGTGGGTCGAAAATTGAACTGGTTGAAAAATGGTTATCTCTATTGTCATTTTTCATCTCTTTCGTTTGTTCGCTGAGTTAAATTTACTTCAGACAAAGTCCATACACACTGCACAGTCGACGCAGTGGCTGGGCAACTAGCTGCTATGTGTGAAACGTGTCGCGAGTTCGATTCCCGCACGGAACAACACTTAGTGTGATCCACAAATTGTTATTTCGGGTTTGAGTGGCTTGAGTATGTGAATTTGTATGTTTGTAAACGCACCCACGACACAAGAGAAAACCTTAGTGTAGGGCGTTATTTTTTAAACATGGCGAAACTTTAGGGTTCCTAGTTTACTACGGAATCCTAAAAATATGTAACAATTGGCTTATAACTAGTTTTTGTGGGTCCATATTTAAAGAAAATCATAACAACTACACTCGAGCCGGGAGCATCAACCACCTCTACGCTATTCGAAAATCCATTTAAGAGGCATAAGGTTACGTTATAAGAATAGTATCAAGTTGGCCATAAAATAACCAATAAACTACTTTTGCTCCAAAAACCTATATTACACAATTTCCACACATTCTACATTTATGGATAGATGTATCTCAAAAAGAAACAATGCGATACTTGTTAATAGTGCTAATCAATGTTACGGTTCAAATAACAGTATTGGCCCGCCAAATTGGAGAGGAGTTGAGTCGTTAAGTGATTCTACGAGTTCTTGCAAAAAACCTCTGCTCTGCTTGTGCCATCACCCTTTGGTGGAGCCCAAGCTTTGAAATTCCATTTTACAGCTTTCTACAGCCAGCAGTCAGGGCTGTACTTACGCTGTCTGTCAGTCAGTATATTCAGTAGTCATACTAATTACCTACTGTTCACTGATCTTGCAATAATTGTCACTAGTAATAATATTATTTAAAAACGAAAGATGCAATATTTCCTATCTAACAGTATTGTAGAGTATGATAAACAAAAGATTTTATACAGTTTTGCAATTATCTCTCCTCCTTAGTTAAAACAAATTAGTGTAAAATGCAATATCTTGTCCAATATTTTTTCAATGACGCTTAACCACTGAATTATACCTGGAAATACTCTCTACATCTGGTTAACCTGATTGATCAAATACTATTTCTTACACCGAAGACAAATATAAATATTCCTTTTTTGGATTTTTGTTTTCGACCCGAGGCGTACATATAGTTGCAATCACAGGGCGGACCAGACAGGCCAAAACACCACTTATATTCAGATCAGGTCACTTCGTTTTAAATCAAAATATATTACTCAAGTCATAACTAAAACTGGACATAAATATTATATTTATGAACCAATAACTCTTTCAGTGATAAAACTAGAGAACTTGAGAAACAAACTATGGAAAAGTAATCTTTATATGAACGCGATGTGATGCATTTCAGAGTGCTTATGATTATAGAATCGGGGTTTTGTGTAATAAATAATAATTAACAACATACCTGACGTAAAACAAAGAGCTGTCCAGATGAGCACCCATTTCCATCTCGTCTCCATCTTTGGTTATCTGCAGCAAAAGAAATACAATGGTTATTATCAACAAAAATGGTACAGAAAAACTGGCATTGAATTTTAAAATGGTGGAACTGGACGATTATAGAACAGTACCTATAGGACAGTTGCAAGAAACCCTATGAAATATAATGGATTTGTAATAGGATAACATCAGATGGCGACAAGGGAAAAGCATATAAGCATCTTCAAAAAAATTGGTCCACACGGCAACCACATAAACCACACACTTAACTCAAATCCGTTGTACGAGTATTATGATCTCGCTTTCTACGATTATGCCGCACATTTAAATGTCATATTATACTGGTTTCAAAGCTGTGTAGCCAAGAAAGTGATAAAGACGTAGTAGACGATGTATTTTGGTACTGATAATATCTATTACATATCAAAAGATTTATTTACCTCTTACTAAACCATCTACTAAACTTTAATAATGTTTAAAGTAATCATGAAGGCACTAAGGTTTCCAGAGAGACAAATCACAACAGTTGGCGACGGAGAGATAACAACTGAAAGACTGACTGCTTACACTAGCGTAGGGCACATTAAAAAAACAATAGAACTACCTAATACAGAACAAATCAACTAATAAACATTTAGGTCATCATTACAAGATGGAATCATTGCAGGAATATTAAATAATGACTTGATATTATGAATGAGGCGTCAAATTGTGACTCACTGGTGAAATGCTAAATCATTATAGTTTATTGTCACATTGTCATCGTGTTCGATAATATTTACGTGCATTGAGATAATAATGAATAATAATAAGACGTCATAGAAAGAACAATACTGAATATGGTCCTTTGAGAACTTAACTTAGACTAACTCTTTAACAACAGTTCGAGACTACGTGGCAAATTCTACTAAGAAATAGAAACTTGCCAATATGCCATCAAACCTAAGAACTTCTGTATTCTTTCTTCGTATCTTAAAGTTCATCCATCGCTAGACGAAATAAAAATTCAGCGGCAAACGTTGTATCCATAGTCTCAATGACTTTTGAATAGATATACCAAAATACTCCACTTCCAATAGGTGCTAACACGATTTTTAAAGCTACAATTAAAGTTTCCGTATATCGCCATTCATCCAGAATTTTCCATTCATCTATTGGATCATCAATTTATAGCCAGCATGTTTTCCAAGTACATAGCCGACCTTGTTTCAATTAAAGGTACGAACCTTGTCAACAATAGAGACCTCTTCAAATAAGTGGATAGGGAGATCTATCCGTATTTAAGTCCAGATCTCAAGAGCAAAAACAAATAAAATAAATTGTTGTATTATTTTTCTTGTCCAACTTACTGTGTGTACAAAAATTATTAAATAAATAAACAAAATGTTTTCACTGTCTTTCAGGAGTTGTAACTAATATTCATCTAACTGCATCATTAGTTTTCCTAACTCCATCGACTTAATTTGGGTTGATTAGATAAGTAAGTTTTAATTCATCTGCCGATTTCAAAAGAAACTCTTTCTTCTTTTCAACAGACAGAGGTCTGACAGGTTTTTTTTTTTGTGAGGGGAAAATCATCAAATGACTTCTCCCGCCCAGAGCCGGGCAGGAGGGAGTGTCAGACTCTTACTGACTAAAAACCCCCCTGTTCCTTCTCCTGCTCTGTGCCGAGGTCGCGGTACCTCATTGCGCTTACCCCGCAACCCCGGCTGAGAGGTCTGACAGGTTAAGGTTAAGGTTTTTGGCAGATGATTACTTGATCACTTGGCAAAATGTTTGAAACAAATAATAATTATATACTTGTTAAAAATAAACCAATCAATTCTCAATACCTTGACCATTTCTTTTATCATCAACAAATGCATCCGATTCTGCAAGCCTTAAACAACTATTGCATATCCTACAAAACGTAGCGTACTCCGCTACCTTGCTTTAGCAGTCTAATTACCGCTAGGTTAATTGACAGGTCACTAACCATGACCGTTCAACACTAGGACACCGTTATAATCGTCCTCGTTAGCTAATTAATCGTCGTCTATTGAATAATATGTTGCAACCCCGTCATTATTGATATCTGCTTACAATGTTGCAACTCATTTCGGAATGTCATTATTATTTAATTACTATGTATCTGTTTCATTGACCTGTTCTAGTGGTTTTAGTATTTGATTTCATTGTTTAAAATAGATTTGAAATAAGGTTTCTAGTTCTCCAAGAAGTTTGATAGTTTTAACTCCTATTATTTGTCAGGAAAAGCTATAATTCAGAAGGAATAAGGAAATACAACCCAACAGTGCTATGCTAGCGATAATATAAATTAGAGATTAGATATTTTTACTAAGTTCTTTTAAGGCAGGCAAGCAATTCGCAAATAAATTTGCTGTCGTCCACCCTGATTGAAAAACACAAGCAAATTTATAATCAGTGTTTTTATCAATAAATATGCGTCTATCGTAGTCCGAACAAAATCAATTAATTTACACTTTGACCTACATCAAGTTAAAACTATTCAAACCAGATTAACCTACAAACTGAAGCACAAATTAATCTGTAGAAGGAACCTGATAAGAATTAGAATAGATTATGAAATACCAAGATCGCGTTCGTTCACACGACATACTTGCTTAATTACCGTGAGCATTATCATTGAGATTTAAAGTATTTTTACAAAGAATGGCAATGCACAGAGGAACGCAAATTTGGATATTATGATGGAGTCCCTCAAGGCTTTATTTTAGGTCCAATATTAATTCAATTGTATTTTTACTAATTATTTATTCATACACCCTTTCTTTTTTATAATATTGAATTTACTTGCATTACGCCAAAAAGAAGATTATTAGGTATACAGCTAAACTGTATAGACTTTTCACGCTATGTATTTTTATGTGAGGGGAATATCATCAAAATGACTTTTTTCGACTAAGTTAAGGCCAGAGGGTGTTTATAACACTTACTGACTAAAACCCCCGTTACTTATTTACTAACTTACTCCAAGCTGAGACCACGGTATCTACTTGCGCTTGTTCCGCAACCCCGGCAGAACATCGGCCCTGTTAGGCCCCATCTGTAGTGGTTATGCTGAGTTTGAATTTTCTAAACACTTTTGATTTGGAAAACATACCAATATTTACAACAAATATATCGATTAATTTAAATTACTATAGTTATAGTTAAAAATCGTCAGGAAGAACCAGCACAATGAGAACTAAGAAAATTTTCAAGTACCAATTGATTGTAGTTTAAAGAATTAAATACCGTTAACGTGTCAGGGCGATTACGTAAACCATTAAACTAAATTGAAATAATAAAACGCGTTTTGTTACGTTTTCTAATGTCAATGTTAACAATAACTATTCAAAGGTGAATTTATTTTTATAGACCACTTGAATTTTATTTGAAGGCTCTTTGCATACTTCCATACAATCTGTTGATCTTACTATACCTTTTCATAGTATTATACCTAGCAAACTGTCTTAAAACTAATTAATTAAACTGTCTTAAATTGTCCTAGATTATATTATTATTATATCAGATTATACAGACGCTGTACAAACATAGGGTCCTTTAGTGATGAAAGTCATGAATGTAAATGTTTTCTGGTGATTGTGCACATTTTTTCATCCCTAGGACCGTTGCAGTAACTAGGTCCACAAAGCACACAATAACAAAACAATCTTTACAGTTAAATTAACCAATTACTCGATAAAAACATCAAAAAGTCAACAATTAAAGCCTTTCTTAATAACCAGCACACGGCAGCTGACAAAAACCGAACCAGATCTTTAGAACAATGCGTTGCACAACGCAGTGTTTCGCACAATTACGTCAGCATAACGTCGAAACGACATAGTTCGCGATTGCGATTCCATCCCGTCCCGTGTGAGCTTGTACAAACACAAATGCAGCTACATCGTTTTTGTTTTAAACATTAATTAATGTATTGTTTTGCTCAAGGGTGACTCTCTGTGTTTTTGTGTGACTTTTTTAGTAATTGTTTGTGGCAAGGATGATTATTTAACTTGTTGTTACTTTGTCTGTTTTGTGTTTTGTTAATTGTTGCCCACTTGTTGATGTCTGCTTCTGAATAGTAACTGATGATAATTTGGTTTTGGGCTTCCTTCAAATTTAAGACAACTAAATAAGTTCATATTGGGCCGTTAAAGATGCAAGATGACTTGTAAAGCAATCATATAGAATAGAAGATTTAACTTAATTTCTTTAAGTTGATTACCAAAAACACAAATATGTTATCTCTTATTGTTTTCTTAGTTTGTATATTTAGTTAATACTGGAGAACTGATTGTAACATTTGAAGTGACTGGCACTTTAATTTATATACCAGGGCCAGTCCAAATGACACGACCGACACCTCCAATGTTGAAGATGTCTTCTAAGCTATGGTAACTTCTTGACATCAGATAAATCATACACTTGTTTACCACCTTCTTTATGTATTTTTAATTTTATGCACTTTTAATTGTACATCGGTAGATTTAATGTCTTAAGCATTCTTACTAGTAAGCCTTTAAGTGGTGCAGCATCTTAATGTACCAAATAACAGTTTTTTAAACCGTGAGCATGAAGTTTGGACCTTCTATTGCAAAGCTAAATAAAAACTCTCTTACAATCATAACGCATTTATAAAACTCGTCGATAAAGTAAAAGCCATACTATCTACAAATTACCAGTAATAGCAAGTACCTACGTGAACGAGAAAAAGAAGTTATCTAAGTTAATTAAAAATGCTGTAAAACAAGTTTAGTAAGTCGGAGATGAGGTAAACGTTGTATAATCTTGTGTTCTATGATAGACAGACAGAGTGGATGCAAATGTAATATTTAAAAACGTTTACTAGACTTGGGATTTTATACAAGCTTTTAAGCCAAAATCATGGAAATTACTGAACCGAATTTAATGAAACCTAGCTTTTATGCCCTCTTGTTCTACGGGCTGGTGCTGAAAATCAGCGCCGTGGACTCGTGCCTTAGTGCTGGGGCCACAGTATTAATCTGAGCTCCATCCTTTTGCGCTGCGACGCACTATGGGCTTTTTGTGTGTATTCTTGTTATATGTCGTGGCGTAATAAATGGTTTTTCTTTCTTTCTTTCTTACTTGTTATTACACCCCACGGATATTGTTAGTCCACCTAGCTGGAGGTCGCCCTGCGCTACGTTTGCCTAGTCGTGGTTTCCTCTTTAGTATACGTCTACCTCAACGGTCATTGGTTCTTCGACAAATGTGACCTGCCCACTGCCACTTCAGTTCACTTGAGCTTTGTAATCCTTTGGGCTATGTCGACCATTTTAGTTCTTTGTCGGTTCACCTCGTTTCGAATACGATCCTTCATAAAGACCCTTGTTTTCAAGGTCTAATAATTCATAAATTGTTTAATAATTCGTAAGTCGTTTAGGAGAGGGAGACAGAGATTTATTTTAATATAATTGCTGTTTTAACCTAAAACAAACACAATATCTGTATAGTATTTAAAACAGACAACGAATTTGGACTTGAAAGTTTGTATAACAATTCGCTCTAAAAGATAACTTGGACCGAAATGGGAACAAGTTCGTTCGTAATCAGACTAGTTGAGGTTCTTACATAAGGAGTTATAGGCAATCCAGGAAGTAAGTGGATTCAAGTCCTATGACTCATACACTGGCTAGTATTGGACTTAAAACGGCTATCAGTAATATATTATTTACAATGGGTTTATTGTGTAGCTATCTAAATGTTGGAGGGTCATTGCACCGACTGCCTCTTTAAGTGCAGTGCGACAGATGAGATTATAGATTGGATTTAGTCTTCGCAGTCTTGTTATATGTACTTTTTTTCAATTCATCCGTCCATCATGACATGTAGTAGGTAGGTATATATCAAATATATGATTCGATTTGAATTCTCTTCTTTAAATCCAGCAATTTTTTTTGGACTGTGCAGAGATATTATATTTGACACATATAAGTGCCTACTTCTCTTCTCGCACAAATAGGGTTTAAAAGCATAAATTACCACGTTTGCGCAAGGCAGATTGGCAATTTCAAATGTATAATTAGAAATTAAAATTGCAGGTTTTCCGCCATGTGTTTTTTGAGATGTAAACCTTCTAGATTCTTCCTTCTAGATTTGATAATAAGCCGTTATAAGTTTTAGAACATTTATAGAAAATATAAATCTAGGTTTCCTTAAGGTTGCACGCGCAGGTGATCACCGGTCAAGCTATGCTGTCATTAGTTACGCCAAAAACCAGAAACTCTCCATGGATGAAGAAACTTGCATTAACAATGGCAAAAAATTTAATATTTTTCTTTATCTTTTCTAAATAAATCTTAATTGATTTACTTAAAACGATGCCAGTATTCAATTATACAACATAACAAGTAAAATAGAAGCAGATGGGCGAGAATTAATGTAAATTATTATATTGAAGAACATAACTAAGAACTACTAATAAAATTAAGGATACAACCATAAGTCTGAAAAGATCTCACAACATATCTATAAACGTACGCCCAACGACATAATACGACCAAAAAAGATTAAGAACCATCAAATCAGCGTCACTGCTAAAAAAAGAAATGCTTATAAAATAGTCATACAAAGATCATTCAACCAAACCATTAGGGTTAAAACAAATTGACCAATCGCAATCACGGAAAGACTTCAACAAAAACAAAACAAGCGTATCACATGAAAGCTGCCATAATGTCCACCAATGAGCAATAAACATGGATTACAAAATGGCGAATGATTTCCGTATACATTTGTATGCGTGGAGATAACTGTAAGATAATAGTCGGGTGGTGTAACGGTGGCGGGGTCAACCGCAATAATGCCCAGGTTTGGTTCTGGTGGACTGTCATAACCCGAATGCTCGATGTTCCAATCGACAACACTGTGTAGATAGAAATGGTAAAGATAATTTTGTCGCAAATCTTCGTCGTAAGTTTATTTATTTATTATTTATACACTTTACTACAAATACATGTAAAGGTGGACTTACTGCCTTAGGCATTGTCTAACAGTCGACCTTTGGGTGATTGAGAGATGAGAGTGGCAGGTAACAAAAGAATAACTTTTTTACATAGTTCTTAGGTAACTGATTGTTTATTTACGGTACTTGCAATCTTTGGAGGTACTGGTTACTTTTCTGTAATAGATTTACATTGAAAAGTACCATAGAAATGAACCAATATTATAAAGAGGTAAAATTTGTAAGTTTGTATGTAGGGGGTAATCTTTGGAAGCGCTGGTCAGATTGCCAAAATTCTTTCACTGATAGATAGCTACCATGTACCTGAGTGCTATAGGCTATAAAACATCACGCTACGATCAAATGGAGCTGTGCAGCGGGTGAAAGCACATAGGAGGGCAAAAGAGCTGTTGGATTTCCTGATGGTAGCTATTGACTGCGCTTTAGGGGTGCGTTTGAGGATTTGAGATAAGGGCGTCCAGCACCTTAACTACATCACGCGGCGAAAAATGCAAGTGCTGTTTTCACGCAGGTTCTATGTGATTTCTTGGTATCATCAACATTTATTGACAAATCAGGAATAGATTTTCTTGGCGTTAAATATAATTTTCATCTCACAATAGACTTTGTTCTCGTATTTGGCTATTTGGACGTGATGATTCAAACATGTATTAATTACAATAACATTGATCAAATCAGTATAGACGTGCTTCAGTGCCTTTTTGGAATGTTTATATTATTATAAAGGATTATTAGAATAAAGATGACGACTTTTATAGGTATTATTTTATTGTTTTAATAAATTCTTTGTGTTAAACTGTTACGTGTAGGACTAATTTTAATTTCTGAAGTTAATTAACAGTTATCTAGGTATTTTCTATATATTTTGTGATTTGACTCAAAAGTTCTACTTAATTTTATACAGGTTTATATCGACTGCACGGTTGGTGCGGTGGCTGGCAACTGGCTGCCGTGCAACGTGTCACGGGTTCGATTCCCGCACGGAACAACACTTTGTGTGATCCACAAATTGTTGTTTCGGGTCTGGGTGTCATGTGTATGTGACATTGTATGTTTGTAAACGCACCCACAACACAGGAGAAAATCTCAAAGTGGGGCAACGTTGTTTTTAGAAAAAAAAATTAAAGAATCTATTATCTGTATATGTTATGTATGTATGTATGTGTGTATAAGCAAAGAATGTTACATTTTAATTCATAAAAGCGTTACTCTACTAAATGGTCGTGGAAGAAAACCAGTTTCTACAAACAGTTATTTAAAAACATTGAGATAGAGGATCTATGAATATTTCTACAGTCAAAACAGTTATGGCTTTGCACGTTCACAGCATGTTTGTAATATCGGAACACTATCGAAAGATCAAATCGTTATAATATTATGAAATCACTTCAATATTACAACACAAATTCGTACAAGTGGGTGTATGGCTTAACCAATGATTTGGTAAAACAATTAAAGAATGAAATGAAAGAACAATTGATTCACTCTTGAGCAGTGTATAGAGCTAAGTATTTTTTGGACTGACGTTAATGTATGTGATGGGGCGGAAACGAACAGAATTATCACTTAATGACTTTGGTCTTTTGGGGTTTGTTGTTTGAGGATTGGAGATTTGGGGATGGTGGTATAGGGGAAATAGGTCTCCGGTAAACTTACTCACATGGCGAAAAACAACGCAAGTGTTGTTTAACGCAGTTTTCTGTTAGGCATTACGCAACAATGCTATTGAAGTTGTGGATCATGCGGAATAAGATACTGAGGCCCTAAGCTAGAGCAAGAGAAGGAGTTTTAAGTGGTTTTTCACTCTGTTTGTATGACACTCCCTCTCGCCTACCCAGGACGGAAGAAGTAAATCGATGGGTTTTTAACCCTCAAAAGAAGATTGCTATAGATAGGGGCATTAAACAACACGATGGAAGATCTGTTACATTATAAGAGATTGAAGGTGCCCATAAACACACAACACAAAAGCTAAAGTTCTGCAAAGCTAGTTTTTCGATAGAAAAATCGTTCACCTACTGCAAGTAAAAGTTGACAACATTCCTATAAACCGCTAGAAAAAGCGCCTAATGCTAACATAACATATATATGTATATGTACACATACATAGCTTACCTACTAAAGCCTATGTACTAGGAAATATAGTAACTAACATTACTATTTACTTACTCTCCCACAGCTAGTAGGAAATGAGTATGCTGATATTTACTTTGAGTACATACGTTATTATACATTTATATGTATGTAGTTTTGTAATGTAATCGTTTATTTATTGCTTATATATATATATATATATATATATATATATATATATATATCATATATATTAATTTCCTTATTGATGTTGGAAAAAGGAAGAAAGATTAGTTATTCACATCAATATACCTACATATGTTTAGTTGTTATTTATTATTTAACTACTACACTGTACAGTTGACACGAAAAGGCCTTTGACACTTTGGATCATGAGGTGCTATTGCGTGCCATGGATGAATGTGGCATCAGAGGTCCGATTAACATGTGGTTTCAAAGCTACTTAAAAAATCGAACCCTGTGTACAATGGTCAACAAAACATTTGGAGATGAGGTAAGTGTTACTCTTGGAGTGCCAACTGGTTCAGTATATGGACCAGTCGGATACATAATGCATGTCAACAGTGTCATCAATGTGATAAAATATTGTAAGACCTTTATGTATGCGGATGACATGTGCCTACTGTACTCATCAAACAATATGTCTGAGGCTCAAACCTGCATGCAGAATGACTTTGAGAACATAATAAAATGGGCCCATGACAATGGCATCATTTTAAATTTCGCAAAGACAAAACTTATGTGTATAAGCTCGCCGTATAATACCTATATAAGGAAAAGTAATATAAGCTTGCACATAACAGGGCACACATATGATTGTTTACACAATAACAAAGCCAGCTGTCGGTGCCAGGACATAGAAATAGTAGTCAAATACCGGTACTTGGGTTTAACAGTGGACAATCATTTTAACTGGAAATCACACGTTAAAGATGTATGTAGTAAGCTCCAATCAATTTTGGGTAAATTCTTTCATCTTAATAGATTTGTAAATAGAAAAATATTGTTTGTATTATATTATGCACTCGCAGACTCGCTAATTGGATATGGACTAAGTAGTTACGGACTCACATTCAAAACTCAACTTGATTACATAAAACAATTGCAAACTAGACTAATCAAATATCTTGTAAGCAAAAGGGTAAGATTGAAATGTAAACCGAACTATGAGAGATTGTACAACATTTGTAAAATATTACCAGTACATACCAAAGTAGAATACCTTATAGCTATGGAACAGTACAGTACAAGTAAATACAAAGAGTCTGTAACACATAGTTATCAAACCAGGAGAGCTGCACAGGGTAAATTTGTAATACCAAAGGTTAAAAATTATTATGGAAAAAGAACTAGGCAGTATTTGACCCCAATAATTTATAATAAAATAGCGTTCATAAGAAATAACAGTGATACCCTAAGCACATTAACCCTAAAGAAAACACTGAAAACGGAATTTTTAAATATGCTAAACACATAAGTATTAAAATTAATTGTATTGTCTTAGATATAAAAATAAATAAATTAAAGATATCTTTTATGTACCTATAATACCTAGTAATAATAAACAATATTGTAAAATATAAGAGCGCCACTATCGCCAACAAACTGTCTTACAGTTTGGCGATTTTTGATGTAAGTTAGTAATGTAAAACTATTTTGTTAATAAATAAAAAAAAAAAAAAAAAAAAAACCACCTACCGTGCAACGTGTGAGTTCGATAACCGGACGGGACATCTCTTTTTGTAAAATTCTATGTTGTAAACGCACTCACGATGCAGGAGAATAAGTGTTCAGTGATCACACTACCTTAAACCATATTGTAACAAATAATAACAACTCAACTGTACTTAAAACAGTCAGGGTTGCGGGGCAATTAGGTATCGTGATCGTGGCCTCGGCCTAGAGCAGGAAAACGGAACGGGGAGATTTTTAGTCAGTAAGAGTCTAACACGCTAAAAAACTATATTTAAAACAAAGAATACATAGTGTTATACTAACGATGGTTACAATATAATACTATCGATCAGCATCCATCGCCATAATGGTGAGAATCAGGTGACCCGCGTCCGTGTGAACACCAATTTATAGTTATTTGTTTAAGCTGAAGACAAGAAATTTTAACATGCACTACACTTGTTTTACGCTGTTGGTATACGCACTTATCAACAGTCTTTTTTTAATACAATGTGTATATTTTTAGTATAGCTCGGCAAACGAGCAGACGGATTACCTGATGGTAAGCAATCAACGCCGCCTAGGACACCCGCAACACCTAAGGAGTTACGTGTGCGTTGCCGACCTTTGGGAATAAGGGTTTCAGATATTTAATGCCGTAGTATCACTCCGGTCGAGCCGACCCATTCGTGCCGAAGCATGGCTCTCCCACGCTTGTAAAACAAATCTCGCTCAAGAGGACTCATTAAACTATTCTATCAGGAGAGGGAGAAAACCCTTTTTATGTAGCTATTATCCATAATTTTTATCTTAAACCCTATCCTGCATTCTCAGGGTAATACAAAAGACACGTAGAACATTTTATTATGCATCACAATGCATGGATTTCCTCACGTTTTCTTCAACTCACGACGTTTTGATCGTACGCGTGATAAATGGACTTACATGACGACAGACAGAAGCACAATAAAGTATACCGCGCGAATAAATACTTTTTCTTTCTTTCTTTCTTTCATACCAACTAAAATAAACTGACCCTACATTACCTGATGTTCTTAAAGAGTGAAAGGTCAAGTCATTTTGGTAACGTAATGTGTAAAGCTCGCTACACAGCGGATGAATGATCACGATACTTTTTAGGTTGCGACATCGTCCGGCTAATGGCTACCGTGTTACGTATGCACTGTTTTGATACTTGAAGTAAATGACGTTTAGCTAATATCTTGTTTAGCTGACTAAACAAGATATTAGCTCAGTATAACGGTAGTTTTTGTCGAGTAAGCTGTGTAATGTCATGTTGTTATTATTTATGTTAATTTCTATAATATTTGAGCCGGCTTATACTTCTTAACTTTGGTTACAAATGGCGTGGTGGCCCGGTGGTAGAGACTTCCACTTTACATGCATTAGGATTTGGGTTCGAAACAGGGCAAGTACCAATGTGGGGTTTTCCAACTTATGTATGTTTACTTTATAAGTGTATTAAAATACTTCTGAATAAAATAATTTTTAACAAAAGAAACCGACTTAAAAAGTAAGTAGTAAGCAAAAAATAAATTTACTTTGTTCAAAGTAATAATTCATAAATTTTCATTTAGAAATAATATTTAGCAACTATTTTATAATCTTAAAGTCGGTACCTCAAAGAGTTATCAAAATCGGTTTATAAATAACGGAGCTATCGGCGGACAAATACTTATTCAAAAAAAGAATATATACGGTCGAATTGAAAACTTTCCTCCTTTTTGGAAGTCGGTTAAAAATCGCGAGTTAACTTGTGCTTAAACTAACTATAACGTAGAAGTCGCCAATCCACCTAGAGCACGTGGGGTTAATTTTCAAACCTTCCCTTGCTCAGCAGTGGGCACTTGTAGGCTGATAATGATGATTATAAATGCCAATGAGAACGCTGGGTCCATTTTCAAATCTACCTATTCATTGTCTAGGTTAATAAGCTTCCAATTTTAACATGACAGTCGGGAGATCCAGGGTAACTACATAATTATAACTAAAAACATTAAAGAGTACCTATTATTGATTCACGATTCACTAATTTTCTTTTACCGCAGCCATATTCGCTTGTATGAATATAGGTACGAATCTTAGTCATGATTCATACTTTCATACTCGAGTTGACTGCCACTACTATTAAATTAACGCTACCATACCAAATACCGATTTCACTACACACAAAACCATATTTGTTTTATGTTAGAATGAGATGGCATGACCAATCGTTGACGAGTTTCCAATGCTGTTTTTAATTCCATCTTTATCGAGACGGCGGCAAGTCAAAGTATGTACCTATTTTTTTTATACTGTAGGGCGGCAAACGAGCTTACATATGATCTGATGGTAAGCAACCAGCGCCGCCCGAGTGCGTTGTAGGCCTTTCAGGGATAAGGGTTTGGGATAGTTAAGGATTGAGGAGGGTTGGGGGGATTGGGCCTCCGGTAACCTCCGAAACACAACTTTGTGGTTATTTCACGCTGGTTTTCTATGAAGCCGTGGTATCACTCTGGTCAAGCCGACCCATTCGTGCCGAAGCTTGGCTCTCCCACACTGGACTGAATTCCTTCAATTAATTTTGAACTATATCATTGTGTAATACGGTCGAGAATGTGCTGGAGAAATTAGGCAGTATGTGGTACCATCTTTATGTTGGTATGTGTGTAATTACCTAAGCGTCAATAAATAAAAAGAAGAAGTTAGTTTTCCAAAAACTTTTGCAACACTTTGTTTTCTATTTCATGTTAAAATCTTTGTGTTAAAATTGACACTGATGACTGAAAGTAGACTGGGTAGAAGAATAATGTGTGAAAGGATTGGGAAAACCGTCTAGTTATACATAAAACCACTTTGTAATTCAGAAGTAAACAGTTTTGTTGCCATTGTCATGTATACTTACTTAAGGCTTTCTTTAAACTCATTATTGGAGATACCTCTAAAACGTATGGCTTAATATAACAGTTTTTAATTGATGTTCTATACATACAATATTGATAATTATGCATTACAGTTTAAAACACATTTAATATAAAAAAATAATATACTGGAAAAGGCATATTATTTTATGCTTCGTCATATCGTATTCTGCGATCTTCTCTTAAAAACCTTTGGATGAACATGAACTATAAGCACTGCTGGAGCATACGGCAGCATTAGATAACAGTCCTTATTTACTTCAAAACATAGTTCCTAAAAATACATTATTTATATTATATTAACCCGTTGAACGCCACGGGGGACAACATGTGGGCCATGCTAGCGGAGGATTTACCCTCAACAACAATCTGTTGGCAGTCAATGGCTTAACTAAGGAACATAAATATTTAAAACACATTAAAGATATGATAAAAAAAAATCTATTTGATTTTGCAAAAATAAAAACAGCAGACATTTCAATCTCTGTCGAATCTATAACACGTTCAGATGTCACGCTGCAATCACCAAAGCAACGAAGCAGTTAATGAATTGAATCACAAATAAATATTGCTCCACAGACTGTGACGACGTTATATTTAGCGCATTTAATATCTAGAAAGCACTTTATGCCTTACAGACCTAGGATTAGAGTTTAGAATACTCTAAGAACTTGTTAAAACTAGCGTTCCTCTCGGCCTGCGTTGACCCTTACAGGTAGCCATTTCACTATATTGTGTAACAATGGTTTGCGCTTCATTTTCGCGTCACGAATCCAATTGTTCGTTTCAAATGTTACAAGGAAGAAAAAGAAAGTGTTCGGACAATGGTTCCGTTTGTTGGTTGTTCTAAAGTTGAAATGTGTCACTCTTAGCTCCTATTGGTTGAAGAGTGTGCTCTTTTGTTTTTTTTTTGGGTAGCGCATACTCTATACACATTTATTTGACGAAGAAAAGTATTGGAAAAAATTTAAAGTTTATTCAGAAAAACTTTCTCACTTATTGTATCCAGTAATTTGATCACTTTTATACAGTTTAATTTCAGTGAATTTCAGTGTCATTTAATTATCAGAGACGGATATTTCTGAAACATGCTTAGCATCAATAAAATTGTTTAATGTTTAGAGTTTCAGGGGCGAGCATAATTTGATACTTACATTTTTTTTCAACATATCAAAACCACACTAGGATTTTCTCCTGTGTCGTGGGTGCGTTAACAAACATACAATTTCACATGCACATCACACCCAGACCCGGAACAACAATCTGTGGATCACACAAAGAGTTGTTCCGTGCGGGAATCGAACCCGCGACACGTTGCGCGCCAGCCAGTTTCCCAGCTACCGCGCCAACCGTGCAGTCAATACATAACTAGGTATTTACTTATAACACATACGTTATCATTTACTTATTCAAATACACATATGTATATGAAGTGGGTGGAACAGGTTCCAACCAAGAAAAATATGCCTTAACTAATAATCATCTTAAGTTTCAATCTCCAATGCATTTCTTTATTCGATTCACAAACGCTACGAATGTTATTTTGTACTACCGACCTACCTAGTGAAATCCAAACTAATATTATAAATGCGAAAGTAACTCTGTCTATCTGTCGGTCTGTCTTTTCTTCACGCCTAAACTACTGAACTGTCTCGAGAAAGGACATAGGATAGTTTATATACCAAAAATCTGCAGGAAGTCGCTATTCCACGCGAACGTAGTCGCAGGCAAAAGCTAGTGAATTCATATTTTTTCCCGATGCATGTGCAGTTTAATCAACTTTTAATCTGTGTATCGTTTAGCAATGTCGCCATTTGTAATTCAGATCAGCTTATTAGCAATTGCAATCGTTATATAAGACTGGTGCTCGTGATGAGAAAAAGTTGCATTTTAATATGTTCATTATACCTTCCTGGTTATGCCATTATAGTAGGGGTTCAAAGACATAAGAAACTCCAATCAAACATGTAGAAATTCTATCCACCTAGATCAGGCAAGGTGATTAATGTTTATTTCTTAATCTGTATGAAAAGTGTTATATTATTATGTATATGTATTTATTTAATATCTTTATGCACAAAAAAAAGTACAAAGATGGGCTTGATGCCATGTGCATTCTCTAACAACCAAACCTTTGGGTGATGCAGAGATAAACTTAAAGGTGCACAAAGCAAGCATCATCAGAGACTTATTGTATATGTGTATACTATATATAATTTATTTATTTATTTAAATAGGTTAGCCAACAATTATTACACTTTTTCATTAACTGTTAATAAAAGATATAACACATGTCCGAGTATAATAATCAGTTATAGACTAACACAGCATGCACAATAGTATTAGCTAACAATACATTGTTTTTTAATTATAATAACATAATAATACATATATACAACAGTAATATAATTACATATAAGTACTACTTGAAAGTATACATATCATGCTATACATATATTTTATTTTTATATGTGTTCTGTGCCCAGCAGTTAGATTAATGCAGGTACCTACCTACAGGTTTTTATGTGACAGGACGAACGAGTAGCCAGATTGATGCCTGATTGGAAAGAAATTGGCGCCGTCCATGGAAAACCGCAACACCAGAGGAGTTATGAGTCAGTTGCGTGCATTTTGGAGATTATGGTCTCGGAGATTTATGAGGTGAGAAGGGATGGGAGAGATTAGGCCTTCAGTAACCTCACTCACACGGCAAACACAACTCTGTGGTTGTTTCACGGCGGTTTTTCGAGAGGCCATAGTATCGCTCCGGTCGAGGCAACCCATTCGTGCTGATGCTTGGCTTTCCCACAATTCTGCCACCCTAAATGGGGCGAGATGAAGTGTCAAACTCTTACTGACTAAAAATCAACCCGTTTCTTCTCCTTCTCCAGGCCAAGGCTGAGGTATCTTATTGCACTTGCCCCGCAATCTCAGCAAAATGCATAATTATGATTACGTAGTTTCACTCTGTACTTAATTAAATAAACACCATTGTGAATGTTAAAAGGAGTCACTAATTACATAACTTCGTAGTTTAATCGTAATTTCCAACATATTAATGAGTAATGTATATTATACATTATTAATTATTAAGTCATCGACGACCGTCTAGCTTAACTCTAAACATTTTTTTTATATAATAGGTCGGCAAACGAGCAGACTGTTATTAACTGATGTTAAGCAATCAGCGGAGGAGTTACGAGTGCGTTGCCGACCTTTTGGGGATTAGGGTTTTGGAGATTTAGGAATTGGGAAGTGATCGGGGGAAGGGAAGGATTCGGCTTCCGGTAACCTCACTCACACGGCGAGACACAACGCTGTGGTTGTTTCACCCCGGTTTTCTGCAAGGCCGAAGTATCGCTTCGGTCGAGCCGACCCATTCGTGCCAAAGCATGGCTCTCCCACACTTCAAAAGTCTTTAGTGATCCTTGCCTTCGAAGACAAAACATGTGCGGCTACGTGCTAAACTTTAAATCAATGTTGTGGTTTAGCTATCAGAAGATACACAGGATATCACAAGTCAAGCAGGCTATAGGTAAAAGCATTTAGCTATGCCGTTTTTTTATGTATAATGGTCCAAAATACATATGCGAGGCAAGCGCAAAATGTTCCGCGGCCACGCTCTGCGCAGAAGGAACGAGGTGGCTTTCCCTCTCTCTCAGGGTGGCAGAAGTCATTGAACGATAAATATAGATAATGGTTTATTGTACACTAAATAATATTTAGGCATATATTCTACAATGGACGACGAACAATACAAGACTAGGGGAAGACTGCAAGATTCACCTCCTTAAAAACCTTAAAAGGTTTACCATCAGCCTATAAGTGCCCACTGCTGAGCAAAGACCTCTTCTCATAAGGAGAAGGTTAGAGCTTTGATCACCAGGCTTGCTCAATGCGGGTTGGCGATTTCAAACTTATAATTAGACATTATAAGTCCAGGTTTCCTCACGATGTTTACCTTCACCGTATGTCAGTGGTGTCTAAATAATCAATGAAAGTAAATATAACTCGGAAAAAGTCACATTGGTACTTGCCAGGTTTCGAACCCACACCCTCATGCATGAGAAGCGGGCTCCTTAATCTCCGGGCCACCACGACCCTTAACCTCTGGGCCACCATGACAATGTTTGTGACTACCCATAAAAATATCTTTTGAAAAAGAAAGTTATCTATTCCAATTAGTTACCAAGTATAAATTTGTTATAAATATGTTTATTTAACACGTTCACATAAAGAATGCACTTATAAAATATAAATGCCTTCGTTGTGTACCTATCTATCAGTATTCCTCAATGCATCCATGCAAGAATCTTGTCGACCTTGGCGATACCACGATGAATGACTGATCAGATATATATATGTACATATATATAATGTCTATTTTAGTTATAGCTGGGTACTTTACCTGCATATTTAAGTATAAAGATATTGATGTAGTCTATACTATAATATATTATTATATACAATATAGACTATTATAAAACTGAAGAGTTTTTTTGTTTGAACGCGCTAAGTTGCGGAACTACTGGTACGAATTGAATAATTCTTTTGTGTTTGTTAGTCCTTTTATCGAGGAAGGCTATAGGCTATAAAACAACACGCTATGATATGTAGGAGCCGAGTAGCGGGTGAAACCGCGCGAGAGTAGCTAGTTTTATATATAACTAGCAGACCCAGCCACGCGTTGCTGTGGCTAAGGTTCTTGTCAAAATAATATTGTGACTATAAATTGAGATGTAAGCTATCCTATCTTTCAAGTTGGATCAAAATGCACACGGAATGCAAATTAAATTTAAAATCGGTTTAGTAGTTTAGGAGTCCATCGCGGACAAGCACGTGACACGAAATTTTTATATATATAAAGATAATTGGAAATCTAGACTTCTAGATGTTTTAATTCGTACGTAAGTGCTTAATTTATTTTATGTTTGATTCTTTGCAATATTATTACTAAATATTATTATTTAGAAGTTATTGTTTCTTTATTTACTTAATATTATTTATCTATAATCCCCCATTGTGGGGTTACTACAATTCTACACGACGAAAGATTTCTGCATCTACTAAAAGTTGGTGTCTAAATCCATTCAGGTTTAACAAATCTGTTGAACGATAAAAAAAATCGTTTTTTATTTTCTTAAACGCCAGACAGCGATGCAAATTATCTATTGTAAAACAGAATTGCTGTAACTAATCAGAAATGTCTATAATATTTTGATTGATAAATTGACTTCAGATGTGCGTGTTTAACTGCCATACGAGAGCTGGACGCAGACATACCAAATTCTTGCAAAATCGCTAGTTCACATCACATCACATCATCAGCCCATAAGTGCCCACGAAAAGGTTTGAGCATTAATCGCCACGCTTGCTCAAGGCGGATTGGCGATTTCAAACTTATTAGTAGAATATAAATCCACGTTTCCTCACGATCTTGAGCGTACGGCGCTTAGGAGGCACCGCGTTTGCGTAGTTCCGCAGTTCCGCGTAATAGACCACCTCAGACGAGACCCTTTTCTTTGTCAGGGGAAAATCATGAAATGACTTCTCCCGCCCAGGGTAAAGCGAGAGAGAGTGTCAGACTCTTACTGACTAAACCCCCCCCCCCCCCCCCCGTTCCTTCTCCTGCTCTGGGCCGAGGCCGCAGTGACTCATTGCGCTTAACCCGCAACCCCGGCTACCACAGACGAGACCCTACGGTGCCGATGTTCAGCCGGAGATGCGGGGCTCCCGCAATAAAGGTTCATTCGATGTGGGATCGGGCTGTTTAGTTAGTAAAAGAGTCATTTGACGATCGCTTTCTTATTATGTCAGTGGTGTTCTTAAAGTCACATTAATAGGTAGTTGCCAGGTTTCGAGAGCGCACCCTCATGTATTAGATAGATCAGGGCGCCTTAACCTCAAGCCACAACGACATAACATAATCTATAGTTAATAATGTCTAAAGAAATATTCTCTGTCAGCTAAGTAATAAGTCACTTTTAATTTTCTTCACAACTTCACATTGATTTCATTCGATGTGGGAATGTGTGGGATTCAATTGTTTTTTGCCTATTCATGTGATCTAGATTAGCCTTGCAGTAAATTAAAATTGTTTTATTGATCTAGTCTAGACACAAAAAGATAGGAGACCTAGATTGTAGATGTTGTGTTGGGAATAATATGCACATTTGGCCATTGCTGGTTTCCTAGGTGACATTTTTTTTATACCACAGGCAGTTTATTGTTTTATAAATAAACAAAGATCGCAGTGTCACAATATATGTTAGTTAATGAAGTAATCTACTTTCCATGGATTGGTGCATTTTTACTAAAAGTGACAAAACACTGCGACCTTGTAAGTTGCATGTAAAGCTACAGCAAATTAAAAACTAGCTTAAATATCATGGCATACATATTCATGTAAACGACATTTTAGTTATAATTATTATGTTTTAGTGTTACACGTAAAAGTTAGAAATAACTTACTACGTACTACTAACAACACTTATTAATATTTGACTGCAGTGAAATAATACATTTGTGAATGCACGGTTGGCGTAGTGGCTGGGCTGCACCACAACGTGTAGTATGTTTAATTCCCGCAAGGAACAATACTTTGTATGGCCCAAAAATTATTGTTTCAAACAGAATCAGAAGGATCACAGACGTACTGTCGGCTGTTTTAAGAAGAAGTATGTTCGATTCTTGAAAGTTGTATTGATTCAGAATTATCACAGCCGAAAGAACATTCCACAGTCTTGCTGTGCGAGACAGAAAGTTTCGCAAAATCGCAGTTTTTATCTGCCAGCCAACCAGCCATCACATTTATTATGCTTTTAAGATGGACAAGACATAAAGTCGAATCAAAAACTTAGTAGATACCTACCAATTATGGTTTTGGGAAACCACACTACACTAATACTCAAAGAATCCAGCTATAGAATTAAAATAATAATAAAACAAAAACCATTTCAATAAAAACAAGAAGAAGAACTCCGAAGGTAAGCAATTCGATAAATCTGACTCATAATATCGGATCATCGTTTCTTTGAGCAGACATCTTTGAGAACTTTAGCGTCAAGTAAGCATTTGCAAACTGGTTATAAATACTGTGTCTAATCAGAATATTGATTAAATTTAAATTTTCTGCCAAATCAGCGGCATTCAAACCTTGGCCTATTGAGTTTTGGTGTCAATTGTGCATCATGTTTTGTGTTGTTCTGCTCCTAAATAATTGTGGGCTGATGTAGTGCACTTTTTCATTTTTTTATGGTATTTTTGTGTGTCTTTTCTCGCCCATATACTCGAGGTATCGCGGCTTCGGCCGGGAACAGGATAAGGAACGGGTGGGTTTTAAGTCAGTAACAGTCTGTCATTCCCTCTCGCCCTATGAGAAAAATAATTTGATGATGATTTTCCCTCCACAGAAAAGGCAAGTCCAGAAGCGTTAAAGGCACTTCATGGACTCGTCCAAAATATTTGCATGATTTTGACAGTGGTTTGTAAAAATAATGACATAAAATATAGTCAATGGCACTAAATGTTTGAATATCGCAGTGTAAAGGTGACCGTAGCGATTATAAACGTTGGTTAGTTTAATTTTATGTTTATTAAATTAATAAATTTTAGCTATTAATTACTTAAGTTGTGGAATGTAAGTAAGAAAAAGTGAATAAATATTGTCTACGATAAAAACTATTTTGAAGCCGTTTTGAAGAAGTTAGGCTAGCTATAATTAAATTGAATCCAAAGAATGGTAGTTAAGTATTTTTAATTTAAATCGACCAATTAATCGGACTAATAAAAATCTGTTTTAACTGTTCCTTGTCGGATTAAAAGAATGTTAGTTACCAACGGAAGTAATTATGAATCTTTGATGATCTGGCTTTAATAAACCTCTTGAAATACTTTCAAAAATCACTATTTTTCGTTAATTAAAACACTTCAATTTGATTTTGCATTCTAAAGATAACTAGTGATAAAAAGGAATTGATAATAATTTTTCAATCGTGGTACCGAGGTAATTCGAGACACAATAGGCACGCGAACGCCAGCGCTCTCTTGGGGGTTGGTGCATTGATCAACACAATTATTAACCGCTATGTTGAAGGGTCAATATTCGCCAATTATCCACTATACTATTCTAAACTTTTCTTTGATACGACTTTGACTTTTCCTAACAATAATAATCACATCAACAATATGATTGGTAAATTAGGTGAACGCGTTGTTGATTTGACAAATTTACTTACGTTTATAAATGTACTTTCAGATCCTATTTACGTGGGCCACAACAAATATATATCTATACTAATATTATAAAGAGGTAAAATTTGTAAGTTTGTATGTAAAGGGGTTATCTTTGGAACCACTAGTCGGATATAGGCTATAAAACATCACGCTACAATCAAATGTAGCCGAGCAGCAAGTGATACCGCGCGGGAGTAGCTATATAGTATTGCATAAACTACAAAAATGTCAACAAAAACTGAAGAACGTAAGTATTTTTATTCTGTCACAACATTGACACAGTTGGTGTGAAAATTCAGAAATAACTAACTAGTCACTTGTAGTTATTTGTTACTAACAAGTTACCTATATTCTCTACAAGCGACTCCCGCGCTATTTCACTCGCTGCCCGACTCTATTTGATTGTAGCGTGATGTTTTATAGCACTCAGGAACATTGTAGCTATCTATCAGTAAAAGAATTTTGGGAATCCGACCAGTGGACCAGTTCCAAAAATTACCTCCTACATACAAAGTTACAAATTTTACTTCTTTATAATATTAGTAAGTATAAATATATAGATTAGTTCTCTTACCGACGGTCTTTGCCCCCAGTTAGATCAATATGACAGTACGTAGCTGGAATACCGAACTCTGGACATCTTTTTTTGTCGACTAAACATAATTCCCAGAAACCAAACTGAAGCATTCTTAGACCTAAAGACCCGTCGTCACCACCTCTGCACGAATCGTGACTCTAAAACGAACCGGTTTTCCGTACCTCTGTAATTATGCAGGTATCTACATTCGCGAAACTCGGTCATTGCAGTATGGTTTACACTACTGTCTCTGTCTGTCCCCTTTCGACCGTTATATTATCTTGAACCGCTTCAAGGTAGTGATTTGGCAAAAAGGTTAATTCATTGTTCTCATTTTGCTTGTTCTTGATACCGAAGTTTAATTGAGCTTGGAATCTTCGTGGTCTTCGTGCTCACCAGAAGCTTTACGAGCGCTGGACGTGAACCTTTTTTAACCTACATTGTAAAGAGTTAGGTTTCCATAATTTTGGACTGCTATAAGCTTCTAACAGATGTTTATCACCCAGACATTTTGTACTAAGTCTAAGTAATCCAGTCGATGACTGATGATAAGCAATCGACGGACTAAAGCCCTCAGGGACATAAGCAGCACCAAAATAATTAAAAATAAGTTTCCGACCTTTCGACCTTCTGATAAAACGAGTAAGAATTGAAGTACGGCCTGAAGTCTCGGCCGTACACAATCCGGGTCTCCTAGGCCCGGATTGTGTAAGGCCGAGACATAATTCTGGTCGAGCGGGCCCATTCGTGTCGAGGTATAGCTCTCCAAACATATAAAATAGTTCCAACTTCATTCACTGTACCGGTTTACCTAGTTTAAAAGTCACATATCTACAGCATAAATCGTCCCTCTAACATCGAAAAGGTTTACTATTCATTTGCAATTAAACCCATAATTAACAAGACAGTTTTAATTATCCACCGCTGTTCTAGACAGACACGATAACTTTCCGTCAATTAGGAAGCGTTATGTGCGCAAAGGAAGTCTTTAATTAAGCTAAGTGTTTATTTTTGTTGTTTATTTAATTATATGTCGTGGTGGCCCGGAGGTTAAGGAGCCCGCTTCTCATGTATGAGGGTGTGGATTCGAAACCGGGCAAGTACCAATCGCCAACCTGCACTGAGCAAGCGTGGTGATCAATGCTCTAACCTTCTCCTTGTGAGACGAGGCCTTTGCTCAGCCGTGGGCACTTATAGGCTGATGATGATGATGATGATGATGATTTTATTGGGAAATTAACTAACTGTGGAATTTAGCAGCAGCAGGTTATGGCTGACTAAAATACCCTTTTCGTCAAGAACTCTTTTCCTCCCGTTGCCCAAAGACTGGAATCTAAAGCACAGACACTTTATGTTTCGTTTTAAAATCGTCATCGAGAACCCGCTCTCATTACTGATGCCACAAAAAAGTCCAGCCTCGATCCCCACACAGAATCTAAACTAAATAAAACGGCATTCAGTTCATTTTATACCAAGATTTATTTGTTTGGAACTCGTTTAGGAGTCCTTTGTGTGCAGCCAGCGTCTCTTTGTGACCACTAAACGAATCTCGGATAGGGGACACGCACACCGACAGGTCATCTAGAAAGTACACCTAGTTCACGGTCGATGTTGGCTGAATTTCAAGAATGCAGACTCCAAAACATTTTCAAAAGAGGTTCATAATAACGAGGCAGAAAATAATATCAATGTTGAGAAAGTATGCTATGAAGATTAACTAGCTACTAAGTTATTTATTTGGAGGAAACGCGTTAGAAATGCAATATTTTGGCGTGTTTACGTGTCAAACACTTCGCGACATAATTGAGCAACGTTTTTAAGAGTTATGCTTTTCGTTAACTCACTAATCACAAGTTTTGAGCAAATACTTTTTTGGACAAGCCCACTGCAACCTCTTAAAACTGCTGCAAGTCCTGTAAGCCAGGATCTAGAGTAGATACAACCAGGAAAACACCGGAACACTGAAGTCCGGAGCGTCCCAGGGACATGAATGACTGTCCTAGATCTAGTTACGAAATAAATCAGAGCAAATGCTTCTAGTTATGTGTTAGAACTACTTATTTATTGTAGACTACTTAGTGCAAAATTGCCAAAGACTTTTTACAAAAACCTTCCTACCCGATAATTTTATTAAAAAACAGACAATGTTATTTTATGCTAAATTACCAATCTGTGGAAACGGAAGGTTGTAAAGGTATGGGAAGCCGTCACTGCATTAATTTATCCATAACGGGTTCAACATCCGGATAACAAGATACACGCGGAAATGAAAGGCTTTATCAGTAGATGCAATTTGCATCTTAGCAATGTTTCTATCGGATCTTGTAATACAGACCGGATTTTAACCAACGCTGGACTTGTTCGGTTGCTCGTGAATGAAGGTCAACTGACCTATCTCCAGACAGAAGACTTCCAGATGGTATAATTTTGTTAATTTCTATGGTTGATCATTATGGTGATGAATTAATTATTATTATAACAAAACGTTAACTTTAAGTTTTGCTCTCTGCTACAGGGTTCTTAATTGTGTCCTAACTGTAAGTTAATCCTGTAAGACCTTGTTAAACATTGTGTATGATTTGTATGTTCAGGGTCTATCTTGAATCTTCGTTTCGAATTTGCTCGTCGTCAGAGTCAGTTAAGCTGTGATCATTTTAACATTAACTACTACAGTCATAGGCTCATTACGCGACATGAGACGCTCGAATCACGGCATTATACAGTTTAATGAGTCTTATCAGGCCAAATATGTGTCTATCTATACGTACTGAGATTTGACCACACAGTTAATGAGACTTAGAAGATCTGTTCTTGGTTTAATCTGCATTTTTAGAATTTTTACTTACCATGTTTATATTGTATTCTACTCCTGAAGATGAATAGTCAAGCATTGACTAGATATCATCATCATCTTCCTGCCCTTGTCCCGTTTTTTTAATTTTTTTTTTTTAATTTTTAAATAATTTATTCAGTAAAGTTACAGAAAAGTGTCCTTATCATCTAAACTCGCCAAACTTTAACGTTTGATGGCGAGAGGTTTATTTGGGGTTGGCGCAATATGTTTTTTTCTTCCATTCTGTCCTGTCACTCGTCCCGCTATCGCTAACTCCTCTGTCTTCCATATCACTTCTCACACAATCCATCCATATTTTCTTTGGTCTCCCCCTGCCTCTCCATCCATCCACATTTATACACATGACTTTTTTTGTTACATGATTTTCATCCCTCCTTTTCACATGGCCATACCAAGACAAAAGGTTCCCTTTCAACTTTTCAGTCACTGGCGCCACTTTCAAACTTCTCACTTTATCCAATCTCGTCACACCACACATCCATCTCAGCATTCTCATCTCTGCTACATGCAATCGCTTTTCATCCGTCTTTTTCAGAGCCCAACATTCTGACCCATACAGTAGGACAGGCCTTATCACTGACTTGTAGATTTTACCCTTCAACCTGAGGGGCATCCGTGGGTCGCAAGTTGTTCCAGTGACCTGTCGCCATTTCATCCATCCTGAGTTGATCCGATGTGCCACGTCTCGGTCTATCTCACCATTTCCTTGGATAAGCGAGCCAAGGTACCGAAAATCAGAACAGGTTGGTATTGCAAGCATTGACTAGATATAATAAGAGCTATGTAAACAGAACCAGTTTTTGAGTATCGAGGATAATCGCCATTGTTACCGGCTTTCCAATGCACCACGTGCGGCCTGTTCTGACTGAACTCTGAAGAAAGTTAGTTATGTTTTCACTTAGAGCGGTGGACTGAATTTCAAGCAGCTTTTGTTAGGACCAGTCAGATAACGACTGACAGTAAGATTTAAGATTTTGCGACCAACACTTATAGATACGCTTTTCTTGCCTTCTAAGATTTAGAAGAGGCGTTTGGACTTCTGGCAACTACTTAGATAATTAATTCTCGCTATTTAAATCGTAGCATGATTATTAGTGTGCTCTCCAAAAAACCTCTTATAATTTAGACTTCTTTTAAGATTTGTTTTGGCCCTTAGCCTACAATCTGACCCCTTGCCGTGTCACACACAAGTAGATATTTGTAGCTTGTAAGTTGTCTTCCAAAAAGAAATTAGTTGCATTTAACGTGTCTCTTTAAACAATTGTGAGCATCCTAATACGAATGCCTCGTATTGCAACACGCAAAATCCATCGACATTATGACTAACAAAATTATTACGTCATCAGACAGACATTGGTATTTACAGAACCTTTGCTACTTTAGTCCAAAACCACAGAACGAAAATAATATTCGATTTACCTATAGGTAAGTGTGGTTATTGCTTCATTTGACCTAACTAGTAACCACTAACCACGAACCGAAAGATGAAAGAAATCTTTAAAATATGCGAAAGGTTTTCATACCCATTTGGTTAACGTGGCTCTCATTCTAAATTGGCAGGTAAATCGGTACTTAGAATTTAAGGTTTTGGTTAATAAGGACAACTTTGAAACCTGTTTTTGTTTTACAACTGTTTAGTATTTGAAAAGTAAGCTTAATTTGTCGACCTTCGGCGTGGATATGAGTAGGTAAAGGCTGGGCCTACTAAAAAGTACTTTTGCCTATACTTACTGACTTACTTAGTTGAAACCAAAAAGTTTTGCCAATCGCTAAGCTATCGAGTGTCTTTTTGAACATGCCATGAAGTTTAACAGGCAGAACAATAACCTGACATTTTTCTTACGAGCTTTCTTTGTTCTATCCCTACGTGGTTTAACATCTCACTTAAGACTGCTCTTACCATAACAATCAAGTCGATAATTACACAAGTAACTGAATAGTATTTCACCGTTCCGACATGAATAAATTAGCTAATAATTTAGGTGTTTTCTCTCACAGACGGATAAACGTGCGTGACAAACCGGTGGAGAATGGCAAATGGGGACCTTTGCAACAAGGTCATAGCTTGCTTAACTCTCGATGTCTACTATCTTATATTTTATGAATCATAGGTAAGAAATATTGACCTTAAAGATCCTGGTAAAGTGTTTAAACTTTTTCGTGTAGTACGAATTTTAAAGCGGTAACGAACGTGCCTAATTTGAATATCAAAAGCAAAAAAAAAGAAATAAATGACAGGGTTCTAAATTTGAATTTTAAAAATATGATATGTAAATAAATTAAGTAAGCTGATTTTATTATTATCTGTCTAAGAAAAATTGGTGTCGTAATAATTACGACTGTTTATTTTGCAACAACTTGTAACTTATGCATTATTATTCTTCTCAAAAATTGTAAGTTGAAAGCACTCTTACCGTAAATAAGGTCAGTCAAAAATCACACGCGTTGCATCCTGTACTTTTTGTACACAAAAATGGGCTCAGCACTAGGTGTGTTCGATTTGATACAAAACCAGTGGTTCACAGCACAACAATACCGTTACTTCGACAGCTTGACATCACAGAAAACGGTCAAAAGTACCATAACAACACACTAAACAACACTTTGCAGATTAACACAGAGCTACATAATTACTGTTTCAGTAATATTAAAGTAATACACACGAGATAACAAATAAAACTTCAATTAATATTCGGTCTAGCCCGCCACCGTGGAATTTAACTCGACAACTGACAACTTGTGTTTACGTTACGTTCCATTGACACGATTCCGTCCGTCTCCCTCTTACACTAAACATCAATGAACGTGCGAAAGAGAAGGACAATGTTAACTGTAATGCAATCGTTATGTTCACCAGCAGCGCCTCTAGTGGTTAGTTTTAGTACTAACCAGTAAGGAGGCTTTGACTTTATTGAACAATCTCTTTCCTTTCCGTTCGTACTATATTCGATAGATGGCGTTATTGTGTAATTAACTTTCAGTTTATGCTATATCAATAGATGGCGTTACTTGAGCCATAAACTAAATTAATCAAAAGCTCTTAAGTTGTAAAATTAATCGCGTAAGTGTGTGTACCGGAGTGATACCACGTCCTCACAGAAAACCGGCGTGAAACAACCACATCGTTATGTTTCGCCATGTGAGTGAAGTAGTGAGTGAATCAATCAATCAATCAATCAATCCTTCTCCTCCCCTGATACCTCTCCAATCTCAAAATCTCCAAAACCCTAATCCCTTAAATTCGATCTCCGTTGGAGGTGTCCATGGGCGGCGCGGATTGCTTACCATCAGGTTATCCATATGCTCGTTTGCCTACCTATTACAAATAAAAACTCACAATCCAGAGGGACTCTTAAACTCCATCCTATTTCTAGAAACATTCGAATAACTGCAATTGATGTCCATTTTACTCACCACAACCCACTAATTGTTATCTTTCTTGCTAATCCAATTTTGCGACCATTCATAATGATACAAGTGTTGTATAAATCCTCTAGTAATCATTTTGCTAAAGCTAATAAAGACATAAAGTTGATACTTTACCGATTAACTAATAATCGCGTGACTATTGTCGGAAATGTTCCGGCCGTCAGCGTACATTGCCGTTAATATGCATTTCTGATATATCGCTGTAACAATCAGCTCTAGGTACCTAATGATTTTATAAACTTATGCGTGGGGGTGGGGAGGCAAGTGTAGATTTGACACCTTGTCATCATCCTAGACATCTCCAAAAAAAGTTTTTTATGTTTTTATGGGAGAAGTTGGCAAACACTCTGACGGCCTTTTGGGGTTTGGGATTTGATGATTGGTTGACTTTGGGGATTGGAGATGAATGATGGGGTAATTGGGTCTCCGGTAACCTCATTCAAACAGCGAAAAACAAGGAAAATTGCTTTTGTGTTAGGCCACGGTGTCACAACAGTTGAGTTGGTCCATTAAAATTTCTCCTATATATTCCTAAGGGACAATAAACTTCTTAAAATGTACCTAGCTATAATATTTAAAAAAAGTTGAAGATAGGTTGCTTTCTTTCATCGGTATTGGTACAAATCGATTTTGCAATGTGACGATTTTGCCGCATGACAATGCTACACCTAAAGGCGCACGCTGATAGCTTACCACCAGGTGATCCGACTGTTTGTTCTCCTAAAAACGTCGATATTTAATGTGGCTCTGGTGTTCCAAAAGTATAATTAGACCACATTGACCGCGTACCTTCAGGAGACTTACTGGCAAACTTTGAAACAGGCTGATAACGATATAAAAAATCTAATAAGTAAGGAGTTGTCTACTCCCGAAAATGACTAGATTGTCACCACTGGATTGTCTCTGCATCACCCAAAGGTAGACTGGAAGAGAATGCTCATTGCATTAAGTCCGTCTTACGCACATTTTTTAGCTGCGCAAGAAGTTTTTAAAGAAATAAAAAAATGTCCCCCTCAAATAACCCCTGCTTTTGGCACCTTGTGTCCGAATATTCGCAATTGGAGTTGTCATTCTTGTCAACATAACAGTCCAACTGTGTCCGCCCGACTGCAACCGTTCGCTGCGCACGCGCAAATCATTTCACTCTCTATAGCCATTGGTGGACAACATTTGTTTTGATTAACCAAATTTGAATAAATTGCGTTGAAACTCTGATAAGCGTTAGATACGTATTAAGTTATATTTGTTTGTGACCTTGGCTTAAGCAAAGCTAATTTAATATTTCTTAATAAAGTCACTATACTTAAATACCTACCATTTTTTTATTTTATAAATAACACAAAAACCTTAACCTTTTTCGAAAATTAATTTGGTACATTATGACTCTAATAAAATTTTACAATTGTTACAGTATAATTATGAAGTAATAGGTGCTTAAAGTACCTATCAATTAACAAATTACCTACACCGTCTTTCATGAAGGAAAATCCAATTTTCTTTTTTTTACGCAAATATGCAATTACAAACTACTAAGTATATACAACAGCTAATAAATCAACAGGTGTTGCTTTACATTTCCTTCCTACATAATTAGCATCGCATAAAAATGTTGTCAACTCCCCCACTCCATTTCCCCGGTGGGGGTATTAGGCGCCGGCTCACAACACTGCGGAAAAAAGTAAAAACACTATCGTTAGTCATTAATGCAGGCGCAAGCGCACCGCGTACTTTTTTCCAACCATTTCTAATTTCGACACCGTCAAGAGCGCACGTGTTAAAATTATTTAATTCTTTTTTTTTCATATTTTTATTTTACAACTGACTTTTACCGCTTTTTTATTGGCAGTTACAATGATTAATAGTGATGTTTATGAATCGTTAAATATCAATACGTTTCGCGGTATAATTTACGCGTAACATCAGCGCAAATTGTGCGTTGTGGAAGAATGAATTGATTGTTGTCGTGTAAACTAATGACTATGACGCGTGTTAGCTGCTGTGTTTTAATTATATTTTTAACGGCGATCTTTATGGACAGCTGTGATGGCTACAGCCCGAGAGGTAAGTAACTATGCATACATTTTTACATGACCCTGACAATTTTCAGACCCTTATTCTTACACAGTTGGATAGTTTTCTTAGAATAAAATAAATTGTTTGAATTTTTTCAAACCATTAAAACGCTTTTTGATAACTTAACACGATATAAACATTAATAATAGTATTTTTTTATATCATCCAAGAGAAATATGTGTCCTATTTGAAATAAAAATTATAATTTTCATATGTCACACCGTTCTTTTTCATAAATATAGACATTATGCATTTGAAATTTCAGACTCGTAAAAGTAGTACTTAGGTAGTTGGAAACTACTTAATTACGAACAATACAAAATAACAAATTAAGCTTTTAAAGTTCTCTATCGATGTTAAAATTAATCGACTACTTAACAATATAACACAATAAAAAATGTCATCTCTTTAGAGCATTCGCTAATGGATTCAATTAATTACAATGACTCAGCAGATCCTTGTGAAAGGAATTAGATGTTACCGATTTTTGTGACAATTTACAGCTTCCTCGTCACTTAGATATATCATGATCATATGATCAAAATCGTGATTGAAGATTTGAATTAACAAATAATTAAATAACTCATTAATTTTTCTTGTTCGGGTGATTTCATTGGTATCACCATTAATCAAATCAATCGATTTTTGGATAAGGATTTTTCCAAATATAATAACTCTAAATATTTTAATCTTATACTTGTTTCAAAAAACGTCAGTTTGCTGTTTATTTCTGTATTGAAGTATGACAGAGGAAGTCTTTTTTTCGTTTGACGAAAAACTTTACTTCATTTTCCTTGTTATGTAATTTTCTAGCCGTGAAAATCCGTTTTATTTAGTGTGGTTTTCTTTTTCAACTAGAAAGCTTAGAAAAACTATTTTATTTGTACTTTTAAATAAAATAGACAATTAATTAGGTACAAGAATAGTAGTTTTATAAGTATGGTTATTTAAAAATCTTTGAATTATTTTTTCTAACCTTTTTCGCGAGATCGCCATTTTGAATCACATATCTTATGTGTGTAGTTGTGTGTTTCTATATTTTTTGTGTGCATAATATATAATAAAACTATTTTCTACTCACAAAATCTTTAAAACTACCACAATAACGTATTCTAAATATCTTGTAAAACAGAATACCTACCAACGCATTATCTCCGAACACTTTACAAATAATAACATTGTAATATCTATCTATTTACACATTCACTCTCATTTTCTCTGCCGGTAGCTATTACTATTCAAACCACATTCTATTACTAAACCTGCATAGAACAGAACAGGCTAGACTTAGGTTATGAAAGGCCCAGAAGTACCTAGGTCTTAGTTACTGCTAATTGGAAGTTAAAGTTGGCAATGGGTAGGTAATTAATTATGTTAGAAACTAATTAGTAAGATTAGTCTGACTGTCTCGTAGGAAGAGTAAAAGTTCGAATACGCTGGGATCCGGCAAAGGCCTGGTCTTGTAAAGGTCAAAATAAGGAATAGTCATCTATAGATAGCTTATAGCATGGAGTCAGGACTTGGTCCTGGTGTACGACAACTAGCTTACATCTAATAAAACTCATAAGATAATTAGAAAATCACTATTTATTGTAAAACAAAGTCGCTTTTTCTGTCCCTATATCCTTATGTATGCTTAAATCTTTAAAACTCCGCTACGGATTTTGATGCGATTTTTTTTTCATAGAGATAGTGATTAAAGAGGAAGTTTTATGTGTTTAATTAAATCTTTTAAATAGTGAACTAATTTAGTATCGGCGTCGCACTCATGCGAAGGGGCGGGTCGCTAGTAAAAAGGCTTTTTAAAATAGTTTTTTTTTAAATCAAGCTTTTACCATGTAGGTCTCTATATTCCGGGACTAAACACCTTAAATCGAGCGAAATCACATAAATAGCCTAGCTAGCTTTTTTATATTGATGCAAACATAACGTGTATATAAGCTCAATCAGGTCGAAGATATCGATCTTCTAAATTGATTAAAAAGATGACACTTAACAAGTATACAGTAGGCTAACTTTATAGTAGGCTAGCGGTCGCTTGCGGCTCCGCCAGCGTAGATGGCGATTTTACACTTTTTGAGGTTTTTTTTTTATTTTCTCTACGTACAAACCATATCTGGAGATCCACAAATAATTCAAGTTTAAAATTAACCAAAATTGGTAAAGGCATTGTTGAGTTAGAACTATAATATATACCTATATGTATGTACGTTACAATCAAACACCTTCCAAAAAGGCTAGTAACTTGACATGATCTGCCTTCACATTCAAAGGACAGAAGATCTTTTTATCACTCATATGTTTTTGCAAGGAGGTTAAATAACACTATTTTCAGTCTTTTATCTTTCACAGTTCTTGGAAGTTACAAATCAACCCCCATCCAAGGGTCGAATTTAGAACCTAACTCTATTAAGTACAATAATAACGCGACAGATTTCACTTTTCCATTACAATATTTATACTGGATAGTTTCCAACAAACGACTGGGTTTCCCTTTATTGCGGGCAGACATTTTGTTTTATAATAATATACTGTGAGCTGCTCTCGTAAACTGTTTGTCAGTTGAAGAAATACACGTAATAATTGTAGATGTAAATGTTATTTAATTAGGTAGTATTTTATCTCTCTGTCCATCATTATCTTCATCAGCCTAAAAGTGCCCACCGTTAAGCAAAGGCTTCTTCTCACATGGATAAGGTTTGAGCATTAATCACCTCGCTTCCTCAAGATGGATTGGTCCAAACTTATAATTAGAAATTATAGGCACAGGTTTCGTCACGATGTTTTCCTTCATCGTATGTTAGAGTTGTCTAAATAATCTTCGAAAGTATAAATCGGGAAAAATCACATTGGTACTTCAGCCAGGTTTCGAACCCGTAGCTTCATCCATGTGAATTGGGCGACTTAACCTCGGGGCACCACGGTGTTACCACTCTGTTATACACATTATTTAACAAAAAAAAACTAATAAATGAATATTCAGTTAAAAAGAACATACTATGTATATGTATAGCTGAAAAGTGAAACAACCTGTTGTTTTTTCCTAAAATGACCACTAGAGAAAGAACATGGTTTCCCCAGATTATTAAAATTTTTACATTGTCTGGACTTTACAAATACGCACCACTGAGTTTGTTTTGGCATTTCTTCTCAGAGTAGTCAGATAGGAAATTAATGCCGGCTTCATTTGTTTTTCCATTTAATATATTGTTGACGTGTTATAATTCTCTTTTATGGTCTATTTAATTAATGATTATAGTTAGTCAAGCTTCTTTAAGTTGAACCAGTCATGGACTCCCATACATAACATCTTAGAGATACAAAAGTGTTGCTGACCTTATGGGGTCAGGGGTTATGAGGAATGGGGATCATTGATCATGGAAAGGGTGAGGAATTTGGCCTCCACATATTAAGAACAACCTTATTTTTCTCCAGTTGCTAAGATTCTTGGTAATTTTGAAATTGAAAGCTTTTTAATTTCAACCTGCTAAGCCAATGACAAATTCTTAGAAAAGAAAGCCTAATACCATATAGGTATATTTTCCATAATTTTTGAGTTTCCAACGTTCAATACGGTTCCTTATTTTGCTACAATGTACGAATGTATATTGGATTTGTAAGAACAATACGGTAGAACAAAGGAAATGAAAGCTTATTGGAAGTTGATGTCATCCAATCAAGTCGTAAAATTGGTTTCCAGTAACTGAAGTTGGTTAAAGCCTAGTTCTTCATTGGAACTGTTCTGGTTGAATATCCTCTGCTGCGAGTGTCCATGGGCAGCGTTTCTGGTTTCCATTGAGGTCTGGATCCATCCGCTAAATTGCTTGTATGCCTTACAAAATTATGATCGTTTCAAAACAAAGTGACATTTGGGTTTAATTAAAGTTCAAAGGCTGAAGAGTTACCTCATTTTAACTACAGGTACAAAGCCGCATATAGATAATAACGACAAGCCATAAATCTCTGTCTGTAATCAAATAAACAAAATCACGATCTACCTCAACAATTACATCACATAGACGCCTCAAGTAAAAGTAACATAATAACTACAAATCTAGCCACAAAACTATAATCAATACAAATGGATTGATCCATTTTCAAAACGTGAGGTACCTGTCGAACAATTATTTCTCACACAAAAGAAGACTTCAACGGACAAACTGACAAAAAGTCATCAAAAACATATTATTACCTATCAGTATGATTGCTATTGTTGTATTAGAATTACCAAATTCATTGTCATTGTTACATTTATTACGAAACACGGAATGTTTGCGAGGAAAGTGTTGGAGCAAAAACATGGAACCTGCGCCGGCGCAGGTCTGTGACGTCACAACAGATCAATTTCTCGATTAGTACCGTTCCACTTTGCTCCGATTGATCGAACAGTTTCATGTTACAAACAAATTATTTTATAGTTTTGATTTGATTTTAGAAACTACTGATGGTATGGAAATGCGCGGTTGCGTTGCTGCAATTAAATTTTTACTGACGCATCCATATTTGGGTCTTTATACTATGATTTATATCATATCTCTCTCTCCTGAGATAGGCAATTGCTAGTATCATCCACATCTTATCTAGATTTAGGTGAATAACATTAAATTCATAAATAAACCAATTTTTCTTTAGTAGGTCTAGTTTGTCTTTAACTCTACATAAAACTCAATGTAAAAATCTTGTATATAGTATATAATTTCTTTCACGTTTATGTTATTGTAATTTACATGTAAACTTGTCTTCGAAATCAACAATAAGTGTACCTTTTTAGTATTGTTATAAATAAATAAGTAAGTAATAATGTTTTTTTTGTAAAAAAATACCGTTTATATTATCATTAGACTCAAACTAGGCAAATCCTATCTTAGGCGGTAATTTGAGAGGGTGTTTAGGTTATATTAAGAAATCACTATAATTATTTTTAATGGCAGAGTTTTGAGTAATCCTCAATTTGTAAAATAAAAATGCGATGAAGAAGTACACAGGAAGTAAACAATTTCTTAAGGACGAATGGGTCATATAGGTCATAAAACAGCACTTACAAGTCAACATTATATTTGAAAAAGTATATGCATATAGCCGGAATTTCTCATCTCAATACTCTAAAAAGAAATGCTGAACTAAACACAGAGGTTAAAAGGTTGAAAAGATCAAGCAGTAACATTGTATACGGCCTGCAATGCAATTGTTGAGTCGAGCGGTATTGTGGATGCAAGCGCAAGCAAACTTAAGCATCACTACACAGTTCGGAGCAGGATAAGAAATAGGACTTTTGGTCTGACACCATGGCGCTACAAGTACGCTCGGGGCTTACGGCGCTTAGCGTTCTGTGCGCGCTTCTAAGAGCCAATAGATCACTACAGACCCCACAGGACTGTTGTTCAGATGGAGATTTTTAGTCAGTAGGAGTCTGACACTTTCTCCAGCCTCACCCTGGGCGAGAGAAGTCATTAAATGTTTTTCCTCTCCTAAAAAAAAAGAGTCTTACACGCCTTCTCGCCCCTCCAAAGGTGATTTTTTGCCCCCAAAAAGGCCTTGTGTGCGAAAAGAATGGCTTCACTATACCGTACTGTAAAATAGCCTTTAGTAACACTGTACAATAAAGAAACAAGAGGAGAGTAGCAAGTGATCTTGGTTCGAACAAAGATGTCATCTTAGAAATACAATTCCGTGAAACATTGACTACACTTTCACGTGACTGCCAGTAACGTTTTGTACGCGGAAATTATTGGAATCGAGCTGAAAATTGGACAAATTATTGTTACTTGTACTACCGACCTTGTTTAGCAATGTAATTGAGAACAATAGGGTTTCAGTCGGGAAAAAGTATGTTTAATAGTCGTTTTGTTTGCAAACTTCCCAAATTTTTATTTTTATGTGTCACCTTTGTAAACAATCAGCGCCGCTTGTGGAGACTCGTTACACAAAGGAGGTATAAGTCTGTTGCCGCCCTTTTATGCGTTTTAAAGCAATCCTCAAATGGATTGGGGATTGAGCCTTTAGTAACCTCAATCTCACGGCGAAATTTGGCGCAAGCGATGTTTTACCTCTGTATTCTGTTAGGCCGTGGTTTGAACCGACTCAATCGTGCTGAAACATGGCTATCCCACGCTTTGAATCAGTTAAAACTGTAGATAAATAAAACAAAAATGAAATTGTACGATCGCTTTATATATTAAAAAGTACAATTTAACTATAACTCCATAAACATCGAAAGAAAACACTACTTCAACTTCAATCATCATCATCATCGGGCCCATTGGCGGTCCGTCCTTCGAGCGACGTGGCCGTGGCCTGCTCATTGCTACTTTAGCCCGCAGATTTCAATCAAATCTTAAAATTATGTAAGAACAATGAAAACAAAACGATATGAATGCCGCTACTGGAAAACATAAGACAGATAGCGATTACCCCCCAACAGTTAGGTAAGATGAAAATAAAAGTTTAGTGAGGAAATTACGGTACGATTGGAAAGTAAATAACTGAACACTTATTGGAAATAAATAAACTTAATTGGATTTGAAACGGAAACTATTCCAACGGTTATGTAATTCACCACAGCAGCTGAAATGTTACAGTGATTTGTTGCTTGTGTTGTTAGGAAAATATATATTGTTTGTACCTTAATATTTGATACTAGCTACTCTCGCGCGGTTTTAGCCGCTGCTCGGCGCTTTTAATCGTAGCTTGATGTTTTATAGCATAAAGCACTCAGGAAAATTGTAGCTATCTGTCAGTGAAAGAATTTTGGCAATCCGACCAGCGGTTCCAAAGATTACCCCCCTACTTACAAACATACAAACTTACAAATTTTACCTCTTTATAATATTATTAAGTATAAGTATAGATGAGATTATTTTGTACAAAATTTTCTATTTATAGTGTGGGAAGGAAAAAGGAACCCTTTTGGATACTTTTTTTTTGAGGCGAGATAGTTATTATTATGATTTCTTACGCTCTGTGTAAGGCGAGAGTGAGTGTCAGATTCTTACTGACTAAAAACCCGTTCTTACGTACCTTATTGCTTCACCCGCAATAGCCCGCAATATAGTTCTACCAATTTTTATTTAACCTTGATTGACTGTTGTTTGCAATGACATTTTAGTGCCCAGAAGGCTCTGAAAAAGAAAAAACACAGAAAAAGGTTTTATTACATTATTAGTTCAGATTAGTGCAAACATTATATTTAGTGACTTCTCCGTCATAATAAAATACATAATAAATGTTTGTTTTGATTTATTAGTTTTACTGGATTGTATATAAAGATGGTCGACATTGGCTCCAAAGAGTATAAACGCTATTTTGTGTCTACTGCTTATTTCTAGCAAAGAAGTTTTTGTATCAAACGTCGACCATTATCAGACCATCTCATGCATTTTAATGGTCACATAACACGATTTATAACAAACTATAAATGGTGTAATTTTCACAGACGAACAAAAATCTCACGCAAGTCCTTTCACACTTTGGACTCGATAAAAACGGTCAACAACAATCGATACTTAGAATATCGATTCGATATCAATCGAGACAATCTGTCATTAGAAAAAGACCAACGTTTTCCCCTGGCGTTTCTTGTGATATGATGGTTGATGCGTTTGCAAAGCACGAGAGTTCGTGTGAAATGTTAACTATTGTTATCTGTTATTCCTAGTTCAATTCAAAGGTTAATCTGTCGATAAAAAGTTTTAATTGATTTCGGACCTTTTTGCACAATGTCTGAGTAGCCACTCATAAATTTGAATATAGAACTTAATTTGTAAGTGTTATGTGACAGATGTGTATGGGAAAAGCTCACTACAACAAAATCTCTGCAACTCCTGTAAGCTAGGATCTAGAGTAGATACAACCATGAAAACACCGAAACACTGAAGTCCGGCGCGTCCCAGAGACTTGAATGCCTGTCTTGGATCCCGCAATGAAATAAATCAGAAGATAATTACTATCTGTGCAGAAAATCCGGAGTGATACCACGGCGTCACAGAAAACCGGCGTGAAACAATTACAGCGTTGTGTTTCGCCGTGTGGGTGAGGTTACCGGAGTCCCAATCCTTCCCCTCCCCCAATCCCTAAATCTCCAAATTCCTAATCCCTAAACGGTCGGCAATGCACTCGTAACTCCTCCGTTGCGGGTGTTCATGTGCGGCACTGATTGCTTACCATCAGGTAATCCGTCTACTCGTTTGCCGTTAGAAGAAAAAGAAAAACAAACAAAATAGTTTCCACTTTCCTCGGTAAATTTAATGCAGGAGACAGAATGACTTAAGCTTTAAAGGCACAAAAGAGACTGACTACACTAAAGCTAGGAGAAGCCCAGTCACCGAACACACCATGTACATACATATGAAGGCGATAAAATAGGTGCTTTTAGCTTTCTGATGGGTCTCTTTTATATTTAAAAGGGGTTTGACAGAATCTTCATGTTTCACAGACGAGACTGTAGTTCAGGGTTATCAGAGAGAACTACTGCTCTGATATTCTGGCACTTATGGGATGTTATAATTCTACTATAACTAGGCTTCAATACTTTTTCACGTAGAAACTACTGAATGGATCTTGATGATAATTGGCACTGTAAAAAGATAAATTTATTAGTCCTCTTGCTCAATAAGGTAGACATCAATCCTTTTTAAACTTACTAATTACGTACCACAGAAATATAAAATTACGTACATTACGAAATACTATTTTAAGTATGACTACATGAACATAATGTTAATGGTCCCCAGACTTGGTTTTGCCTGTATATTGGGGGCCAGTGATAGCCACACATAAGCGCGTAGTGCGAGCGCTGCCAGCCGAAGTTAGTACTCCATAAACAATCTTTTCACTGAATAAATTTACAACTAACAATACAACAATCAATTTGGAAAATAAAGGGCCGTTAAACAGTAGACTAGTTCCGTGGAAGGCAGCACTTACCTTACAATCAGAGGGTCGTAAACTATAAAGTTTTACTTGTAATCGGTGGACCTATTATTGCAATTTAGCACCCATTCAGTTACTGTTGTAATAGTTGGTCGGTGGCCGTTAGAAACAGCTCTTATTTTAAACTCTCTATTTCGTTTGAACGTACACAATGTTGCGTGTTTTTGAAGCGACTTCTAAAAAGGAAGAGGTTTAGAAATGGTAAAGGAATGATTGTCTATACTAATACTAATACTAATGCTAATATACTAATAGTAATGATCTTATAAAGAGGTAAAATTTGTAAATTTGTATGCAGGGGGTAATCTTTGAAACCGCTGGTCCGATAGCCAAATTTCTTTCACTGATAGATAGCTTCAATGTTCCTGAGTGCTATAGGCTATAAAACACCACGCTACGATCAAATGAGCTGAGCAGTGGGTGAAACCACGCGAGAATAGCTAGTTTTTGCATAAATTAATAATGGTAACAATGTATTTTTATTACAAGAATGCATAAAAATCGCCATCGGCTGATGTTACTGGTGCAAGCGGGGGCAGGTGAAGGAAATAATTACATAGTTAGTCAGTAAGAGTCTTACACTCCCTCGCACACCGCCGAGGGCATGAGAGGTCATTTTATGATTTTCCTCCCTCAAAATGGAGTCATTTGTGGCCAATCTAACATCAAAATAGTAGTAGTAAATGTAGTAATGATACTGAATAGCCTAGCTTGTACTCTACTAAACGATATAAATCTTATCAACAGGTCTTAAAAGCTTATTTAATTTTTATTTCACGCACATAATAGTCCATTTAAAATTAAACGCTAAAAACATGTTCTGAAATGCGACATCTATGTTTTGTTTCCGAAACTAAAACATTGTTTAATTACAGTGCCTGTTTTTGAAATTCTTATAACGGCTGAATTATCAATAGTAAGATAAATGTTATCTGAAGAATAAAATTGTTGCTGTCACTGTCTTATACAAACGTTCTAACGCGACAGCATCATAATTATTCCCTAGGTAACTTTTAACTAACCATTGAAAAATCAGCCCTAAGAACTTTTGATTACTGGTCATCAACTAACAAATTAAAGTACCTATACGTTTACAATCAATAAAACTGTGATGGCACTCATAATAGTTAAAAGCGAATGTTGTACCTTTCCCTACATACATTTCCCACAGCGAACGAACCGTAAAGTTGTAAAAGACAATCTAGTAATAGTTGAACTACACTAATAACATAATCCAAGCAATCAGCTCAGTAACTCTAGATATTCGTTTCTTAACTTTCTCCTCTAAGGTCGAGGTTCGATGCTTGCCCCGATGACACGACGCCACTCATTTCTCAGAACAAATTATACATTATCTATGGATGAAATTATATCGTAATACCTTTATTAGGTGTTAATGTATGTATGAAGTAATACTTGAGATTTGTATGAGAATAATACAATTACATGATTTAATGGGCTTTTGTGTGTGTGTGTGTGTGTTATGTTTATCGCAGTTTAATGATTCATTTTGTAACATTGTATTAATTGTTACAATGAACTTTTTCACACAAACCGCACATTTTATTGTTGTGTCTTTTGTTAAATTGTTAGTTGTGGTTTACGTGGAATAGTATTGAATTGAGCTGACATGAATGAATTCATGATATTATTTTTTTTTCAAAAAGAAAAAAATATCTTTCTTCAAAGTTGGGATTAATAGGTTTTTTTTTCTTATGTAATAGGTCGGCAAACGGCCTATGGACACTCGCAACGGAGGAGTTACGAGTGCGTTGCCGACCTTTTAGGGATTAGGGATTTGGAGATTTAGGGATTGAGGAGGGATTGGGGGAGGGGAAGGATTGGGCCTCTGGTAATCTCATTTGCTCCTGTAACACACCATGCTTCGGCACGAATGGGTCGGCTCGACCGGTGTGATACCACGGCCTCACAGAAAACCGGCGTGAAGCAACCATAGCGTTGGTTTTTGCAGTGTGAGTGATGTTTCTAGAGGTCCAATACTTGCACACAACAGCCTCAAAAATCGTTGTCATAAAACCCTACCAAGCTACAAAACGCCACTAAACTACACACTACGCCACAACGGACTTGTAAACTTCGATGGTGTTATAAGTGTCCATGGGCGGCGCTGATTGCTTTTTGTTTTAACATTTTTATTTCGACTCAGCAGGTTAAATAAGATGTCCTAAATCATTCTCAGTAGTTAAATAAGTAAATATGTATTTATTTACGCAAACAAATAATTGTAACGTTCTTAATAGTTTAATCCACAAATGTACCATGGTTATAATGTACCTACTATGAAGCGCCTGGGAAAGAGCTTCTGACATCGCGAACCTCATTTTTTCCCTCAACCTCCGTAAGATCAGTTTACCTCAGTAAATGTTAGTAAGTTCACCTCATTAGTCCGGGCCACGATTTGAACTTGAGTCACGACCTTCTGATGCCCTGTCAACAACGACGCCTAGCAGACATTGTCGGCTTCATAAACTTTAGAAATTATTTCATTTGGCTTTTGTATCAGACAGATAGACATTTATATTTTATAAATGTCATTATTTTTTTCTACCCTTGCTGTGAGTAATGTATGCATGCTTTAGGTATCAGGAAATGCTTCGTATTGTTTTTGTAGACCTCCGTCCTTGTTTAGTGCCATAACACCAAGTTAACTTGAGCTGTTTCTATCACAAATTTTTTTGTAGGACGAAAATCCTCCAATTTATTTTTCTGCCCTCGGTAAAGAGTGGGAGTATCAGACTCTTACTGGTTTCCATTCCATACTGAGCTGACAACGATATTTTGTTGCGCACAGGACATCGTAACAGAGGGCTAGGTTGACCAATACATTAGAATAAACAGAAAGTGAAACAAATGAGTTTAAAAACATGTAAAGAAACAATTTAATAATCTCTAAAACTCTACAACTTAATGACATCAACAGAATTAAACTTCTCAAGTAATCGCAAGTCATAAATGTTGTAACAACTTCATTCAAGTATTGTAAAGCATGCTTCCCATGATGACGCAATCATTACTGGCTAGAGACCGGTAGTGTTATGTGCTGTGTGTACGGAATACGCAATGGAATGAGTTTTCATTTTCACTTCGACGTGACTTGCATTGTGTGTGGAGTTAGTTATAAGAGGTAGCGGGTTTAGCGACATAGTAATTATAGCACTCATTTCTATGTCAAAAATCGGTACTGTGGCATAAGATTTGGCAAAATGACAAATAAGGGTAAATTTTTTTGTGGAAAACTACTAGCCTATTGACTAAAGGGTAATTGTAAAAATGATATCTTCAACAACACGGATAACGCAGGGAGTAGTTTTTTAAAAAGAAAACGTTCAATTATGAAACCGCCGCAATTTGAGTACGAAATGGAAATATTCGTACCTATATGGAATAGGTTTGGCTCATTTATTGTGCTATTACTTAGATTAGTTGGTAAAGAAAGAAAGAAATAAAATAAACGATGATTGTATAATGAACTGTATCCTCAGCTACAAAGCGTTTGTACTTCTTTATTGGATCTGGACCATAATTAATTTGAGAAATTGAGATAAATAACCAGAGGCATTAAATAACCTTCATTCCAGACCTTTAATTATACGTTTCTCACTTATCTGATTAAATAAGCTTCATTTTAATTATTAGGTACAAGTATCAAACGATCTTTCAAAACTATGTAGCAAAAATATAACTTAAATTATTTCACCAAAATTTTTTTACCCGCTCTGCTTATACCTTGTTCCATGCTGTAAGTACTAGTACTACAACACGTGGTCATGGGACAGCGACGGTGCTGTATGTTGCGTCACTTTATGGTGCCCATCGGGTGAGAGTTGAATGACCTCTGTATAATAGCTATGGATAACACAAATATATACTGGGTTCATATTGAGACTAATCCCTCAAATGTACCATCTGTCTATAAACATAAATATGGAATGCTAATAAAGAATATAAATTTAAGTTTAATAATGTAGGAATTACTCTTTTATATCTAGATCAAGAATGAAAGAATTCACCAACATCAATTTTAAAGGCTTTATATAATACTTCTTTTTGCTTTGTTTATGGTACAAAATAAGGAGTTTATAAGTCACAATTTTGGTATTATGAAGAGGGTAATTAGTCGGGAGCAAGCACAATGATGTTTTTAACTTAGTTTTGAGCACTAAAAGGAATGGGGTGGTTTTTCTATATTAATATTATAAAGAGGTAAAATTTTTAAGTTTGTATGTAGGGGATAATCTTTGGAACCGCTTGTCGGATTTCCAAAATTCTTTCACTGATAGATAGCTACAATATTCCTGAGTGCTATATATAGGCTATAAAACGTGATGCTACGATCAAATGGAGCCGAGCAGCGGGTGAAACCGCGCGAGAATAGCTAGTAGTCAGTAAAAATCTGACACTCCCTATCGCCTTAACCAGACTGGAAGGACAAGTTGGATGATTTTTCGCACTAGAAAAATATAGAAAAAGAAATACTCACCAATATATTTCACATAAATCGTTATTTTCAGTAAATTTTGAGTATCAAAGAAGGAAAATATCTAATGTAAGATAGCTATCTCACGATAGCATTTTCTGCTCTTTTATTGTTAAAATTTCTTTTTTTGTTTCTTTATTTGTAAGAAATTATTTTGCTTAAGAAATTCTTAAGTACCTACATGAGAAAATTAATCTGTCGTTAAAATCATACACCCTATAGAATCCTCTGAATCAAAAATCACGATAATTTAATGTAGGTATACTTTCAAAATCCTGTTGTAATTATTATTAACAAATAATAACATGTTTAATTTTAATTTTTATATGGAGAAAATCACATAATTTTAATATGGAGAAAATCAATGCATTATAGTTTTATAATATCTATAAAATATTAATAACATTATAAATAACAAACAAGGAAATTAAAACCTCCCTTCACTACCGCACTGCCTATAATAAAGCTGTTCCCACGTCGGGCATCGAACCGCAATACTTGCATTTATAACCTGTAATCAGATCACAGCTATCTATTTTCATGAGCACACACAAATGAAAGTAAAAGGTAAGGAAGCGCACGCGCACTGGAAAGCGTGTACTAACGATATTTTCCGATCACGCTGTGAGCGGCGCGTGCGCCGGTTCTTGTGTGGTTTTTCAGGACGATTAGCTTTGTTTTTGTTGTTGAAAAAGGCAGTTGATTTATTAACGTCTTTTTGTTTGTTTTCTGGTAATTTATACTAGGCGTACATTCATTTTAGGAATAAAGGTTTCGGAGAGTGATAATGATGAATAGGTTTATCGCCGTGTTTTTTGTGAGGCCTTAGTATTACGCCGGTTAAGCCGACCCATTCGTGTCAAAGAATGGCTCTCTTCAATTAAAATATAAAGTCCCCATCCCTTAGAAGATATGATATTTGCAAGTTTCCAACTATTGTTAGCATTAGCTAAGTTTTTACAAAATAGCTTATCAAACATCTATATTTACGTAAAATTTGTAAGTTTGTATGTTTGTACATAGGGAGTAATGTTTGAACGTTAATGTTGGAACCGCTGTTCGGATTACCAAAATTCTTTCACTGATAGATAGCTACAATGTTCCTGAGTGCTATAGGCTATAAAACATCACGCTACGATCAATTCGAGCCGAGCAGCGGGTGAAACCGCGTGAGATTAGCTAGTCTAAAATTAAACTTTCCCTTTCAAAGAATACTTATTCGCTTAAGTATCTACTATCATGTCCCCATGACATAATGACGTAACTTCACATAGGAACCTCTTTATATTCTGAAAGCATCCTTATTTCCTAGTCCTTTCCGTATAAATTTGCGTACTTATCACTTACACTCTATGCATATATTAAAAGAATTGAGTACTAAGTTTTAAAAGGACTTCAGTTATTTGTTTTTGAACCAGGATAAGCAATTATAATAACACTTCATCATCATCATCAGACTACAGGTGTCCACGGCTGAGCAAAGGCCTCTTCTCACACGGAGAAGGTTTGAGCATTAATCACCACGCTTCCTCAAAGCGGGTTGGCGATTTCGAACTTATAATTAGAAATTCTAAGTCCACGTTTTCTCACGATGACTTCCTTCACCATATATGTCAGTGGTGTCTAAATAATAATCATAGAAAATTTATATAACTCGGAAAAGTCACATTGGTACTTGCCAGGTTTTGAACCCTCAAACTCATGCATGAGAACCGGGCGCCTTAACCTCCGGGCCACCTCGACGATTTCTTAATAGTACTTACATCACCTGTTTTACACATTTCTAAGGTAAAAAGAGTTTACTTAAAAAAGTATAACATAATCCATGGACCACCAATGACTTGCTTGACCGCTCTGGGCAAGGCAAGATATATCAGAGACTTACTAACTGGAAATCATCCCGTTCCTTCTCCTGCATCGAGCCTAACTGCGGTAAGTCAATGCACTTCTCCCAGAACCCCGGGTAGAGCTTCTTCTTCAATTCGATACTTTCATAAGACTATGGAGTTTCTAGTTCTTCTCCATTCGAATCTACAATTTGGAACGAGCACCTAGCTTCACTGACGAACAGACTGACGGTCTACTATTCTATTTTGACGTTTCAAAAGTACCTATTTATGGTTTAGTTGAAATAAATGACTTTGACTTCGACTTTGATTGATGAACTTTGCATGAAATCGCAACATACTATGATAACGTCATAATTTTTTGTTGGTTCTGCAACGTGGTTTTTCCGGGTGCCTTTGGCTTATGTACGTGAGTTGTATGTTTGTAATCGCATCAAAGTTTTTAAAACATGTAATTTTATTACTGTAAATGTTTGTGCGGGATTTTATGTAATTCATCCTGCTATTTCTAAATATATTAGGTATTCATATCTTTGGAAATCAAGTACTCAAAGTCCAAAATCTTTTGTTTGCCAAGCCAAACCATCGTGGTTGAATAGATTAATCGATAAATCAATGAAAAACTCACAATCGAGTCACCAAGCGTACATATAAGTAGCGTATAACAATAACAAACAACCGTGTAAAAACGACAATAATTTAACTTAACCAGTTACAACTTACAAGTAAATCACACATGTTAACATAACAGACTAATGTAAGTAGTTTATAAATAAGAACGCAGTTAACTTGCGTTGTCTGTTGCGTTTGCGTTTTATTACGTCATTATTAAACTCGACTGATACATTACTATTGTTTTTTTTTATTCAAAATTAAAATTTGTTATAATTAAGTATGCTTTTTGAGAGTTTTTTTTTAAGTTTTTGAGAGCTAGTGGTAGAAGTTAATTGTGATATGATATAAAACATGAACAAACGAAAAAATATAATTTAAAGTTTTAAAAGTGGAGAAGAATTAAAATAAACAATAACAAAAGTAAAACAGGCTAATAATATAGTAAAAGATATTAAGTAAGCATTGTTTATTTTTAATTTATTCCTCTCTGTAAAATTATCTAACTCATTTTCAAGTGTGGGAGAGCATGCTTCGGCACGAATGGGTCGGCTCAACCAAGGCCTACAGAAAACCGTTGTGAACCCATTCACTCACACGCTGTGTTTCGCCGTATGAGCTAGATTACCGGAGACCCAATCCTTCTTTCTCCCTCATTTCCCAATCCCTAAATCTCCGGACCCCTTAAGTTAAGGGTTAAGGGCCTTTAC